>JAHWFO010007316.1:1243435-1296856 GCA_023313115.1 Rhysida immarginata
CAATAGATTAATAATATTACAATTCAATAGATATTTTTAGTTTTACCTTTAAAATGTGTTCCACCTCAGGTTGAGATTGGTAAGTTGGTTTAGACTGTTGTTGAATAAGGAGAGGGAAAGGAAAGAAAAGAACGTTTATCACAGCTAATTGCACAAAGAAGAAAAAATAAAAATATGTCTTAGAAAAAAAACATTCAAATACCTGATCTAATTGGGCTAATGTGAGATTCATCTTGGCACTGTGTTTATTACTACTGGCTCGCAATCCATTCACTGATAAACCATTAGGTCGGTGATCGGTCTGTTTACTTGAAATGTGTGCTTGTGAATTTGAAACTTTCTCTCTACTTGTAACCTTTTCTTTGGCAGGTGATTGGGTCTTGGAATTTGATGATATCACATTTGATGATCCTTGTTTATTTGTGGTACTCTCTGATCTACTCCCACTGGATTTGCTTGTGTGTGAAGTTCGTTGTTCTCCTTCATGTGTTCCACTAGCAGCTGATGAACTGGAATGATGGGACGCCGACGACGATGTAGTAGAAGAAGATCCAGAGAGTCGCACTTTTCCATTAGGATAGTGGCTTTTAGATTTATAAGCATCAATAAAAGGAGAATCATGATGCGAAGGTAGAGGAGTCGGAGGTTGTCGTGTTATCCCAATGACATTTTTTGGATTGTTCGATATGATTTCTAGCATTGGTTCATATTCTCCTAATGTGTGCTTGATTCGCTTGCTAATCTCATCATCTTGGGATGGTTCCACCTGAAAGAAAGTAAACATTTTGGAGTTCAGTCCAAATAGGATTGTTTTTATATCATTTCTGCCAAGTGTTCATTAACTACATTTTTAAAGTGATTTTAACCAATCTTTTGAGAAGGGTGGATTGATCAAAGCCAACCAAACTAAGAGCTAGAAACTATTTGCATTCACATCGCATTTTCCATTTACTGAGAGACCCTTAAGATAAATTGATCTATAAATAGAAAGATGTACACGATAGACATTCAAAATGAAAAACTAAGTAGAGGACCTCAATACCCGTCTATAAGAATCACCCCCATGTACGTTAACCAAAATGTTATCATTATGGAGATATTAAAGATAGTAATCCCTGTCTAATTCCGTTAAAATGGGTGTAGTTTTGAGGAATTTCATTAGTGGAATTATATTCCTTGGGCAACGTAGAATTTAATTTAAGAAAATGGACGAATTGCATGCATAAAATTTTTCAGAAATCAAGGTTACAGTAGGAATTTTCAGAAATCTTTGATGATGAATATAAACAAAATAAATCAAGTCAGCAGCACTGGTAGGTATTTTAAAAACTTCTCAATTTAATAGAATCTCAGGAGAAGAAAAAGAAATGTAGCATGGCAATCATTCTCCCCGTCAAAAGTGACTTCATATAAGTGTACAGAGAAGAGGTTGATGCTGGTGTCCAGTTACTTTTTGGTAGATAGCATATAACCTGAATAAGAAATAGTCCACGGAAACTCTCGTCTCTAAATATAAACTGTCCAATACTGACTATTAAGTTCTTAAGCTTCAAAATAGGGCACTAAATCCAATGTATTTGCCATATAAAGGGTGACAAACTTTGAGGGTGGGTGACAAATACTAAAACGCTGCCACTTCCTTAAAAACATTTCTTTCATTAAAAATCTCATTTTAAGGCTTCGTTAATAACGACCCAAGCTTATGAGTAGATCATGGGAATACTCTTAGCCAATCGGAACACTTTTCTACAAGTCTTGGAAAAGCTTCGATTGGAAAAACGCAATTTTTTTTTTGAAAATACTTAATATTCTTAGTTAAATACCGAATTTACATTGGTTATTTAATTAGAAATGATATCCTGAGCTCAGATTGGAGATAGAATATTTAAACATTTTGAGAAAGGTTTGAAATGAGCCACTTTTATACTACTGGGATCATTTAGGCCTTGGAACTCAGATTTTCTGAAAATGGGATATCGGAGAAAGTATTACAGGAAAGGTGATTTCTTTATTCTGCGAAATATCTGGGAGGCAGATTATCCGCATGGTATATGCGACGAGTGGTTGTCAATGGGATTGATTGTGGGTGCGTTCAGTCAGTGCTGTGAGAACCGCCCATAAAATTTTGTGGACATCGGTAGTCTTCAGAGTTGTGAAATACCTGAACAACGAGGATCATCACAAGAGGATAAAGAGCATTGTATCAGCAACAAGGTTTCGGACAAAAAAACGATAGTTTTAATCAACATAGTGCATGAAACGCACATAGTTGCAAAATTTGAAGTAAGTAATTTTTCAAAAAGAACCCCCCCTTTTTTTTCATCGCATTTGCTCATTGTTTGAAACTGGTGCTAAAACTGAAGAATAAGAACTAAATTATTGATACATTGATAATTATAGTTAAAACATTGTTTGCTCTATCAAAGACTTTACCCAATTTAATTAGGACTTTGTATTATCATAACCATACAAAAAAAATGCTGAATGACATGTATATCCCCAGTTGTTGAGAGAATGATCTTAGTGTCAAGCCATAACTGTTATATTAAGCTTTGTTTCTTAAATACCATTACTTCTTTGAGTTTAATAAAAATGATTTTTTTTTTTTTTTACCTTTGTACACATAAATACATAACTGTGGTCTTCAATTTTCTTTGATTGTACACATACTAAACGAATCGTTTGGAATTATGGTACACTAAGGAATCGTTTCCTTCAATACACTAAGGAATTATCTTTTAGTTTCGTTGTCTTTTCTTCTTATTTGATAGTCTTGATTGTCTTTCTCAGATTGGGAGGGGTAGAGGTCTGAGGTTTGAAGATGAGGTGAACGTAAGTGCATTGGGTTATTGCAAGAACACTGCATGTGCACAATACACTATAATAGTTATCGGCCACAACCGATTATACTAAGCTTAATTTCTGTGATGTTGATTTGAACTGGATAGCTAATTAAGGAAATGAAGTTGTGTGGAACGAAGTGGGAATGCTTTAAAGAAAGACGTTTGGTCTCAATATTAGCATGCGACAAATGGTATCTCTAGTGGCAGACATTTTGAATATTTGTTACACGTTTCCGAGTGAGGTATAACGTAAACTTTCATTAATACGTCAAGGATTTTTGGACTTATATGGACTACGTTTCTTGTTTTGGTGTGAGGAACAAACATGATTTTGTGTAAAATTTTAGATTTCGCACACAAGTCAAGAATTTTAAAATGCAAAATTCATCCTAAAAGACAGGATTGAAAGCTTATTTAAAAAAAGTTCTAAAAAAGCAGGATTGACTTATTCCCAAGTGATGCTGGTTTCCGTGGAATTTTGGAGAACCCGAATAAAACCTTATGCTCCACTTTAATAAATAACGTACATTTCCCTCTAAACTACTGCTGTAAACTATTTTCTGTGGTTACATAAACAGGGAAAGGAGTAAACTGATTTATACACGAGTAATAGTTAGCAAATTTTTTATTGCTTTTTTTTCATATCAAAATTATCCATTAATGATTTTATATAACGATTTAAAAACATCTTAATGGTCATGCTTTGTTAGCACATTTCTATCATAATCAAAAATTTAAAGGTCAAACGACATCACATAATTTTAAGTGAAATATTAATAAATATAGGTTTAACTGTTGCATGAAATTGACAGATACATTACAATACAAAAGAGAGAGAACAGACTTGCAAGGATCATGTATTGTGGAGAAAGATTGTGAAGAGTGCCTATACAATTTTTCATAAAGATCATCAACGAAACGAACCAATCGGAATTGGCTGCTTCTCGCTTACTCTGTTCATGCTCCAAGCTCTGGTGCTTTAGAGTTACTCACATTTCAATAAATTTTCCTTTACATAGGTTACATAAATGAATTAAAATAACTCAAGTAATCTTTGTAAACACTTTCCAATTTCTTTACTTACAAAATATAACGATGTGGAAGTTTACAAACCATTAGGATTAGCATTAAAAATTAACCATTAGCTCTCTCTCTCTCTCTCTCTTTCGTCTTCTGATTCTATTTCTCTCTAACGTCTCCTGATTGTATTGAATATCAGGAGAAAGTAATGAATCATCAGTGCTTGCATCTGATTGGTTTCTGCTCTAATCTGAAGGATAGGGTACTGATTCGTTGCTTACCCCAGTAGAGAATGGCATGATGGAATTGACAAATAGATCTTTTTTTTTTTTTTTTTAAACGAGGTGTTACCCAAAATATCCGGAAATTTGAATACTCCGCCCAAACAAAAACGGCACAAGGGTTCTGCCACTAAATGCCTCTTGGTGCACTTTTCAGTTGCTGCTCTACCAAGTTTTGTAATTGTAGGCGCATTTCTCTGTGAGTTATTCCTGCTTGTGTTGCAACATGTTATTGTGCTTCTGCGAATTTCCAAATTATTCAATCTGGTCCGACTCAATAGTAAGTTTTACTGTGACATTTTGAAAAGACTTGAACACCCTACAGCCTTTGGACTTCCAGGAATGCTTCCAAAAACGGAAAATTCGCTGGGATCTTTGCATACGCGCCGGAGGTGACTACTTTGAAAGTGATAGCGGAGATTAAGGTGTATGATATGTTTCCTGCTTTTTACAAGAAATTTCTCGGAAATTTTGGGTAGCACCTCGTATTACCTTTTATTAAGTACCACAGTTGTTTCACACATAAAGCAGGAGAGCCTTCTTGGTCACAACAAAATTATTCATGGATCAATACAGAAGCACCAAAAGGAAAATGCCATAGAAGGAATTTAAAGGATTAACACAATGGTGAAGTTATTTTTAGCCATTACATGATGGTGTCAACTCTCCATTTAAAGCTGCTTTGAGACACCTGTGAGATAATTGGATGTCAGAAGAACCCAAAGAAATTAATACCGAAGAGATATCGTCGAAGACCAGACTGCAAAATTGTGCTTGGAATAGTCGCAAAGACACTTTCAAAAATTAAAAAGAAGTCTATAATAAGAAGTTTGGAGTGGTGTGGCATTGCTCCAAAAGGACAACAAATATTGGGTCGTTTCATAAGTATCGGCCAATTGCACTTAGGCTACTTTGCATGAGCCCTACAGTGTGTAACATCACAGCAGGAACTATGAAAAGCTGCTATAAAATAAGTAGGACCGCTCCAGAAGTTTTCTCCAGTAGTTAGGTTAGACCATCCTAACCATCATGTAGTGGTGCAGATGTTAACTTCATGGAGAAGCAAGACCTCAGGCTAGTGATTTTGCACAAATACAAACTTGGATGGAATGTGCGGGAAACCATTGCTAATGTTAATGGAACAAAGGATTGTGTGCACGATGAGTGACAGAACCATCCATAGATTATTTGTGAAGTTTGGCACTGGTGATATGGGCATTAATCGTAAGCCCGTAGACGGGTATCTGGTAAAGTGCAATACCAAACAGTTACGACAGAAAGTGGAAATAAAAACCTGCACGATTCATTGGTAATGATCAACAGAGATGTGCATTGCTATCAGCTGGATGAATGCCATCAGAAAGTGCAAACAAAACAACCATCACTGGAGAATATTGCAGGTCCAATTCTCCTCCAAGATGGTGCTTGGTCACATGTCTGTTGCAAAATTGCAAAAAAATTAATGCTTTGGGGTATGAGGTTTTTCCCCTTGCCCTGCACATTCACCAGACATGGTCACAACCGACTTCTATATGCAATTTGGCCCCAATCAATTTCTTGTGGGGCAAATGGTCCATTGATCGAGATGCCGACATCAATTTTTTGGAACATTGTAATGCCGACTCTAGTCATAGTGACATTTTTTCATTGCCAACATGTTGGACACTGGATGAGGGCAGATACTTAACTTAATAAACTGTATTCTTTTCCTTGTTTCTGGTTGCCTTTTCTTTCCATAAAATTCAGCAATTTTTTATGAAACAACTCAATAGAAGAAGAAAGCTAAGAGCGATCATAACAAAGAAATCCTATATAGATTCTGATATTGAAATTGTTGAAAATGAAGAGGAGATCAGTAAAATAATAATTGGAATAAATATGTATTTATATCGCAGTTGTGCTCAAGAGCAACTGCGTAATGGGCTCTGTATAATGTAGAAAAGAAGGTTTTATAGTCTATTTAGGAAAGGCGATGTTTATAGCATGATCACTAATTTTGCATGGAAAAAAAAACCCCACACATTGATAAATATAAGGATTTTACATAATCATTCAATTGTAAAAATTTATATATAAAATAAGCTCACTCAAATTTTTTTGCACATCGAAACTATTGCAATGAAAATTTAACAGGGCATTGTAGCATCTAAAATTACATTAATAAAAAAAAGAATAAAAAATGGGGTTAACTCATCGATTGTGCTATATTCAGATATTACAGGTTTTAAATTAAAACAATGCTTAAAACTTAATATTTCATTAGTCACATAACCAACCCCCCCCCCCCTCAACATAAGATCTGAGGACAAAACTTCTGGCAATTTACATCTAAATGATATTTATATTTTTTTTTAATTTGGTCAATTTTCATAATTTTGATTTAAAAACAATTATGCCTATATCTTTCCTACACTACTCATTACCTTCTTTGGTTCAGTAAACAACCCAGTTGATACATTAGCTGCATCTTTCCCATCACACAATTGTGCTCGAGCTTGCTGTTGTTGCTTACGCAGCAAATCACGATCACTAATCATTAAAAAAGAAACAAAGAAAGGAATTATTAAAATTGTTTTTTTATCAATTTTTAACCACAATTATTTCTTTAAAGAAACTTACACACTCACAAAAAAAAAATTAAATTTTCAAAAGTTACCAAGTTTTTTTTCATACCTCTCAATAATTTGCACCCTATATTTATTAAGTGATTTATAATCCATGAAAAAGAATTTACATTGTAA
The DNA here is from genome assembly GCA_023313115.1 of Rhysida immarginata. Taxonomy (NCBI): domain Eukaryota; kingdom Metazoa; phylum Arthropoda; class Chilopoda; order Scolopendromorpha; family Scolopendridae; genus Rhysida; species Rhysida immarginata. The sequence goes on from JAHWFO010007316.1 coordinate 1,250,321, forward strand.
GGCATGTAAACAAATTAAAAATTCTCATTTGTTTTTAGTGATGATTTATAATACACAAGGACTAGTGCATTTTGCCCCATTAAGTGGATGCCCTAATTATACAAAGTACCATCATTAGTAAATACATGTACAATCAAAAACCGTTAATATGTAATCGCTTAATACATTTTCCCTTAATTCCCACGAAAACTATTTCTACATAAATACAATCTTTTAATAAGAGTTTCTTTTTGTCTCAAAAATTAAGAAATTCATACTAAGAATATTAACCTATTTCCAATGGTTTATTGTAAAACTTACCAGTCATTTGGCATTCGATAATGTCATTCCATAATCACAAATTCTGATTTTTTTTCTCACCATATATATAAACATGTTCGCTTCTATGATCAGAATTCATTAAGTTTTATTTATTTATTTATTTATTTATTTATTTATAGAATTATTTCATTTGTTAGCAGTTAGCATTTTTTATTTCATTAATACAGTATCATTTTCATATCAGCATGTCTGCATCACGGAAAAAGAAATGCAACGATCTTACGCTGGACCAGATATTACATAGAGTATTTTGGATACTGCAAGAAATCAAGTATTAAGTCTCTCAACAATAAAGATTGCCTATTTTTGAAAAGTGACAAGGGCAACAGTACTGTTATCTTAAAGAAAACATATTTTTCCAGAGTTGACAATTTGATTTCACAAGGTCCCTCTGAGGTTCTTAACAAAAATCCCCTACCTAGATTAGTTAGGCAAGTTAAAGATGCTATTAAGCATTTTCCGAACTTTATTCCCCAGAACTCAGCCTCGTCACTAATTATCCCTAATCCCATTCTACCTAGACTATACGCTCTGCCTAAAATTCATATACCCGGAAACGAAATGTGTCCAATTGTTAATAACCGCTAATAACAATAAGTTTGATCAACCAGGGGTATACCGCCTAAGTTGTGCCTACCGTGACAAACATTACATAGCCTCTCAACTCGCAGCTTCACTATACGTTTTAAGGACCATGAAAGATCTTACAATAATCAAGACAACTGTTCACATTATGCCATCCACCAGACAAGCACCGGACACCGCCTTAGACCACAAAGCGAAGTAATGTCCATTATGCACGTTTGCAATAAACCATCCAAAACAGCCACCCTGGAATCTATCAAGATTTACAAGGCCAAGAAGTCCAACCCTGACCAATTACTCAATCGTCAAACTGAATTCGATGTGTTCGCGATACTCAATCCTCTCTCAGACCTTTTGTAATCTATTCATTTTGTACTTTGCTTTATATAAAAAATTTTTATTTTTATTTTGTACTTTGCTTTATATAAAAAATTTTTTTTTTCATTCAGTTTTTTATTTATACGGTCCTGTTAGTAAATCCACTTGTCATTTTTACTACCAGATACAACCTCTTTTCGGTCTGCATTTGCGACCCCCAAACATTTTTGTTTTTCTTTTCTCCTTAGTTTATTTGCCCTATTGGTTAATTTTCTTATTAGTTACTTTGTTGTCTTGCTCATTGGTTCATTTGTACCCAAATTTCTGTATGTAAAGGCTTGCGAGCCTCTTGTTGTGTATCCTTGAAGAAGCCGGGAATAAATGGCGAAACTAGTCGATAATCCTGTTGTCCATCTTTTATACTGCAAAGCCACCACTCACTTCGTTAGTAGTAAGTACAGTATTAAGATCCTTTCTGATATACAATTGTATCGAATATTGATTCTCCCATCTACTGGGTTTCAAAATTTTTGGCTGATTATTTCAAGACTTTAAAACTTTCAGATTATGATAGTTCGGTAAATAATAGTCTAGATTTAGTTAACAATTTAAAAAATAAGAGAATCAAAGAAGGGGAGATATTAGTGTCCTTTGATATAAATCTTTGCTTCTAAGTATTCCCATCCCTGAAGCTATTAGCTTTTCAAATGAAATCCTTCACAAAAATAATCTGGTTATGGGTTAAGAAGCAAGAAAATATTTACCTGCAGTAGAGATGAATTTAAGAATGACGTCTGAATTAAAGAGAAGTTTAATGGAAATGATTTATAAATCAACTTTGAATAATTTGGGCAAATGGAAGGAGTAAATGATAAATGATCCTACCAACGAATCATGAGAAATGTCAATCACTGCATTACAGTATGGACCCGGTCGTTGGGAGTCATGATTTCGCAACCGCGTTAGATCGAGCCGTGTTCAAGCCACCCCCCCCCCCCCCAACCCGATCGAAACTTTTGCGTCCCGTGCTTAAGATCAGCTATGGACTTGGTTTCTACTGATTTTTATAATTTCATTTGACAGTTTATGTACAAAATATAGTGTATTTGCATGTAGTTCTGAATAAAGTGAAAAAAAAAAAATGCAGTTTCAGTATAACATTTTGTCCAATTGCATTTTGTCCTACACCCTCTACTTTCAGTACTGTACCTTCAATTGGCATTTTTATTAAATTAATATAACACCAAAAGAACTTTACGAGTGCAGACGAAATATAATATGTATTTTTATTCATTTCATATTCGGTCTAAAAGAGATAAAACAGCTGAAATCTGTTCGAACGTGGTTGACAAGAGCAGCGATTTCATATGCACATGTACACTTTCCTTTTCGTCTATTTTACACTTATTGTACACTTAATAAAAACGTCAATTGAAGATAAAGTATTGAATATAGAAGCTATTTGTTAATTACTGTTAATTTGGATGTATATGTTGCTTTTCTCGTTCTATTTGTTGAGTTATGTATGATAAGCTTGCAAATCGTTTTTGTAATTTTTTTATGTATGTCCATCTTAGGCTTCTGTACTTGTAATGTGTAAATTTTCGATATGTGCCTTTTGAGCTCCCATATTCTGTATTTTGTCATGGCTGCCATTGTGGGGAGGTAGCTCAAACGCGGCTCGATCTAACGCGGTCGCGAGATCGTGGTTCCCAACGACAATTCATGTGCATACGAATCAGGAGCCAAGCCAAAACCGCGTTGGAGATGATTTTGCGATCTAACGGACCGTGTTCAACCAGGTCCGTACTGTATCATGGAACACAGCTGGGTTAAGATAGAGCCTCACACAGGCTGCTTGCTGTTAAATTGGCACTTTTTAAGGGCCTTTTCTCCTCTCTCTTGCAATGAATGCGAAATTAATCTTCCAATGAAGAGTGTTTGCAAACAGAAGATTCATAAAATGCCACTGATACTGTGAACAGAGGGCAATTACCTAGAAGACAGGAAGCAAAAAGGTGAACCCCGATAAAAATAGAACAGGACCAATCGCAAACTCACAAATTTCCCATTGAAAATGGATAGAGAGGTATGCCAAAAATTTGAAGGAGAAACCGAGGGACTACTTTATTTTACTGTTCGATATACTGTCTAAGCATGCGGTGAAAAAAGCACGTTAAATGAATTAAGCTATTTTTTACTATTATTTAAGAATTTCTTGAAGATATAGTAATAAATAAATAAATAATAAGGAATGAATAAAATTTTTTGAATAAAATTAGGTTTCTAATTTAATCATGCAACTTAGAGAATGATTCAAATTAAGATTAGGAAAGACTAGAGAATTAGGCACTAGGTAAAAGTTCTTGCAGTTTTTATGTTGCCATAAAAGGAAGTGATAGAAGATATGCAAACGAATGTACTGTGTGGTCCTGGAAGGTTAGCCTGTATAAATACAGGGCTGTTGGGCATTCACATCAATCACATCTCGTACAGAAGTGAAGACAAACGGAGGTATCGAAGGAGATGGTTAGGTATTATTTGCTTTCAAGATAATCAAGTCAGCAGCAGCAGCATCAAGTCGCCGAATGTGTCTTGCATTTGGGGATGATGTTGTGAATGAACGCACTGCAAGGCATTGGTTCCAGAAATTCAGGTCCGGAGAATGTCATTTCTGATGAATCCCGTAGTCTAATGTGTTTGGTGGACTAGATGCCAAATGGTTCACTATGAGCTACTATCAACTGGCCAAACCATCACTGGGGACCTGTACTCCCAGCAGTTGGAACATGTGCAACAAGCATTGCAGCAGACGGAGCCAGCATTGGTGAATAGCAAAGGGGTACTCTTCCTTCGTGACAATGCCTGGGCCCAGCTGAGCCAGGGAAACAGAGTGGCTCGGCTGGGAAACTTTGTGTCATTCACCTTACTCACCAGATCTTGCTCCAACGGATTATCACCTTTTCCATTCTCTGGACAATCATCTTTGTGGAAAATCCTACGCCAATGATACAGACCTGCAAAAAGCACTCACGGACTTCTTTTGAGTCTAAGACCGGCAAGTTTTACAGCCAGGGGATTGATCAACTAGAGATGCGTTGGCAGAAGGGACTAGCGATACGCTATTTTTTCTCTACATCATTTTGTTTTCCGGAATTAAAGACTGCAAGAACTTTTGTGGTTACCTAGTATATAGAGTTTTTAACAATTTTAATTCAACGTAGATGAATAAAATGAAAGTAATGCAATAAATCATTATGGGCAATAAAAATTAAATGGTAGAAAAAAGTTGAAAAGTGTTTCAAATTTTTTTCTTTTCTTCTTTTTTTTTAATTCTTAAAGTGGACCTTCAAATATCTTTTTAATTCTTTGCATGCCTCACTAAGGTGCAAATTTTGAAACAGTTAACTTTCAAAGTAGAACAAACCCCAAGTCCCTATTAAACTCTAAAAGTATATAATCCCATGGTGGAAAGAAAACAAGGTGTGTGCAATTTGATTCTCAGTTATGAACAGTTTCACGCATGACGTCATGTGGATTGCAAAATGTGTGCGTCATTGCCATCCTGACCAATTAGAAACTGTTAGGGGAAGTCTTGTATTTAGCAGAACATGACAATTCTCATTTAAACCCCAACAAAGATATAGTCTTTTTTCCCCTAAAAGAATAACAATTTGACTCAATATCTGGTTAGAACAATCATCAATCCAGTTGATTTACTATGTGATCTGGAGAGAACAATCTTTGTAAGAAAGCTCTCTCAAGAATCATCAGTTTGCCATAAAAATGAGTAAAATGTTTAATATTTAAAAATGAATCTTCGTCCAAGGTAAAAATCTCATTTGGCTATTTTTCATAATAAACCAGATATAAGTAAAGTTGACTATGTTAAAGCCAAAAATGGGGGTGCCAGCAAAAACCATAACAGAGCAACAAAACAAAGAATAAAACTAAATAGTGAAATAAATTCCAGTTTATAGTGCTTTAAGACAAGATATACATTGTAACCGAAATAGAAGGATTTATCAATAAACTCCCTAACTATATGAAAAACAACACCAGGGACCGCTGTATTCATCAACTTTCAAGCAAACTGGAATACACATCATTCAGACAATAAATACCATTAAGAATCCAAAACCCCCTGCCTTATCTGCTCTGAAGAAAGAGAAATGTTTTTATTTAAAATCTGATAAAGGTAATAGCACTGTCGTTATTGATAAATCTGTTTATTACGATAATGTCACCAACCTTCTTAATCAAGGCCTGTTCATAAAATTGAAGAAAGATCCATTATCAAAATTGATCAGTGACGTAAAATCCACTCTTAGTTCTTGTAAAAACATTACTCACAAAAGCCACTCTATATGTAATTCTAACATGATTTTACCCAGCATGTATGGTTTACCGAAGGTCCATAAACCAGAGAACAAATTCAGGTCCATCGTTTCCAATATTAATGCTCCCATCCATCAAGTCTCAAAATTTTTGGCCAAGCAATTGAAAACTCTAGACATAACTCCCTTCAACGGCACCATTAAAAACAGCTTAGATTTGATTGATAAAACAACATTCACATAACAGAGAACCGGATCTTTGTTTCTTTCGATATTGAGTCAATATTCCCAAGTGTACCTATCCCTGAAACTTTAGTCTTTCTGAAAAACATTCTCAATAAAAATGGGTTTGAAAACTATGAAATTTCTAAATTGTTGTACCTAATCAACCTATGTATAAACAATAACTAGGAGTCGCTCTAGGACCAAAACCTACGAGTCCATTTGACACAGCCTGCGAGTCGAATTTTAGATTCATATTTTTACATGCAATTACGATCGATCTCTATAGTTAATTAGAAATTTAAAGAAGACAGCATGTAACAAAATGAAGTGAGGCTAAAATGTGGTTAGAAAAATATGGCCAATAATATTTAAAAATTTAACGAGTCAATTTTTTAGCAAAAATGCCCATTTGATGCATAAATTGCGAGTAAACGCAAACCCTGAATAACATGATCCCAACAATACATGGTATCGTTGACACCAAGCTGAATCTCTGCACTATGACATTTATCGCTCAAACAAGGTCATTTGCATCTTATAACAGATGGACTGTATATTTTTGCTTTTTTCCTCCAAGCAGAAAACATTAACTCTTTCTTATGCCTTTCATTCTTTGAGGGTTTCTAGTCCTTCACAGAAACGCTTAAACCGCTCATACATTTTCAAGTCGCAGGATCTTAACCATTTCGTGCGTTTCCTTGGCAGTTTTACCTATTTCTAGGTAAACGTCTGTACTTCCTCAGATATTCAAATATCTATTCTAAACTGATTTCGTATGATATTCAATCCTACATTTCAAAGTGTCTGTTCATAAGAATAACACTTGATATAAATGAAGGTATAAATAAAGCGTTTCAAGTGTTATTTTGATCCTTTTTTTATTTTTATTTATTTATTATTATTATTATTTTTTTCCTGTAAAATTTATATACTCAAAAGCTTATTCTATTATCTAAAACAGAAGAAATTATCCATCTATTTTTAAGAATTCTATGAATGTTTTAAGACCAATGGTAAACACCCCTTTCTGAGGTGACTAGTAAACAAATGCCTTACAAAATGTGCTGCTTCAATGAATCTCTTTAAATCCCACTAGATCTCCCTGAACAAATTACAGCTAGTACCAGTTTAGAGAACCTTTATCATCTGCATACTCATCCATGACATAATTCTGTAAACTTCCTATCATCCAAGTGTTTAAGAAATTAAACGACATTACTAGATCAAAAACAAATATCTTAAAAGATATATTAATCTCAATATTAGAAAGTAAAATGGGTTTTTAAATGTGTTTAAAATTTGAATGAATGATTAAATCCCGAGACTATAATATGTAACACAATTCCCAAGAAAATTTAAAATTTTGGATTTGGAAACCAAGCATACTAAAGTAAATACACATAATCCCTCGTTATCCACAAAGGTCTGGTTCCCGAATTCAAGGATAATGGGACCAAAGCCTTATGAAAAAATGGGAGTTAGGGGGATGTCCAGTTGCCAGTCTACTCAAGTTAAGGGCGACTGTTATTTATTTTTAACATGATGGCCTCTTCGTTTTTTCTTCATCATGCAAATGGTGGATTCATTTACTCCAAATATTCGTCTGACATCAGCATTGCTCTTTCTCTAAGTCATCTTATCTTTCTAAATTTGTCTAGAATTTTCAAATTATTTTCAAGATACAAAATCTTATTTGCTCGTTTTGCACAAAGTGGAATGTTACCATTTTTCTTTTATGAAGCCATGATAAGCTGTGCAAGTAATACATATTTGCAAACAGAAAGTTTGAAAAATGCCATCAAAATTGTTTACTTGCATTGAATACATTTTCCCATCAAAGTAACAAATTCCCTAAAAGACAAAAAGCAAAAGAGGGGAACCCCGATAAAAATACATCAGGATAAACTGTGAATAAACAAATACTTCATCGCATATGAAGGGGGAGGTATGCCAAAAATTTGATGCAGGTATACGATACTGCAGATACCGAGGAATTATGGTACATATGACCAATCAGGTATTATATTAATATAAAATAACATCAAAGGTTTTGTGTGAAATAATTACTCTTGAATCTATTTACAAAAGGAACATGAATGATGAGAGAGAAAGGAGCCCAGCAATAGGGATTGAAAATCTCAAAAATAAGCAAGAAAAGGTTTTTATATCTGTACTAAAGATTCTCAAAAAATGTTGCAAGAAAGAGGGTTCCTATCATTTCTTAGTATCAAAGGACAGCTTTCACAGAATTTAACTGCTGGGAGAAAAAAAAATCGAAATAAGAATAGGAATTATACAATAATTTAAATACATAGTCTTATTAAAATTAAAATTTAGAAAATAAAATAGTAACAAACAAATACAAAATTCACCATAATATCTTTTACAAAGACAGAATTTTACACTTTTACATGTTTAGAGTTCACCATTCTCCATGATGCTTCTCAGTTTAAAACGAAAATGTTGCTTTCAGTACATGTTGTAGCTGTCCTACTGGATGTTAGTTTAGAACACACACACACACACACACACACACAACTGAAGAGCTCTGTAAAAATTATTGGAGTCTTCCTTACAACCGTCTAATGTAAGATTAATATAAGTTTAATACTTACATCTTGATGCTCCATGACAGGTAAAATTCTTAAATGTGAATTGTGATAAATGTACAGGCTGATCCAAAAGTGAGGAAAAACTTTAAAACTCAATAATTCGCACACGATTCTGCTTGAAATGATCAAAATGAAGTCAGATTTTTTTCCAGGGAAAAAAATTAATGCTAGAATCATTCAGTTTTTGAGCAACAAGTAGCATTGTCAGTTACAGACATCAGTTGTATGCAAATTTTCAGACGGTAAGATGCCGGATTAACTATCTACTTACAAATGTTCAATGTGCCATCCGTCATTCAGCAACACAACCATCAGACAAGATGCCACTCTGTTCATTGCATTAAGCAACATTTCTCTCTGTATGGCAGACACGTTGCTAGATGGCACCTTCCAATATAGTCAATGAAGGTGATCAACACATGCAGGGAATAAGAAAAATGATTCAAATCGTATCATTTTTGTCCCTGGAGTACACTTCACAGGTCCTTTACCATCTCACACTCCATGCATACATCGATATGCCCGCAATGTCACACTGACACTTTTCTTATTATGATAATAAAATTTAACTAAGAGGGCTTTCTCAATTAATGACAGCATTTCTATGCCTACAATTTTGTTAAGGTGAGACGGAACAACTAACACTATCTGCTTCCGAAATAGTGTTTGCAGTGAGTGAGTGGTGCTCTTTTTATGCAGTCTGAAAATGTGCAGAAACTGATGTCTGTAACCTGATAACACCATCTGTCGGTCAAAAATGAACAATTCTAGCATTAATTTTATTTTTCCTAGGGCGGAAAAAAAAAAAAGAAAAAAAAAAAAATCGGACTTCATTTGAATTGATTCAGTTATCTGCATTCGTGTGCAAATTATTTTAAAGTTTTTCCTGACTTTTAGATCACCCTATATTTTGGTTTTTAACTTGTTGAAAATGATTATTGTTTATTTTGTTAGTATTGATTATGCAATTAAATTTTAAATTGTTAGCAAAGAATCTCAAATCTCTTTAAATGGCTTAGGCAAGTTGTTTTTTTTTTTTTTAAGTATTTATAAATGAAAAATAACATCATAGATAGTGGTGAAGTCTAGGTCTTGTAATCTTGAGACCAACTTTGCTCTTTTGTTCGTTATTATTTCTTTTCTCTTCTCTTTTACCTTTTTGGTGTTAAATAACTGAACAAGAAGAGATCAACCTATTCAGCTTTATCTGGTCTTCCAAGCATGTTAGTAAAGGGAAAAACCCAAACATCCAGTGAGGTTAAAAATATTTATAGTTTCTCTTATAATTATATATTCATCGTCAAAATACTATTAGTATCAAAACAATGTGTACATTAAAATACATTCCACAAACAATGCTCAATGATTTTGCCCTTAACAAAAAAATTCTAGAAAAAAAATTTTTTAATTGAATATTTAAATGTTTAATTAGAGTAAAACCAAATTAAATGGAAAATGACAGAGTAAAACATTTTTTAAAAATGCAGTTATCACTGCTTTTTGAAATCTGATTTTTCTGTAATGATCAATTCTTGATATGTGTGTGTACAGTTACTTCATTAACTAGGGGTTAAATATGTAAGGCCAACTGTCTGAAAATCATTTTTATTATTCCTGTGTGAGACACAGATTCTAAAAATCTAATTAGTAAATGTGTGAGAGTAAATTAACGAGTATGTATGCGTACATAACGTATTTTTATTCCCAAAATACATTTTATTAAAGATTGTAAATTCTAGAACAATTTCGGGGTGGGGGGTATACACCCAAATTATTTACTTGCAATTGGACATAGTTAAAGTTTCATCTGATAGATTTTTTTTTTAAATGAATTATTTTGTCCAAGAATTTAACAAAAGATCTAAGGAAGGTGAGGGAGGGGAGAGAGGGAAAAAAAAAAAAAAAAAAACCTCATAATTTTGAAAATATTCTTAAGATTGTCTTTAAGAAAAAACCAACTGATTTCAATTTTAACTCAACAATTTATCTTCACTGTTTCTGCCTTAACAATCAAATTGACTTTTCACCTTTCACCTCATTGTTTATTTTTAAAAGTCTAATATTCTTTTTATAATTCTGAAATATTTCCAACTGAAGTAAGTTTGGATAGAGTGGTCTGCAATTTGCCTGATAGAGGGGACTATCTATCAATCTTTTCTACCTCTTTTGGAAAATTTGATATCACTTTGTAATCTAATAACTTAACCAATTATTGAGATGGAGGTCTGATTTCTACTTTTAAATCCAAGTGAAACTAAAAGTTAGATCCATATAATTTTAATTAAAATACAAAACACAAGATGTAACATCAAAAAGAAACATTTCCCAAGTTGACTATTATACACATCAAAACTGTCAGCATCGATCAGTCTGTGAATTCATCAATTCCGAACATATGATAACAGTTTCTTCAGTTCATCATTGACCAAAGCAAAAGATAAGATCATCATCTATAAGAAGTTTCCAAAGAAAATGCGAAGACAAAATCCAGAGGGTGAAGATGTGTTTTACAATTTTATATTAAACTTTGCGTTCTTGTGAGGTTAAAATTAATTTACTTTAATATAGAATTTACATTAATCAATTCTCATTTAAGGATCTCAAATTTTAAATAGCATGATCTCAGTTTCTCATGTGCGTGTACCGATTTTATTTTTTGGCGGTGCACATATTGAAAACTTGTGAAATCTTTAGTGATATCTGCATGCCTTTGAATTTCTCATTCAAATTTTGATGAATAAATCTTAATTTGCTCAACATTATACCCGTGTAGTTTCACTTGCCTAGACAATTTAGCTACTCAGATATTTACATCTCAGATATAATTTATCATCTTTTCTGAAACTTCCTAAACCATGTAAAGTATATAGAGGGTGTCCCAAAAGGAAGGCCAATATTCCATGTGGGTATAGAATGAGTTATTGCACGACAAAAAGTTTACAAAACATGTCTTTATTAATTGTTTCCAAGATACAGTTAGCTACTGATTAAGTATTAAATAATTTAAAGTAAATAATTTGACTGAGGCACTTCATGTTGATTTCATTATTCACTATAATGTAAAAGGTTCGTTGAACTCAGTTTTGTCATCTGTATGGCTATATATGATACATTTATGTAAATGTGCATGTGGAAAAACACTTAAACGCAGTTTTCCTAATCGCTGAATCGATCGCAGTTGAACAGTTACTTGGCCACCAGGATCACCCGACCTAATCCCTTGGATTTCTACTTGTGAGTCGAGTTAAAGTATGAGGTTCATAAATATTACAGTCAATACAAGAGAGAAGCTTATTGCACGTAGAACAGATGCTGTGGACCAATTAAGAGAATGTGAAGATATGCCTTTCAGTTCTCATAAAAATTGAAAAATGCAATGAAATATGTGGCAGAATACTCGAAAACTTGTTATAATTTATTATAATATTAATGCAAGAAAATAAAAACCATATTAGAAACCGCACAATTTTAATTTCAAATAGCTCTATCTCAGAAACCATTAAAAAAAAAAAAAAAAAAAAAAAAAAAAAAAAAAAAAAAAAAAAAAAATAAAAAAAAAAAAAAAAAAAAAAAAAAAAAAAAAAAAAAAAAAAAAAAGACTACACATTATAGAAACCTTTTGACTTACAATAATTCATTCTATACCCACACGAAATACTGACCTTTCCTCTGGGTACACCCTGTATATCTGTAAGGCTCATTGGATAAGAGTAGTTCTTATTTTAAGACAATTTCAATTGCTAGAAAGAAGATAATCGGAGGTTATTTACCCTTTTACCCAAATTTCCCATAACAAAATTCACTTCGATAAATCACACTGGAATCGACGAGGCATTTGTTCCAGCATGTTACCACGTACCTCACCAAATTTCTAATTTGGTTAATCATCACTGTCCGCACATCTTGCGATGACTGATCATGCAACTGAGGTAAGTGAATTTATCATTTGAGGACTAGAGGGGGCCACAGCCTCGATATACACCCCCTTTTTTTATTTAGTCGCAGTAAATGGCTAAGAAGTAATGGTTACAGCCTTTTCACAATGATTTCATACTTTTGACGAACATTTAGTACTTTTACCACAAACATTTAATTCATATTTATGATAACATGTGTCAATTTACAGAACAATTATAGGCAATGATCAATTTTTTTTTTAGCATTTCCATAAGTAAACAAATATTGAAGCAGATTTTACTAGGACGATTTTTATCGCTGGATCCATTAGCCAAGCAGAAGCGCTTACACCAAGCTTTTACGGCTGCATTTTGTGTAAGCACTTCAGATTTGTTAATAGATGCAGCCATAAACATAGCTGCTTCTCACTGTTTCACTATATGTTTACATATCTTTCCCGTATCTTTTCAGTTTTCTACTTCATTTATCAGTCTTTCGCTGCTTCTATCGAGATCTAATACTACAGTAATTAAATCTAATCAGTTAGTGTTAGTTCTCGACACCTGCTTTACATCTTCATGCCAATCGCCATTGGCGATTACGTCAAGATTTACTGTGCGAAGTCATCTAATCTAGGTAGCCTTGGCAAGGCCAACGAGTTCTCGGTGCGTTCGAGATCCCGTGTTCTCTCGTATTTCACGGAAAATCCTCTGGGCGAGTCAAAAACCCTCACCAGTGAGTAGAGTTAGTGAGAATTTCTCACTGAACTAACAGTCTTTTTCTCGGTTAGGACAGTTAGACCAAGATGGAGATATAACTGCATCGTGAGTTAGATTAATCGGTTAGGCATAGGAGCACTAACTGCAGTTTTCGACCACATTAAAATGACGTCACAGTTTTCTCACTGGGAATTATAATCGACCAATTGCTAACTCTTCTCACTGGTTACATTTTCTGACCTCAGCCTCCGATTCACGAATCATTCACTCGTGATCATTTTCTGTAATTGTTCTGTAAATTGACACCGTTTATTATAAATATGGATTAAATGTTTATTAAATGTTTGTGAAAATGTATGAATGTATGAAAGCAATGTAAAAAAAGCTGTAAATTAATAAAAATTTCATTTATCTCGGTTTCATAATCGGTCAGATAGTGCTACGTGCAGATAGTGAATTAACCCCTAATTTCTCACGCATCTTTCAAACAAGATAAAACTATTTCCTGGGTCTCTATTTTGTTTTGTTTTTAAATCCTCCTAATTTTAGGTTTAAAAAAACAACATTCCATCAGCGAACCTAGTTGGGAAGCATTATAAGAATTCAGCTTAATGGGAGGCACAGGTACACAAGAGAGTAAGGTGTTCTTGCATTCCTTTGGCAAACGCTAATAACCAAAGATGCATTATATCACCTACTGACTAACAGTCCAGGTCCTTGTCATTTCTATAACACGTCCATTGCAAAGCCAACCAATTTAGCCACTATAATGGCCACAACGTACAGTCTTTTCATCTTTTATTAAAACAAATACGTTGCGTGTGGAGGAGAGAGGACCACAATTTTTTTCCAAGCAACAACAAACGCATCAGCTGTTACCTCCGTCCACATGATTTCGACACTAACGACTCACTCACTTGCAAGGAAAGTAGAAAAGAGGGGAAATGAAAATCAGTTGGCTCTACCGACACCCATGCCTATGTACAGACAGACAGACATACATACATATCATTTGGCAAGGCTCGCTCAAACAAGCACCGATCATAAAACGTTAGTTAAGAGAGGCGAGCTAATTGGATTTTGCGACTGCTCTTTCCGTTTCAGATTTCCTCAAATCGTTAGCTATGTCGACGAATGAGAATGAGTCGCCTTTACTTTCCACAATCGAGGGAGATGGGCAATTAAAAAAAACAAAAAACAAACAAACCCCAAAACAAACAACAACAATAAAAGACACACTCTAACCCCATCTCCTCGGGTATTAAGTCATTTCACTAACGCAACGTTTATTTTATTTGGTTATCTCTCTCTCTCGTTTTTTTTTCTCTCTCTCTCTCACTCACTCACTCACTCTGTGGCTGGCTATTCTTATAACACTTCTTTCAATATGTTTTGAGGGGAGTGAAAAGGTAAGGTGTTAGTAATCAAAGCGGTGTGGATTGTGGTGGGTTTTGAGTTTTTATTTATTTATTTCTCTCTAAATTTTATTCTTATTGTTGTTATATTATTATTATTTTAAATTTCTTCCCAAGACATGATGGCCGACCTTTGTTGAATACGCATCAGGATATGTTGTCGGGAGTGTGTAAGTTGGCTTTTTAATGCCGTCTTACCTGCTCAAATTTGTATATGACATTTCGCTGAAGTTATGTCATACAAAGCATCCATTCAAGTCGACGACGAAACTGAAAGGCAGAGAGAAGAAGACATCACGAAATTTGCTGCTCGAGTCCTATGGAGTTACGATGGCATCACATTAGGCCTAATCGACCTCGACTCATGAAATGCGGACGAGTCCACTTCAGCCCCGTCTCGTTCTCGCTCCATCAGGCAACACTAGGCCGACGCTGGTGGCAGCAGCAGTAGTAGCGGAGAAAAACAACGACTGAGCGGCCGCCTCCATCGCTCTCGTCTTATTCGCTCACTCACTCACGACGACGATTCTCTCGCTATCGATGACGGACATTACACTAGCTCAGCAAAGGCGAAGTAGTGTGGTGTAGCAAGAAGAAGAAGAAGCGATTATTTCCACAGCTGCTCCCAATGTGTCTTCCTGTGGCAACGCTGTGCGGCGCGACGACTGGTGACGGCCCCAACACTACACCGCCACACACGTATCAATCCGCACGCACACTCAAGCTAATATAACTAAACTAACTACGGCTGATGCTACAGTCTATCAACTGCTGCTCTCATATCATATTCAACCGAGTTTCGCAGTGGTGGGGTGCGTTGGTTGGCCCCCTTTTCCTTACCGATCAACCTCAATCCCGAATGCTATACTACGGAAGACAAGTTAAGTACCGTCTTTCGCAAAGTACTTGACCGACAATAAATATCACCAAGAACAGATGAAGGGGACCAAAAAGGAGACGATTCTTCTTTCAATGGAGGGGGGGAAAAAACCCGAACGCAGCCGCCAAAACGTCGATTACTGCGAGGGGAAAAAAAAAAAAAAAAAATATGGCACAAACTCTTAAAGTTCATCATCAACAAATGGGATCGAGGAAAAGTGGGCGCATTCTTACGCGAGCCGATTGGATGGTGTTCGGTGAGGGAGCGTTCCAACGTCACATGTCACGTGGGCGGAAGCACCGACACGAGTCGAAAACGACGGAATGTCTGACGTTGTGTGTGTCTCTCTTTTCGCGGACCCATGGTGCAGTGAAAACGAAATAAGACACTGGTGCAAAAGGTTACATTCAGAGATCGACAAAAGGAATCTTTGGGGGGAGGGGTCGACCGACATTTCTCAGCTGATGTGCCGACAGATCTTGCATCCGAACAAAAGAAAAGCAAATAAAAACATACAAACAACATTAATTAAAATTATTAATAAATAAATAAATAAATAAATAAATAAATAAATAATAAAAGACGCTGCTAGACAATTTTTTTCTATCCAATCCGAACTAGTTAAGAGCCTTACTCATCCATATTCACTTGTTTACGTTTCAAAATTATTTCAATTGAACGATGACTTTTGACCCCCCTTTTCTCGTCAATGTCCTCCCCGCCCCTGCCTTTAGTTATTGTGCACATGGACATTTAAATTGCGGCTAATTACTTAACTACAAGATTGACAGAGGAGTCGAGTCTCTTATTGCAAAAATAGAATTGATCCAGTTTAAGCAATAATTATGTTAGTGATAAAAAAGGAAAGAAAATTCCACAGCCTGGACTCGAACCAGGAACCTTCAGCTCGTCCTGCCGACGCCCTAACCTCACCTAATCAGCTTCCATGTCCACTGATCTACAAGTCATCAACTTGACGACTCTATATTTTAACTTGCATCCACAAACACTCCAGTTAAATTTTATTAGTGGCCTATTAAACTAATTTAAAGAAGTAAGCATGTGACCAAGATCTAAAGCAGTGTAGCAGTAGGATCATTAAAGTGTGCATTAAGTAGCAAGTGGGCGGCAGGGGGTAATTAAGTAACAAATGAGCAGTGGGAGAGGGGGGTTGTAGTGAGACATGCAAATGTGTGAACTTACGTAATACGAGGGCTACTTATTTTTCAACCTCCGATGGGGCATAAAATAAAGATAAGTGTGAATAGCAAAATTAGTTTTCAGCACAATCACTGCAGAGATTGAGACACTCTTTTACAGGTGGATGAATTTTCCAATACCCTCTTCATGGAGGTTTGCCACCAGAATGTTGAGATACGTCTCCATGGTGTCTTGAAGCTCTTCGTTAGTGCAGAAATGCTATCCTCTTAGACCTTTCTTCAGCTCTCGAAAAAGACGAAAGTCACTCGGTGCCAGCCCTGGGCTGTATGCTAGAACACTTTCCATTGAAACTGCTCAAGAAGCTGAGAGGCCACTACAGTATGCAGTTGTGCGTTTGTCATAAATCAAAACAATTCCAGAGGACAGCATGTCTCCTACCAGCAAAGAGCTTCAAGACGCCATGGAGACATATCTCAACATTCTGGTGACAAACTTTCATGAAGAGGGTATTGGAAAATTCATCCACGGTGACTGTCGAAAACTAACTTTGATTGTACCAGCTCTTAGTAATAAAATCACTTTGTTATTCACATTTCCCTTTATTTTATGCCCTGTTGGAGGTTGAAAAAAAATTGCCATTGTAATTAATTGTATTGCTGATGACAGTAGCAAAAAAGAATTTTTAACATTTATAAATATTTTCACTTTTATAATTAAACGATAATAAGAGCAGTTTATTGGGCAAGCTCTTCACAAGTTTCCAACTGCCCTTTTGATCCATTGCTTCCTCTCTCCCTCCCTTCTCTCTGAACCAGGGACTTCCCCAATCCATGAACTGTGATTCCCAAATCAATTTTTTTTTATAATCTCCTTGATATTTGCAGAAACCTTAAGATGGGGGGGGGTTACTAAATTTTGTAATCACTGAGGGGGCATTCATAGAAATAAGTTTGAGAAACACTGATCTAAAGAATAAATTTTATTCTTTAGATCTTGCATGTGACAAAATGAAGTGAGGTTAAAACATGCTGAGAAAGCTATTGCCGATGATATTCAAAATTTAAAGAGTCAATTTTGACTCACTGTCTAAAAATCACAAGACAAATTTTTAGCAAAAATGCCCATTGGACACATAAATTGCCCTAATCCTGGTGGGTCGATGGATTAGGGCATAGCATGATGAGCTGAAAGTTGCCAATTTGAGTCCAGGCTGTGGAATTTTCTTTCCCATTTTCATCGATAACACCGTATAACAAATTTGAACTTTTTTTTTCTGTCCTTTAAATGAAACTATGTGATTCTGTATAAACAAAAGGTGCTTGATTCATATATTAAAATCAAAATGGTCCACCACGTACAATTTTTGTAGGAGACCCACTTGTCAGAGAAATGTAATAGAAGCTTGATCATAGCAAACACAAACTCTAAAATGATTTTTTTTTTTGGCTGTTTCCTCTTGTAGGCATCTGCTGGTGTGTCCCTGATAACAGACGAGCAATATTCAGGTAGCATACTTCCATTCCATTGTTATGGGCATAGCCAGGGGAGGGGACCATCATGTATCAACAGTATATTTACAGAGTTCTCCCCAGGCCCTTTTGAACGGGCGCACCGCCCGGCGATATTGATGACCGTCCGGCTGAATACACGAAAAACTGCACACAACTGTAAAGTATTTTATTTGTTTTTAATTTTTGTCTGCCTGGCTACTTTATCCTTCCACCCAGCTGATAAAATTTTCTGGGGAGAACACTGATTTATCTGGAGCTGTAATTATAGGAAGATCTTCAGAAGTGGTCGCGTAGATACATAAAAAGCTAAAATGTGGATTTTTTTGGAAAATGATGTGTGGTAAACAAAAATAATTACAGATTCGTTGTTTTCAGCCAAAAAGATACAAGAAGCACATATTTTCATCTAATGGACATTTTTCATATTGTACAGTGTAATTTAAATATTTGAGGTAGAGCTTGCAATAAATCCTCATAGACCATTCTCGAGATATTCTTTAATAATTATGTGTTTATTATGTTGCTAACATGTTTCGGTTTTCGTCGTCATCAGAGCTATAGATTGGCTTATGCACAGCCAGCTTTCCATGGTTTATCTGGAAATGTTGCACAAGCACTTTGTCAAGCAAAACTAAAGGTTTCATAAAATTATCTACCACTGGAAGAGCAGAAAACACTTAATGGCTTTCTTCAGTAGGAATTGGTTGGTTTGTTTGGTATTAACGTCCTTTTCAACTGCTATGGTCATTTCAGGACGGCGTTATAGGGGCCACAAATTTTGCTTTGCAAAGTTCTTTAACGTACAGCCAGCAAATGACTACACAGGACCAACGGCTTTACTTCCTTTCCGAAGGAAGCGTGTGATCTCAGGTTTTTCCCCTGAAAAAATCCTCGTCGTCCTCGGCCGGAGTCGAACTCGCGTCCTCAGGCATCAGAGGTGATCACGCAACCACTGTGCCACCAGGCCGATGCATTAGGAATTCAAAATACAATTGCTATACTTATTGCATATTTTGAGATAGACAATTATAGTCTGCAGTTTGGATCTTGAGCCCTGACCTATTTCAGTCTGCATTTAGGAAACTATTTATTTTTCACATGTATTAATTTATTTCAATCTTAACTTTTATATTGATATTATTATCATGCAAGGTGACCCATTTTAAAGTTTCCCCTGGAATAACTCGAAAAGAACACATGAGATCGAAAAAAAGTTCTGAATGAAATTTGTCTTGGAGGGGGCAATCAAATGGTACTACAATAGACCCCCCTGGGGTGGGGTGGGAGACAACTTTGAAATCTTAAATAGGAACCCCCATTTTTTTATTGCATATTTGGATAGTTTATCTATAGGAAATTATCCATGTCCGATTGAATAAAAGTATTCCCAGCTGGGGCTATAGTGTTAAGTGCTAAGATCTTATGAAAACTAACTTTTGAATCATGATAAACAGAGAAAAAAACTGCAATTACAAAGTTGTAGAGCATCACTAACTCTTGTCACTGCTGCTTCACTCATTTATATGAGCACAATTTCCATATAATAAATAAATAAAAAAGAAAAGGAAAATTTACGTACATAGTTATCAAAATTGATTCATCTGATTTCAGATAGGTGCATTTTTGAATTTAACAAATACTGAATGACACGTTAACTTTGAGGTTTCAACTATGTTAGCCCTTAACATTTACAAAATGCAATGCATTCAAGACAGTGGTTCACCCAGGGAGATGAGAGGCAGGCACGAGGAAAAGAAGGGAAAAACAACGTAACTATGTCAGAGAGAGTCAAGACAGTTAACAGGGTGTCCAGTGATCCGGGAAAACCGGGATGTACGGGAATTCATTAATGCCAGAAAAAATGTGGGAAATTTACTGGGAAATCAGAAAAAAAATCTGGAATTTTGGTGGAAGGTGGAAAAATCAAGCTGATTTCATTCATTTCCCAAGGGTGGTTTTTCCTATATTCACTGGTTTTTTTTCTTTTCTTTTTTTTTTTTTTTTTTTGTTTGGTTGAGCGATACCTATTACACAAACATTTGTGCTGTTGGCAACGATTTCTTTTTTTAATAACACGTTTCATGTTGGTTTTTAACATCGCTAAAGTTCTTGATAAAGGCACAGTCAGTCCATTATAAGAAGGTGGATGACTTTGTTTGAGTGATAAATGTCTATTCAAATTTGGCCACTCACATTAGCCACTAGCCTCCAACTGCCAGTGCTTGTTTTTTTACAAATAGCGATTTCATTCACAGCTCATTAAACATGTCTTTCAAGTGAAAGAGTATGTAATATAATTTCCAGATACAAAACGAAACTGAATTAGTCAAAGCAGGAATCAAAGCCTGCATGGATTAAGGGGCTTTGATTAGGATACCATGAATAGAGTCTATGAGTAAATCCTCTCCCATAACCAATGGCAACATAGATTGATGGACTGTACATCTGACTGAAAACCTCTTTAAAAAATGCTCTAATCTCAAGCCATTGAAAAGAAGAGTGTCAACTTAGCTTCCAGAAATTGTTCTTTGACATATCTTGCAACTGAAGCATAGCTATTGCTATCTTGTTTTTACCAGGCATTTTTTTTGTTGTTGTTGTTGTTTTAATTACTCAAAGAAATATTCACTATACTCTGTCAAACGAAAGAAAAACTGGGCGTGTCTAATTAAATTTCCGATTTCAATTGTTGGACATTGTTGCTAAGTAAAATTAACAATTGAAATTGGAAATTTAACTGGACACGCCCAGTTTTTCTTTTGTTGGATAGAGTATAAACTATTGTTCAGATAATAATGCATCCACAATTAGTTTTGATATCTTCGATAGTTAGGGCTGGATTTCCATATTTTGTGCCCATGGGCTCAATGAAATCTTGCCATCGATTAACCCCCCCCCCCCCGGCGGGGCCCAGATCACTTTGGCCCCTTGCCTAAAACTGGCCCTAACTATAGATATCTCTCTCAATTCTTGAATTTCTTGTCGATAGCAACTAAATGCCTGAATTTAGTTGAACGTGAATTCAGAGGAGTATGCTTGAGCAGTGCTTGTCAGAATGAAATGAAACTATTTGTAAGAAACAAGAAGTGATTGCTTTTGGGCTAACCTTCTCACTGATAAACTTAAGTAACTTGGAGTTTGTTCAGATGCTTTTGATCATGCCTCATGGAAATGCTAGTGTCCAAAGAATGTCAGACAAGATCAAAATGAGAGATCTTTAACATCTCAGCAAGTTAGCTATACATGTATTCATGTGAAATTTGCTGGAGGGATTGAAAAAGTAATTATTGTATCAAAGAAGCTCTTGATGAAGAGAGGCAAAAGGATTCTGAAAAGAAAAAAGAATCCCAAAGGAAGAAGCATGATGAAGCAATGGCAAAACAGAAGTTATTAAAACTTTGGCAGAAATGAAGGTTCTAATTCAATTTATTTGTACTTTTTTTATTAATTAGTTAAAGAGGCCTGGTACTTGGGCCAGGCAGTGGAAAGCAAGTGTGAAACTTGAGACAGATTTTCATGTGGCTCAACCTTTGTATATTCTATTATTTCCATAGTTGTCTCTCTTCATCTCGGACATCCTATTTTTTTTCTTTCTTGATTTTTGTGTTTTACTTGATTCTTGACTCACTGTTCCCTAATTTTTTGTTTTTTTGCTTTTTTTTTTTCTGTTTCGTTGAATGACATGCAGACATACAATTATGTGATCAAGCACTGATCATTTCACAATAGGCAGTGTTCTTAGTGTAGATGCAGTCTTCATCTTCGTGCTCTGGGTTCTCGATCGGAAACTTCACGTTCGGTCTCGACGTCACTCGCAATAGTCCCACAGTCTTGAAACAGTTGGAATGCTGTGTATATTTGAGTGCCAAAGAAAAAATGTGTATGTGGTTTCGAAAATGGGAGGAAATACAATGAAAATGAGACAATACTATGATTTGATGTTTCTTCATCCCAGGCTGTGGCAGTAATTCTTCTATTTCCTGCCAATTAATGCACCTGCTCCAGTCCCCGAAGTGGCAATGCAACTGCGTCAACCCTGTTATTGGCTACTTCCTCAAAATTCACACGATTTTGAAAACGGCGCTGAAGTCTTAACTTTCGTTACGTAGCTGACTCCTCTTCATCAGCTGCTCAATAGGCAACCTCAATTTCTTCCATGTGGCTTGGCTTTTCTCTTCTTGAATGGCGGTGAATGTACATGATCACTTGTGTCTGTGTGCTCACAATTCCAACAATCTGAATGGCATTATTTTATATTTGGTAATCTGTTGTTGCAATTCACACTTTGCTCTCGATGTCTTGAATCAAAATTTGGGCTTTCATCACTTACAAGGGAATCCCTCGAACATGTATGTCACAGATTTCCACCATATTGAAATATGTTACTCATCTGAAGCTACTATAGATGCTTGTAAAATAAGAGAGTGCAACATTTTGTTTCTTTCAAAATAAACCACGGAAACGAAAAAATTTGAGCATACATAACCATACAAAGACTCCATTATTAAAGTGTATAGGCTATGTGGGATTCCCTTGTTAGTGTAGTCTAGCAGTTGCCGTTCATTCTGTTGACATGCTTGGATTGTCGACGTCTACCTGTGAACCACTGGGTCATTCACCATTTGCTCTGTTGCTGCAATAGTGTGCTGGCAAAACCCATACAGCAGCGAGAAAGGGACCTATACTGCTGGTGCCTATCTGTTTCTCAATAGTCTGCTAACTCTTCATTATCTCCAGTTACTGCTTATTTTTAAAGATTTTTCAAGAATGTTAGCTTCTAAGAACTATCAATTCCAAGAAAAGCCCGAACAACAGGAATTCTATGCATTATTACAAATTCAATTTTGTTTTAAAATTCGCAGAGTTGGAATGGAATCTTCATTACATGCTTTAATGTTAGCACAAACTTTGCCCTGCATGTATAAATAGTCCGTGCATATTGTTGATGAATTGCATGTTGATACAAACATGATGGGCCTATTGTTGGTCTGAGATACCTCTTATTAGTACGCCTTGCCATTATTATTGAAGCACAGCTGAGCATACATTGGTGCATGTCCTGGAAGACTCGTCAGCGAGTCAATCCGATTACAGAATGCACCTTGAATGTACATTCTGTTCTTGTTGTCCGGGAAAGCTTCCTCTGGAGCCTTGTTACTGGGGACAGAAGGCTTCTCGAGCTTGACACAGGGGTCACTTTCAGCCAATGAAAACTCCAGACCTCCTTCTTAGAATTGATAGTTAATAGAACTGGATTAAATTCATAATTTCCATGGTCTAGTATTGTTGTGAACTTCAAATAAATGGTGTAACACCGAAACGTGCGTCGGCAATAAAATTGATAGTATCCGTATTGTATCAGACCCATCCTTTATTTAATAGAACTGCTTGGAGAAAATGAGCAGTAAATGGAATTTCTGGAACGTTATGTTATGGAAAGTCTACTGAGAGACAGTGAAAAGGCGGCAGAGGAAGCAGTCCTTCGCTCGGCGCTGTATCGTTTTCACCACAGAGTGCGAATTGTAACATTTGTTAGACAATTGAAAAGAAACACGTGTATCTCCTTTGGCCTCTCGAGAGAGACTGAGCTATCTATATTGCCTGCTGTACCAACACCTCCTAGAAAGAAAGCCTGTGCACTGAAAATTCATACATTGTTACATGATCATAAGAAGTCATAATTTATGGCTTATTATTGGTAGAAATACGATTAAAATGCCGTTTTATGATGATGTAACAATATATGAATTTTCAGTGCACAGGCTTTCTTTTTAGGAGGTAGTGGCTGTACTGATCTTCTGCTCATTGTTAAAAATTTTTGGAAATAAATGTTCTATTACCAAGCCAACAGAACATTCTATCATTGCTTGATCATTGTCAATAACTCTTGGAAACTTACAGTTCTATTGCTAAGGCAACAAAACATGAAAGTACTGTTGCATCAGCCAATGAAAACCCCGGAAAAAAACGTACCGACAACAGATAGAGAAGGAAACTATTTTTTTTAGTCTATAGTTGCCGCCACGTAAGTTGAACGACAGGATGAGGTAATTTCTAACGCCAGCCAATAGACATTAACGGGAAGTAAATCGCTTAGCTATTCCATGAAACATTCGCTTTCGAAACATTGTTTATGTATTTATATTTAGTTTCTATTTTCGTTTTTTTTTTTTAAACAGATAAATTAAATTAATAAATTAAAAAATGACGCAGAATAGTCGACTCGAAGGCGATTTGTTATATATTATGACTTTTAATAGGCTTTCCACGTTTCAACGATATCTCCGCCTTTACTAGAACAAGTGCATCATGGGTAAAATCCAGACAAAGTATATTGATGAGAAGACTTACTGCGCATGTCAAAAAGATGGTTCAACTTATGTGGCGGCAACTACAGATATAAAATCATACGACATTGAAAATTCATTATCACATTTATAAAACTTTTTTACTTTTTTGAAATATTTTTTGCAATATTCTCATATTTAAATATTTAGTTATTTCGAATGTATAAGAAATTTTATAGACAGTACGGGAAATATAAGGGAAATGTTTGGGAATTTTGTTCACAGAAATCGCTGGACACCCTGTTTAAGTTATAATACAACTCAATGATGCTTTAATTGCTTTTCCTTTCGTTTTTGGAAGGGCCATGCCCCCTGGGCTCCCTTCTGATTGTGTAATTGCATTCAGCCTAAGTGGATAATTTTCCTTTTTCTCACATACAGGTTGCTGCAAATAAATACAGGGCAGTACTGCCGGGTAGCCTATCCTACCCGCTCATATATTGTTACATCATATTTTGACCATTGTTAATCATATTTCTACCAATAATAAGCCCTAAATTTGATTAAGAATGGTCGAAATATGATGATGTGAAATGTATGAGCGGATAGGCTACCCTGCAGTACTGCCCTGTATTTATTTGCAGCACCTTGTACACAGAAACCCCTTTTCTGAGAGCCAAGAGAGATTGCCATATATCATGATCCCATCTCCATTTTTGCTATACCATTCTATAAAATATTATTGTATATTGGAGTAAAAGTGAATGATGAGAAAAATTTACCTTTCTAAAACCATGAAATTCAATGCCATCGTTTCTGGATCCTTAGAAATAAGTCGTGGGCTTTGCATGTGGTCATAACTTGCTTCACTTCCTCACTGCCTGTCAAATAATGAATTTGTTGGTAAAGTTGTCCTCTCCACAATAGCTGTATCTGCAATGAACAGAGTTGAGATGATTTCGGCATTAACAGCTCCACTATGAGCTTGCTTCTAAATATCTTTACCTTTCCAGCAGCTACTGAGAAATCTTTAGACTGTCTACGCATGTTGCAACTGTACTGGGAGCGATGGTCTGGGACTGAAGTTGGACTGATCTCAATTGCCCACAATCTACATCATTGCTTTACTTTATCATTTAGGACATTCACTAAGGATGCCTTTGATTTCACTTTTTAATTTCTTTATTTCTTAATTTGTGCACTACCAGGAATTCAAATGAGAACGGGGAGAACTGCTTGGGGTGCTGAGAGTCGGTAAATTTCCCCAATCGTCAATTAGCTAACAGAAAAAAATTTATAAGAGAGCATTCTAGCATCCTCAATTGGTGGTGCTGATGAGGAGAAAATGTTCAGGAGTGAAACAAATGAAGTGCTGAATTACATACTGTAGCAACGAGCATGATATTTGCTGTTGATTTGAATGGTTAGTCCATTTGATCCAAGCTCTAAACAGTTCATGGGTGAATTTGAAAAATTGTGTGCGAGATGTGACTAAAGATATACACCGAATGGACAATACATGTAGTGTTAGAGCCCGTTTATTATTGCTTGAATTCATGCAGACAAACAATGTACTAACTTTCAAAAAATACTATGCACAAGGTATTTTTACCTATTCCTTGACAATGACAGCATGGAACTCTGAGAAATTGAAGGGTTGGTGATTTTGAGTGCGAATGGCTCTGTCAATGTTATCCCAGAGATGCTAGATGAGATTCAGATCTGGAGACTGAACAAATGAACAGAACGGAAGAAAAAAATTAACCCATCATGGCATATCTGTAGTGGATGAATGCGGGTACTACATGGCAGCATCTGCCGTTCTGTACATCTTCTACTCCCACATTACTTTTTAGCTGCTCCTCGTAATTTAGCTACATTTTTAAAAAGTTTAAAAAGATCATTTGATATTAAAAGTATTTCTCTATTTATAGATAGTATAAATGGTGCCACTTAACATATGATTTCACTGTTTTTCTTGAAATTGTACATACAGTGTGTTTCAAGCCTTTAGGATCAAAATTCTACAAACGATAGAGGTCTGTAAACTGAGTACATAAATTTTGAGATAGGGAACCAATAGTTTTCCGCATGCTTTTGGTTGCAACATGACAATGTGTCTGCACACTTCGATGTTAATGTCTGCAAGCACCTGGACAGCAGTTTCCCTAATCATTGGATTGGAAGAGGAGGTACTGTCCCATGGTCGGCGTGATCACTGGATTTATTGCCAGAGTCTAAGCTTCCTGTCCCCTTGTACATCAGACACCAGGGCCATTTGAAAAATTGCACCATGGTGTAAAGTATGTATTGAGACCTCTGATTTCCACTTTGAATATTTGCTCCAAGCTGTCAGCTGTATACGGGATAAATATTCCATTCGTTCTGAAAACGAAAGAAGCTTATAAAAATATCCTTCGAATATACCACTCGTTGTAGAACTTGCAGTGCTTGAAATATGCATTTATGAAAATGGGTTCCCTATCTTCAAATACTCGTAGAAATTTGACCGTGAGTGTTTGAGACACTCTGTATAATAATAAATAACCTTTGCCTTATAAACAATTCTGATTGTAAAAACAAAAATAACGGGACTTGTACTAGGTATATTATTTGGCTCTGAAGATGAAGGTTATTTGAAAATAAATCAGAAAATTAAAATTTGATCAAATTCCAACGATTTTTTTCCGAGTTACGCATTCAACATCGTAACATGTGTTGGTTAGTACTCGCATGTGAGCATTGTTACGATTTTGAATGCGTAACTCAAAAACTACTTGCTGGAATACGATCAAATTTTAACGGTGTATACAATTTTATGCACCCTATTATTCCTCCAAAATTCATTATCGTGGGCGTTACAGAACCTGGCTTATTAATGTGTTGATCTTGGTGGCGGCATTTTTATTTCTGTTCATATCTCAGTTAGCATTCAAATTCAGACCAATGTTCATATAAACTTTTTTGCTTAGAATCATCCACACTACAGCCCCTCAACGTTTGACTATATAGTTGTGAAACGCCCTATAGAAATCTGTCATAAAACAAATTTTTTAAAATAGTTTGGTTCAGGACTATAAAAAAAAGTACCTGATTTGGAGTGTAGTCCTCCCACTAGATTAATAACAAATTTCAATCAATAAATATCAGTTTATGGCAAATATCCACAGCCTTTGGTGAGAGACCATTATGGGAGGGAAGTCTAAGAATATTAAAATCAAAAGCATGCCAAAAAAAAATAACAATAAAAATAAAGAAAAGA
This sequence comes from Rhysida immarginata, assembly GCA_023313115.1. NCBI lineage: Eukaryota > Metazoa > Arthropoda > Chilopoda > Scolopendromorpha > Scolopendridae > Rhysida > Rhysida immarginata. Next base: position 1,277,851 of record JAHWFO010007316.1, read on the forward strand.
AAAAAATTCCGTTCACTGATAAAAAAATTTTATAAGACAAGTAAAAACTTTGAAGTTGTCTAAGAAGGAACTTTGATTAGTTTTCTTCTGCAATTTCTATATGCTATTCCTGTTAGGTTATTAAAAAACGACTCCTAAATCTGTAATTTGCATAATTTTCTTAATCTTTCAGGAATTAATATTATAAACAATAGTTATATCCCTATCTATTTATGTTTCTTGGGTACATAATACAAAACAAATTTTTTGATTAAACCATTGAATTTGGTTAAAGCATAAAAATATGTTGTAATTTCATTTTTGATAATTTAATTGTATTTCGAGTAAAAAGGTAATTAGTAATGACGAGTAGAATTCTGAATTAATATTTTGGATAGGAAGTTGTGTGAAGATTTTATCTGAAGTTTTTCAAAACCTGCAGATGTTTTTATTTGAATGTTCAAATTTTTACACATACGTTAGATGATATTTAATCTTGGCTGATAAAGATAATTACATATATTAACAAAATATTTTTTATATTGGTGGGGAGGGGAGGGGGAGTCAAAATTAAAATTTCCTGTCTTAATAAAAACAAATTTTTAAAGGCCAGTTTATAAATTAGAAATTTTAAATAAACAGTAGGTTTCTGATTATCTGAGTTAATTGGAACTGAGATTATTTCGGATACGGAAAATTTCAAATAGTACAGAGGTCTGGTATTAATGGGTTACAAAACTTGACGAAAACTAAATCCATTAATGTAAAAACAGTGTTCATTTAATAGATACCTAACAATACAATACATACGTATGTAGCTCCACTAAAAAGAGAAAATATATTATTTTTTTTTTGCTACAAAAGTCTTTCATCTTCTTTTTTAGATTGATCTCACACACATTAGCTCGGATAATCCCGCATCTACCGTATTATGAATAGAGAAATATAAAAAAAATCACAACACCCTACCATCCAACAAAGTTGACAATTCTTTAAACAATGCAAGTTAACATAATTCTTTGAATTTTATTTCTGCATTCAACATTTCTAGATAAGGTCATTTCTTAACTTCATCAATTTTCATTTTCATTTTCATCAATAATTTAAACATCTGAGGTATGGCATGTATAAAATCCTCATAGAACATCCAATTATTATTCCACACATTCTGCCACTTCATCATTCTACTGTGCATCTTGTTCCTTGGGCCAACCACATACACTGACTTAACTCCCAAGAAAGAGGGTTATTCTTGAAAGAGGCACGATAGTTGTTGCAAGGCACACTTGATTCAACATCTCCAACCTTCATGTTTGGGGTTTTTCTCAAACAGTGATTGCTAGAATGACTGAGAATGATAAGAAACCAATAACTAGCCAGAAGATAAGTTTCCAGTCAGAAATAGATGTTCGATGATAGGTGCCTATGGAAAATAAGCCTGGTAGTAAATTCAAATGGTCTACTATATAACTCATTAAATAAGAGCCATACAATGATGGAATGCCACTGAATATTTCTAAATGCAAAACTCATTGGACGTTGGAAAGAATGGATGTCCACAGCTAATGGTCCCTATGAATCCCATTCCTTTCAGCCAGGAAAATTGCTATTGATGACTGGAACATATTGCATGTCCAATATTTCAATTCCTATTGATGCATATGGATGGTAGAAGAAACGGGAGATGCAAGATCTTCAGGGTGTCCATAATTAAAGGACCTTATTGCAAAGGTGCCTACAGATGAAACCACTCATTAGAAAAGTGTGAAATTTTGTGACGGACGTAATGAAGGGATGGGATTTGTTTCAGCAAAAAAAAAAAAAAAAAAAAGCTATGAATTTTGCTACCTGAAGGCGTTTTACGTGGAATACCTGTAGTAAAAATGTAAATTTATGTGCAGTCACGCAGTTATTACCTACTGTATAAAACCAAGAAACATTCATGAAGATCTTGTATTCAATGTATACGCCGCTCACAATGACATTAAGTTTACGAGATCACGCGTCCTCAGTGAAATTGTTTTACCAAAACAGTAATTCCGCAGTAGCTGCTCTATGGAAATTTCGGACCTTGAAGGGGATGCAGAAAGGTCCCATGAACGTAAAATTTACGGGGTCATTTATTCTCGGGCCATACTTCTTCGAGGAGTTAAATTCTAGAGATCCAGTAGTGAGCTATATGCTTCGCTGTTAGAGAACAAAATTGTTCTGGCTCTGCAAGCCCGTCAGTGCCTTGCATGCACAATCTTTATGAAAGATGGAGCTTCTCCACACATTGCACTGTGTAAGGATGTTCTTAGACGACATTTTACAGAAGAACGTGTCATCAGCTGTCCGTCATGTGTGGCCTGCTCGATCCCCAGATCTCACTCCATGCGACTTTTGGCTTTGGGGGACATTTGAAACATCTGGTAAGTCGTGACAATCCAAGAACTTTACCCGATCTTAAAGACAGCATTTCATGCCACGTGCGCAACATTTCACCGCACACCTCAGTCAGCTGTGGAACATGCTAGCTTGCTATTTCAGATATGGAACAAATTATGTTGTAATTTGTTAGGTTACACATGTTCAACTTGTTAAACATGTGGCTAAATGTGTAATTAGTTGTTAAACATCCTCTGGTGGGGAAAATCATAACTGTTTCAGGAAATAAAAAAAAAAAATTCCCATCCCTTATGTCCTCCACAAAACTTTTCTGATGACTTGTTTCACCTGTAGGCAGCTTTGTAATAGAGTCCTTTTATTATGGACATCCTATATTTGACCACACGAAGTTTACTTTTGTTGGCATAGATGTAAATTTCTATCACAACGTGATCATCAATTAATAGGCATTTTCTGTTCATTTGTTCTTTGTCTGTAGCCAGTGACATGACATGAAAGCTAGTAACATTTTGCTATGTCAACACGTTTAAGACGATGTGCATTTTCAACCGTGGAAAAAAAGGAATTTCTAGTGATTTTTCTCATTTGCCAAATTTTAAGAGACCGTAAGGGCATTCATTTCACCACGAATTTTTGACCTGGAATCAATGAAAGACCAATGGAATTCTTCATTGACCGTAAAGAGAACAAATTGATTATTAGGATGAATGTGTAACTACAAATGGCATCTATGTTGAAAAGTAATTGTAAGCTTTTGTACCTAATAAAATGAATTTTCATAATTTGTTTGTTTCATTTGAATATCTTTTTTTATTTGCAAGTTATGAGACTGTGCATTACTTTTCATTCAACCCTCATATAAGCATTTCTAATTTTAACACTGAATGCTATCCTTAGAATTAAAATAAATAAATAAATAAATAATATAGCAGCCATGGCTTATAGAGGGTATTAAGAAAATATGGGGGCAAACTTTGATGTCTGTGTGCGTGGGGAGGGGACGGGGTTTGCAGATAGTACAATGATTATAAAATGTCCTATGAAATATGTCCAGAAATGTGTTTGTACAAAAATGGCAATACCATTACACGTCATTATTAGTCTGCCATTGCCATGATTGCAGGAACAGAACCAGCTTGTAATGTTAGAAGTGAACCTGTTAGAGAGAGGATAGGTGGAGTTTCACTATAGGGATGTTATACTTTTTGCAGATATTATCAATTTACTGTGCATTTCTGAACGTATGTTCACAGGGCCTTTTTGTTCTTTGTCATGTCAGCAATCGCCCCCTAAATCAAAGTTTGACTCCATAGCTTGTTAACACCCACCCCCTGCTTTCATATAATAACCCAATCTCTTATCTTCCCTCATAATCTTTCAAAATTAGGATGCTCATAATTTCACTTACGCAGATAATTTATTAAATTTTAGGGTAATGGCATTCACTTAAATAAAGTATACGAGATATAAAAAATATCCAAAATTGTTGAGTTTTTTTTTGTTTTTTTTTAATATATAGGGTAGCGAACACAAAAGCATCTGCATCAAATGCTTATAATGTAAAATGGAAACTTCTTATGTATTTGTGGCTACAGTTGCATCAACTCGATGTTTCATGCTTCACAGGTTCTGGCTGTGTACACACATTCTATATGCATTCTTCCTGTTACTCGACAAAAACATTGATGCAATAAGCTATCTTGGACCAGACTCTACAGATATTCAGTTTCAATAAATTTACAGCCTCAGTGACGTGTTCCTGCAGATCATCCAGGAATGCAAGCAAGTGGGAGTACAATTTTAATTGGAATGAATTATAAAAAACGTTTTCGGGATATTTTATCCCATCTTCAGTTTGTAAAATTTTTTGAATGAAATTTCTGTTAAAACATAATAATAAAACAATAACATCAAAAACAATTCATAATAAATTGTTATCAACGTTCTACTGATCATTGGACTTTCATCATAGCTCTTCTTCTCCTTTTACTGTATTTCTTCCTGTGCTTTCTTGTAACAATTCCTTTCACCTGTGTTTCGTCTGCCTCAACCAGATCTACATTATAAGCTCCACAAGACCTTCGTTTCATCTGTATTCCGTCCACTTCATAATTTGTATTTCTCCACATCGGGAGACTTTCATTTATCAATTGTTTCTAATATTTATTTTTATTTCCATTTCTTTTAATTAAAATGGAGTTCCTATTTTTTGTAAATTACAGTCAGTGACAAAAAATTAGCACCACCTTCATTTTCACTGAAATTCTTTTAATGAAACAAAATTCCAAATGCTCTTTTGGAATACAGACACTTAATATCTTCAGAAACAATCTAGCTTCATAAAAATAAATTGAATGTCCACTTATAAAATTTAAAAAAAAAATTGTTTTACTCAGGTGATATTTCTGAGTGACAAAAAATTAGCATCAGCTACAAAAAAATGGTTTCTCCCTAAAGCTAGGCTCATTTAACTCAAGTAGGGGTGATATATTTACTTTATCATGTAGTAAGAGCAATTACTACAAGTGAAAAACTTAATTAATAAACATACAACAAGATGGGACGTGGTTCAGTGCTGCCAGAGTATGAAAGAGGTCAAATTGATGCCTTCAAGCAAGAAAACATCTCTATTCGTGAAATTGGGCGTCGTTTGAAGAGAAGCCCATAGGCTATTTCCAACTATTTGAGAAATCCTCAGGAATATGCAGTTTACAAGGGTTCTGGAAGACCTCGTGTCCTTAATGGAAGGTCAGTTCGTCAGATTCTCAGAGCTGCATCCAACTCAAGTCAAACAGCAAAACAAATTCGTGATGAACTGCAGCTCGACACAAATCTGCGAAACGTTCAGCGTGTGATCCATGACTGCCCGCAACTTCTGCGACAGCACATCAAGAGGAAGCCACCACTCACTATCCGTCATCAAGAAAACAGACTTCAGTTTGCCAGAAAACACATGGGTTGGACTTCAGAATGGCAAAATGTCATATTCACAGATGAAAAGAAGTTCAACCTTGACGGACCAGATGGATTCTCATACAATTTTCACGATTTGCGAAAAGAAAAACAAGTTCTTTCACGAAGACAGCTTGGCGGTGGATCTGTAATGATCTGGGGAGCAATTGGTTTCCAGAAGAATTGTGACTTGAAGTTTCTCAGTGGACGAATCAATGCACAAGGATATTTGTCAATGCTGAAAGACATTTTCCCTGATTTTGGACCAATTATGGCTGGAAATGATTGGGTATTTCAGCAAGATAATGCTCCCATCCACAAAGCACATGTTGTAACACGGTGGTTTGAGGAAAAAAACATCACTGTTCTGCAATGGCCAGCTATGTCACCTGATTTGAATCCCATTGAGAATGTTTGGGAGTTGCTATCACGAAAAGTGTATGAAAACAATCGTCAGTACAAAAATGCTTCTGACTTGAGATGTGCCATCATTGATGCTTGGGAAAATTTAGATCATTCATTGATTAAAGGATTAATTACTAAGATGCCTAATCGTATCTTTGAGGTAATTTCACAAAAAGGCAAATCCACCACATATTAAGACCATTCAGAGGATTTTTTTTTGTAGCTGATGCTAATTTTTTGTCACTCAGAAATATCACCTGAGTAAAACAATTTTTTTTTTAAATTTTATAAGTGGACATTCAATTTATTTTTATGAAGCTAGATTGTTTCTGAAGATATTAAGTGTCTGTATTCCAAAAGAGCATTTGGAATTTTGTTTCATTAAAAGGATTTCAGTGAAAATGATGGTGGCGCTAATTTTTTGTCACTGACTGTAATTATAAATTATTACAACTCCTACTCTTATATAACTAAAAGGAGGCCATGGCCTGGTGGGCTTTCACTGAAACACTTCTGTGAAGTTAAGCAACATCAGGCACAGCCAGTCACTGGATAGGTGACCATCCGTGATTCACGATCTTTCCCCCCCCCCCCCCCCGGCTGCTGTGACCATCATACAGCAGTCGTTAATCCAGGTTCTTCCAGGGACCCAACTCGTTGGCTTCTAGCCATACAGGCCCTGAATGGACGTATTGGATTATCAGTACTAATAAATAAAAAAATAAATAAAATAAATAAATTGTTCTCTGCATTAATGTGCTTGAAACAGTCAAGCAGCTGTGAAACATGGTTTGTCAGTCTTTTTTAAAGAATGTAAAACTTGCAGCTATCTAAAATGTTGCTTCACGACTGCCTAGTTACACACTATCATCAAACATCAAGACATTTGATTATGCCCCCCTACAACCGAGACTTAGGCCTGCATCACGACTACGTTACGAGGAGCTGGACTCGTGAGGGTCTCGTCCGAGTCGAACTTGCTGGCGGAGTCGAGTTTCCTGCCAGTTCGAATCACGTCTAGCATACGCCCATAGTCTCAGATACAGTTTATTAATAGGAAACTTTTCTGTATTCTCAGAAGAAGAAAATGATTAAAATAAAACGAACCACAATATTTAAAACTATTTTAATCTTTTAAAATTATAATTAATTATTTTTTAATTTTAATTATTAAATAATTATTTTAATCATTTTTCAAAATAAAAAATTAGTGAAATAGTCAATGAGAAACTGTTTGTCAAGCCCATAAGTTTTTAAAATTTCGAATTCCTGAGGGGGGGGAAAAAAAAAAAAAGAAAAGCATTCATACAAATAGTCAAATAAAGCTACATGGGGAGCTCGGCCATGCAATCGTTTCCATGGTTACACGACACTTTCTAGAGACTCCAATTTTGTGTCACGACACTCCAATTTTGTGTCACTTCCGCGACTCATTAGAGCTAAAATTTAGTAAGAAACACATGCCAGTTTCTTACAGGCTTTCTTTAGATCTGTCAAATTTCTTATTTTCTTTTTATTAGAAAAATAGGCATTTTTTTACAATTTCAATATTTTTAAATGATAAAAGCCAATTAAATATCGGATATAACGATGTTTTTTTTTCTTTTTCTTTTTTAATCAGAAAAGCTATAGAAATTTTGATTGTATTTTAAGAGTTAAATAATTCTTTTTTTTTTTTTTTTTTGCTACCATGAATTCAAACATTAGGGATTGAAACAAACTTATGTTCACATTCATATAAATATTAATTCAAATTTATTAATTTATATTTTTGAAATATTTGCGGTCACGAGTTTAAAAAAAAAAAGTATGTTAATTTAATGTGATATTGCGTTTCCTTGAAAAATGCTTCATAAACTGAGCGAATTTCAAAAAAAAAAAAATCAAATTAAGCTAATCATATAAGACAAAAACGTATTAAATAGAGATAATTAGGAATTTTTTTTTGAATATTAATTATCTAATTGATATAAATTTATAAGAAAATGCAATAAAGTAAAATGCCTACATTATCATTAAATAGTTCTGAATTTTAAACATACTGTTAAATTACTCTATTTTCCATTAATGGTATGCAATTCACAACTACTGCAAACTATGTATCAGGTTACTATCAAATTTTGTATTAAAATTGTAATAAAATATACTTAAGTTATAACTTTGTTGCATTTACTTATGAATTCTTGTATATGGCTAATATTATCCATATTTATCTGGCTTATACCTCATAATTATGAACATCGATTATTAATGCTTTGATCGAAGCCATTATCATTACAGATGTTTTATTAATTGCAATAAAAGGGGGAAAGTTTAAATTAAAAGAAATATTCTGATAAACCTAACCATACTCTCCTTTTTTATTGGACTTCAATTCAATTGATAAATAAACACGACACAACCGAGAAATACAACCACGGCCGAACGCCTATATAATTGGCGGGGAAGAATGCCTCGCTAGCGCGTGTGTGTCCAACGAGTTTCACGTCGATCGGACATAGTAAAAATTATTATGGATCTACACAGTTCTTCCAGAGTGTCTCTCACACATTTAAGTGAATTATGTGTAGCAGATTAATCCCATTTTTTAAACAAATTTTTTTTAGCATTAATTGTAAAACCTGCAGTAATATTATGTGAAATAGCGAAGCGAACAGAGCAGAGCTAACTGGGAGAAGAGAAAGAGCGAACATGCTTGAGGGGGGGGGGGGGGCATCGATTCGAAATGAGCGATTGTACCGATCCAGTATATTTGAAAGAAATGTAGCGTTTCTTGAATTGCAAATCATCAGCGTCATTCATAGTAGTCATCCTATCCCATATTAATTACTCGAAACAAAAAAGTGCCAAACACGTGGCATTTCTCCATTATACGTTGCGAGTTCGACATGTTTGTTCGTCGTTGCCCCTCGTTGTTCGGCGCTGAGACTCTTTCAAGCCTCCTGCCTTGGTGACTCGAAAAATGGAGACTCGTCTCGCCTGCTCGAGACGCGTTAAGCAAGACGTGATTCCTCTGTCAGCTCAAACGGGTCTCATCAATGACTCCGCAGCGACTGAGACATGATTTTACCGAGTCGTGATTCGGGCCTTAGCATCAAGCAATTTTTATCTGTTCCTGTAACCGAAATAAGTTCCTTGGTGGCTGACATTTCTTTCAATATAACAATGTTAAAGAAACCATAAACTTTCTTTTATTTTACCATGCAGGGATAAAACTGGTAGATTATGTTTAGTCCAAGAGAAAGAAAAATTAAACCAAAACCTTAATAATTACATATGTATCTGTTGTCACTTACATACTTACCAACAATGATTAAAAACAAAGGTAAACAATTAGTTTTCAATAACTGATTCCTGTTGTTTTCAATTATTCCTGGTAAACTAATCAGAACTTACTTTCTGGACATACCTCGTACTTCTTATTTTTAATTTCAATAGGGTTTAAAGTCAATAAACTGAAATTTAAGGCAGAAAATTTGAAAGAAAATAAACCACAAGAAATTTTTTGAAAGATTCTGACATTTTTTAATTGAAACGCCATTATTATACAGCCAATAAACATTTTCTTAGGTTTCATTTTCTTTGCTATTGTACAATAATAACAACCATGCATATAATTCAGAAAAATAAAAGAAATGTAATGGATCTTGTTAAATATTTTATAATCATTTATTTGAAGTGTATAAAACATGAATTATCAAAGATGTTATTGTAGATGAATGGATACTCCAGGCAAAAACAAAAAAGTTTATATATTCTTTCTTCTTTAATGATGATGATAATGAAAAGAAAATCATTCTAAGAGAACAAAACAATGGAGGAGGGAAAAACACCAGACATGAATCTCTGGTAGAAACTATTTCTTACACTTTGCTTTTCTTTCTTTAAACATGGAACTGGAAAAATAATTGTTGCAAAAAAAGTTTGGGGGAGAAAAATATTGCATCTATTTCTACAATCAAATTTACTGTTGCAAAAATAAAAAAAAAAAAAAACTTCTCACAATATATATATATTATATGCATTTCATAAAAAAAGAAAAGTGAAAATGGAAAGGAAAATCCAAATGATATAAAAGCTCCACTTTTGGTTTTTGTTAAAATTCTTTTTGGATGGATCCAAGGTACTACTACATTATCAATCTCTGAAACATGTGCAAACATTTTCAAAACATGAAGCCTTTAAAAAATTAAACTAAGAATGCAATTAATCAATTCCTTCCTATTTTGGCTCTTCTTTTTACAATAGAAACCAGAGTTAATGAAACACAAAATTTGCAGTCTTCCTTCTTATTACATAAAACCAATTTTTACTCTGTTGGTAGTCATTATAAGTATTACATGTATAGATTATCCAAGGCAAAATCAGTTACATACATAATATATATATATATATAAATCGACCATTATCCTTCTAGACAGATTTCTTTTCTCTTTCAAGTAATAAAAGGAAAACAAGAAGAAAGAAGGGAAACTGTTTCAAATAGATATATGTCTCTCTACAGAGCAATGTTTAACCAAAATGGGATTAGATATGCGCTATTTTATAGAGGTAATATTAACAATAGTCATTTTTTAAATAGCTAGAAAATTAAATTAAACATTAATAGAAAACAAAATTTAATGAGAGAAAAGTAGTTTGTTTTAGCATTAGAATGAAGTTCATTTGGAAAGAATATAATGAAACACATGATTTAAAAAATATAAACTGAAGTGAAGATTATAAATTACTGTTAGCCTATTGCCTAAACACTTTTTATTTATTGACCCCTTCATTTCGTGAAAGTAAATAAATAATAATAATAACAACAATAATAGTTTTTCTGAAAATGTTTAAGTAAAGTACTGAAAATCTTTTTATTTTCATCCAATGTCTTAATTAAAGCCAAATGAAAAGTAATTTCAACAAAGTTATTTATTTAATAGTTTTATAAAATGGGTTCATCATTCCATTTTTTTTTTATGATGACTTTTTTTGCTTAATTATATTTTTGCTTTAGTTTGGTTGTCATCAACTCCATTGGATTCAGTTATTTAGATATTTATTATTATTATTATTATTATTATTATTATTATTTAAACAATATTTTTTGTAATTTTGTGGGTACAGTTTTACAAGAGATTTGAATGGGTCCCCCCTCCCCCTTGAGAGGGAAATAATTACCACTATTGGTGGATATTTCCAAACTTGACAATAATCCACTGATTACAAAGACGGGATTTTCTTCCTCTTCTTCTTTTTTTTTTTTTTTTTTTTCTTTCTTTCTTTCTTTCCTTTCCAGTCCACCTGCTGTTATCAAACTGTAAAACAAGCAAGTGCTTACTTTTTTGTAGGGTTAAACAGTAGCCTCTCTATTCTCAAGTTTTCAAACAATGTCTTGTCTCAACTTTACCAAAAGTGAAATCATGATAATCCTTTTATTGATGCCAATCAAACAGACCGATGTGTACATAGTCTTAACCCTTACTATCTTTCACAAACTGTTGTTGTTATTTTCATGTCTAACTTCCAGTTTTTATATGTACACATTGGAGTTTTAAAAAAATGATTAAAATTTTTCATTATTGTTAAAAAGCTTAAAATATTTTTTTAATATGTACATATTGCCAAAACATGATCATAAGAATAATAAATGAACTTAAAATATTAACAAAAAAAAGTGGTCATAATTCCATGACGGCTCCCATAAAAAAATCTTTAGGTGCAGCTTTAAGTGCACCGTTAAGTGATGATAAAAAAATAGTTAATCGCCTTATTTTTAATGATTCACGAATCTACATGATGAATGGGTGATTCAAATGAAATGCTAATTGAAAAATTATAATTTGATGATACATGAATGTGAATCAGAAAAACGGTATTAAACAATTTTATCCTTTTCTATAACTTCTGTTTTCCCCATTCTTCAGTTTTATTTTTCCCTTTTTAAAATGAAACAAAACAATAAAACCTTTTTTTTTCTCCCAAATGCATGCCACAAACCCTGAGAATTAAGATGATGTGGGTCTTCTGTAACTGCTCTATCTGGGGCCTTTTTTTTTGTTTTTGTTTTCTTTTTTTTTTTTTTTTGGTTGTTGTTTTGTTTTTATTTATTTTTTTAAAGTTTTATTTTTTTTTTTAAAAAATGTTTAAAATTATTTTATTTGCTGTTTGTTGCTCACAGTCATATTCAAAATCGGGCACGCATATACACAGCTGAGACATCATGTTCTGCATAACCAAGGCGCTTTGCATGCTTGAATACCTAGAGAAGGGGAAAAAAACCATTAAGGAAAAAAAAAAATGAAAAATCCATTAGAATAAACAGAAATAAACTTTACATCTAATTGAAATGTTGTACAGTTGTTCCTCACCATTCACCAGTTAAAAAATAAAAACATCAATGAAATTTGTCATTTGTGGTTTCTTCTGGAGATAATGTATCATAAAGAAACAATGATTTCTCAAGATTTCATATTTTAAAAAATGAATTTTTAAAGAATATCAGAATTGCTCTTTGTGGAGGACTGGAGAGGATTTTGGAAAACTCAGATAATTGTCCTAAAGAACCATCTTATTCGTTGAAGAAATTAACTCTGTCAACAAAACGTATATAAGAATCATGCGAAATAGTAGTTTCGCTTGTCTCTATTGTTTGACCATCTTACTGTTTACAGAATGCTTTGTGATTAGCTGCGAATGGTGAGTAACGGTTGTATACTAATACGTCTTGTACATGTATTCTAAAAGATATGAAGAGTGTATCACCATGAAGTCCTCGATTTAAATGTACCAAACTGGATACTCCTATATCGATTAGACAAATTTGATAAGAAGTTAAATGTCCTATTTTTCAAGAAAAACAGTCATTAATGCTGTTTAAGGACCTTATTCAATCAAGTTAACCCACCCATATGAGATGGAATAACTGAACCAGAAACAGTGGATAAAAAGAAAAATACTTCATTTTCTATCTACCACCCATATGACTTTGATAAGAGAGATAGGATCAGTGTTGCAAGAAGACTAAAGTCCATTTATTGACAAACTGACCCCATAGTTTACCTGGGGCAATAACCTAATTTCTTTTGTTAAGGCTCAAAGATATTGCACAAGGAAGAGAGTGAGTTAGGGTAGTGGCAAAACGTGATCTCTATTATCAACAGGGAAAGCAAACTTTCATTATGATTTTCTTGTATAATTTGTCTATTTTTTTTCTTGTCCTGTTTTGTATTACGAGGGGAGATCAAAAAGTAAGTTACACTAACTCGCCGCAGGAGCGCGCTGTGTGTCGCAATCTTGGGCAAAGCGGAGAAAGGGACATTAACTGCGCAGACGTCGGATAGGACGGTTGCTGTGGTTTCCCGTCGTGTTTTGTGTGACTAGCGGGCTAAAAGCAATGGCGCGTCAACTGGATGTCCACTCCAAACTTGACGTGCGAGCAGCAATCCGATTTCTATGGGCCAAACGGGTGAATTGCACGGACATTCATCGTGAAATTGAGCGCCGTTGTGATTTTCTTGCACGATAACGCAACACCTCACAAGGCCCGCCAAACATGCGAACTGCTGCAGCGATTCAAGTGGGTGGTTTGGCAACATCCTCCATACAGTCCCGACTTAGCGCCATGCGACTTTCATCTTTTCGGTAAGCTCAAAATGGAACTCGGTGGACAACGATTTCGAAACGATGAGGAGGAGAAAGCGGCTGTCACCGTGTGGTTACAAAACGCTGGAGGAGATTTCTATGCATCCGGAATCGAAAAGTTGGTTGATCGTTCGGATAAATGTTTAGGGTCTCTTGGGGACTATGTGGAAAAGTGAACCTACATTGTATGCTGCTATAGCAGTGTTGCTTTTGTATAGGTGGTGTAATAAATGGCCATACCGTGGAAGTGCAACTTACTTTTTGATCTCCCCTCGTATATGAATTATTTTTAGTAAAATTTTTAATTTTTTATTGATATATTTTTTATATTTTATTGTAAAATTTTTGGTATTTTTAATATTTTAATCTTTTATATAAAAATATTAAAAATTTCCAAACAAATATTAAGAATAAAATATTAAATAGGCTGTGGCTACGTTCATGGCTACCGTGAAGGCGTGACGGTTCATGACAGTAAGGAGTGAAGTCATTTTTATGAGAAGTGACGTCACAGTTGTTGTTTGGAGTTGGAAAGAAAACACACGGAAAAATATTTTGTAGGGTGGGGGGGGGCGGGAGACGTAAACCTTTATAACTCAAAACTGGGTCATCAAAAGCAAACAAGTTATTTACAAAAAAGAAAATTTGTCTTAATGTGAAGAGTCCGTACATGTCGAATTTATTGAGTTTGATTTGCTAGTATGGACGCTACAGCCATATCTTCATTTTTAGAAGAAAAATTAATATTTCCAAACAGATTAAGCAATTATCATAATAATACATGAAGGCACAGTATAAAGTACTCTCAAACATTAATTTGGTTTTGCTTTTTGCAGTTTCAGAGGAGATAGTTGCACAAAATTGGTTACATTCGTATAGACGGATTTTTTCTTTTAATTTCAACATACATGGAGAGTCAAAAAAAAAAAAGCCGGGGTGAGGAAAAAAAACTAAGTTCCAGGACAATAGGTTTTGCAACAATAGGTATATTCAACAATAGGTTTATTATAGGTTTTGTTGAATAAACATATTGTGGAATATACCTATTGTTGCAAAACCTATTGTCCTGGGACTTAGTTTTTTTTCCCCTCATGCCGGCTTTTTTTGACTCGCCTTGTATATTCTGGAATCATGAGTTTTTAAGTCAAATTCGGAAAGAAAAAAAATTAAATTGGGGAAACGAACATGTAGGCCTTTACTTTTAGTGAGTGGTTGGCCAACAAGGGGTGAAATAGTTATGATAATAAAGTTTACAAAAACAAAGTAATATACAGTGTTATCATCCCCGTGCTTACTTGTGAATTTACCTCCCCCTCCCCGTCCACCCACTAAGAAATTAGTACTCCAATTAGTTTGTGTATTCAAATATTGAAAATTAAATATTATTAATCTCCGAAAAATTAAGACCCCGTTATTTATTATTATTTATATAATTTAGCAAACAGAATGCGATTTCCAAATATATTAGGTTGCTGTTTATTTATAAAACTCTCCAAGTCTTGATAGGACTTAAAAGTTCTTCCTATTGAACATATTTTTCCACTTGAATATTTTACACAATATGTTCGTTCACCGGCTACGACCGTCCGCAGCACGAAAAGTGCCGCGAAACAACTCCCGGGAGTAGCGTGTGACGTCGGGGGTGGCCGTGGCCTGGTTGTCTCGTCGGTTGGCTTGCTAATCGATGGAGTTCAGCAACTTCAGGCGCGGCCAGCTGCTGGCTGGGTGACGGCCAGGGCTTGAGGGCCACTGCTGGCGGGACAGCTATTTGGGGCACGGCTGTTGGAGGACTTTAGTCTGACCCATTTGCCAAGTGACCATAGCTGGTATTCCAGCAGTTGGTGACAGCCACTGGTTTGTTTGTCCGCCAGCAGCTCTTCCATCATGAAACTCCCCGTGCTTCGGAGGGCATGTTAAGCCGTCGGTCCCGGCTGCTACTGTCATCTCGTAGCAGTCGTTATTTACTGGGATGGCGCAAAACTCCCTCGTAGGAGTAGGTGCCGCAGATTATCGCTTCGCGATAATCTACCCTCTGTACTAGATACTATCGTGTGATGTCACTCCTTAGTGTCGTGAGCTGTTATGGCTTCACGGTAGCCGTGAACGTAGCCACTGCGTATTAAATATTTGCCAATTTATTTATAAAAATCAAATATTATTAGTTTGCCAATTTAATTTGAAGAATAAAGTATCAAAACTGTGTTATTAAAATAATAAAAATTTGCAATAAAATTTTAAAAATAGAGTAATAAATAATTACCATGACAATATTAAGAATAAAGTATTAAAAGTTCGTCAATAAAATATTAAAAATTTATGCTAATAAAAAAAATGCATTTAACACAGAATAGTCCAACATAGAATAGTAACATGAAATAAAGGTTGAAAGCGTCTCTTTTCTGCCAGTGTACAAAATCGTTTGTTTCAAGTTAAGTTAGCTTACTGTTTGTGTAGTATTATCGCTGTAAAGCGGTTATTGCCTCAGTTAAACTGTGGGGTCAGTTGGCAGTAAATAAACTTTAGGCTTAAATTTTGGTTTTTACACAGGTTCTCAGTGTCTTTATAATGTATAAGCAGTACTTCATGGTTTTAACACGAGTGTATGTTGATCTCAAAGCCAATAGGCAGAATGCTTCTTTGATCTCTTTCTCTATGTCCATGCTTTATTATATATGCAATATTTTAATAGTATGTATCTCAAGTAAAAGTCAAACAGTAGTACATACCTGTAAATATTTAGCAATATGCCTAAATATTTATATGCAAGTGCTATAATTCATTTAATTTTTTTTCCTATTAAAAATTTGCGGTAAATGTCGAACATTATGCATGTTATTATTCTTTTTTATCTTAATTGATTAAAAAAGAAAAAAAAAAGTGGTGACATTTTCAATTTTAGAGAAAGAGACTTGGAATACTGTCCATAAACAGGCCTGTTCAAAGTTGGACTCCACAGATCGGAAAGATTCAGCACCTTGTCTCCGAAGAAAATCTAAAGATCTAAGGTCAGCAACAAACACCATGAATGTGTCCCTGGCAGCAGTTAAAGGACAAACTGGAAAATCATTCATTTTTTAACCTCAATTTTTAATAAAAACAGCCTAATACAAGTGAGCTACATTAATTTTTGAAAACATTAACAATATATCATCTAAAAATTTTACAAAAATATTTTTTACTAAAATTCTAAATTTTTCCAAACTTACATAATCTTAGACAGAACCCTAAAGCGTTCCTTTAATGGGTAATTAAGGCTTTAATTTAAATAGACAAGGTTTCCTGAATGTAACGATATGTGGTATTTAATTAACTATTCGCTAGCAGTGATAGGGTTGTTAATGTTATAAAATTTACTCCCATATTCAGATGCTCTTGCTCTTACTCAAATTATTGTTGAGTATGAATTCAATAACATGAAATTTGTATTCAACAATGGTCTTGAGTAAGAGCAAGAGCACTCATTCTGAATACGGGCCTTAGACTGCATTTATAATTCCAAAACTCTTGCAGTGTGGAACGATTAATGCTAAATAACTCTATAACAAAACTAAATGTATATAAGATTTTTTTTTCTTTAAAAAACACGTATATCAAAAATATTAAATATTGAGGTTAAAAATTAATTATTTTTCAGTTAATTTACAGTATTTACTTCAAGTCCTCGGGATATTCTTTATTAGTTATCAAGTTATTTGACCACACCTCAACCTCAGAAAGCTTTACAAACCCTTGTTCACTGCCTCCTCCTGTTTCACATGCTGCAAATGCAAAAATTTGCATAAATGTTACCTGATGGAAGAATGTAACACTTGATGAGCCATGGATACACTTCTTGAACTACAATGAAATCTGGGCAATTTACTATAGCCCTGCAAGTATAAAAGATTAGGACAACTGTGGAAAGCTTGTAAACGGGAGTTGGTGCTCTAGATATGATGTCTCACATTTGCAATCAAAACTGTGCTGCAGAGTTATGGTTAGGAATGAAAGGGTATCATAATGAGTCTTCAAATTTGTCACCATTTCAAACTGTCTCTACTCTATTTCAACTGCTGAATCTGGACAACACATGCATGAGCCTAATTTTGCAACTTCTGATTTTCTTATTTTTGCTGTGTTTCATAACCATAACCTAGCAACATACTGTCAGGATCTACTGGTACATAATTTCATCAAAAAAATGCAGTTGATTATCTTGAAAAGCTAGGAAATTACCCAAGTCTAAATTGGACTTCTTGAATTCTCAATTTTGTTCCGTTTCCACCCTCCCCAGAAATTTAATGTACAGAATCTATACCTATTCGTGTCAATATTCTAAAATTGACAGGGGCAGGAATTGTTTAGTTGCCAATTTCAGAAAACAGTTGCAATGTAAATAAGAAACATCCTCCTTACAGCAAATATTTAAACAGTAAAAGCAGGACCAACTTACAAAAGAAAAAAAAAAATAACAAGAAGCAGATCACATGCCCATGGAAATTATAGAAACCATTCAAAATGCCTCTCTCCTCTACAATACTTAGATCCTGTAATCCATATTTGGGTGTATGTTGCTAAATTTTCTATTACACTTATTTATTCACACTCACCAAGAATATATTCTTGAAAAACTTAGAAAAGATGCACAACCATTGCTTAAAATAAGGGGCTTTGAATGTCCCTAAAAAATAAATCCATAGGATTCAAATTGAGTGCTTAGAATGGACTCTGCTCAAGCTCATATCTTGGCTATTAACAGGCCAAAAATGTACACTGGATAAAGCAGCATGAGAATGATCGAGACCTGGCTTTAAAAAAAAAAAATTGTGTCTGTGTTGCCAGATTTTCGCCAGGCCAGTCAACTAGAATTGATAAATTATCCTACCAAATCCTGCCATCTAGTGGTGAATGAATCCTACTAAAAAGAAAAAAAAAAAAAGTTGCTCAATTACCACACCAGTTGGTGGTTTCACGTTTTGAAACTGCAACAAATAACAAAACAATAGATAGGCCTATTAGGGAAAAAATGATTGTATTACAGTGAAACCTCCCATAGCAGACACCTCTAATTAAGGGACAGTTTAACAAGTTTCGGTCCCTTTGAAAGGAACTCTTGTTTTCCCTCTAAATAAAGGACACCTCTATTTGGCAGACAAAATTCATGGTCCCATTGGTGTCCGCTATTTGGAGGTTTCACTGTATTAACAGACAGAAAATTTCCAACAAGCAAATCCTATTAAAAATCCTGCAATTTCTATATCATCCTACTAGTTCTAGCACGAATCCTACTAATCTGGCACCCCTTTCTGCTTAAAAAAAATAAATAAAGCATACTAATATTTAAATTTCAAAAACTAATCCTTTTTAAATCTTCATTTTTATATCCCATGCAGGCATTTTTATCCAGTGTGCTGTGAGAGGAACTTTCATGCGCTGTGACAATTTTAATTATTATATTTTTATTACAAATAATAAGTTGTCGTATTTGTGTTAATAACTCTTTTATTAAATTTATTTTTTATTTATTATTTTGTCATAATTAAGTGTGTCATAGAAGTTTAACGGCAGGTTCAAGTGTGCCACAAGATAAGTTATTTGAAACAATGCCTTTAGGAGTTATTTAAATAAATAAATAAATAAATAAATAAATAAATAAATAAATAAATAAATAAATAAA
>JAHWFO010007316.1:1296866-1312896 GCA_023313115.1 Rhysida immarginata
AAATAAATAAATAAATAAATAAATAAATAAATAAATAAATAAATAAAAGGAATGAAGGCTTCTCAAGACGAGTGTGTCTACTAATTCTTTCCCCTCTTCAATAGAAGAAGAGAAGAAGATAAATTAAAACGCCACTTTTGTTATTTTGAAACTATATGAAGATGGTGCAACAAACATATATATTGGGAGTGTGGAGACTACTGCAATTTCCACTGTCTTCTGTAAAGCAGTTAATGAATAAATTCAATAGCAAAGGGGATAAAAGAGAACTTGTTCACTTCTTTCGTTTTAAAAAACTTATGCATGTGAAGGAATGTGTTTAATTTTAAGAAAATAAATTTTAATAAGATCAAATAAATTACTGAATCAAGCACTACAAACCCTTGTAAAGCTTCAGTCAGTAATCCATTTTCCTCACCTCATTGGCAGTGGATGCTAAGGGCAATGGTTGCTCTAGTTGGTCACCTAATTCTAGTGCTAGCCTCAAATCTTTCTGCATGTGCTGGAGAGGGAATGCTGTAGGAAAAGCTCCTTCAATGATAGCTAGAACAGAAGAAAATAAATTAACCACATTGTCATTTGATCTAACAAATTAGGTCCAAAGTCAGATTATGGAAAAACTTCATGGGAGGAATGTAAAAATTGGTCTATATCGCTGACATGACAGAAAACGTTTATGCTAACATTTTACAAAATATTAGAGCAAAAAACAAAAATGCAAGGCTTATTAACACAGTACTGAAAATCTAACTCTTGCTGCATAAAAGTAAATAACATCAGGCCATTTTAGAATAAACCAGAGCTGCAAAAAAGTTAATCTAAATATCTATGACTATCGAATGCTCATATCTTTTATATTCGTAGGTAATTTGTATAAAGTTGCTTCATAATTTGTTTTCTTGCATAGGAAATATATTTGAAATAATTTTGTTTTATGCTCTACAATATATATTTTTTTATTTGATCACAAATTATTTTACAATTTCTTTGCAAATTCTGACTTCTGGATTGTAGGATTTACTGTATAGTGATAAAAGAGAATCCTATAAGATGGAAGTGCCAAAAATCACCCATTTTGTAAAATTTCATGATATTTATGGATTTTATTATCAAAACCTGCACCAATTTCCTCTAAATATAGAAACTTTTTAATGTTTTTACAGAAAAAATTCCCAAGTTATACAACGTCCCTTATAAGCATATGCATTATTTCTCAAAAACTTCTTCAAACAAAATTACCTTTGCCTTTGTCGAGAATGGCATTACAAGAGAGGGAACTCAGTTCCAGGACTTCAAGAACATCTTTTTGCTGTAAACCAGCACGATCAGCAAGGGCCATACCTTCAGCCAACCCTGCTAACATAGTTCCCATCATCACATTTATAACCAAATTCATTTTTGCTGCATTTCCTACATCACCTGCCAAATAAATAAAACACAAATGATCATTTAATAGTACATGTACACTTTCTCATACACTTTTCAAAAAAAGGCTTAGAGAGAAGAGAAAGTATGAAATTTTTAAGAAATTATTTAATTTTCAATTTTTATTTTTAAAGGAGACAAACACTAAAAATTAGGTTCTGGAGATTTAGGATCAGTTCATTATGTACTTACTCAGCTGAGACTTCTTAACTGAGTGTTCAGCAATAATACAGTGACATTGTTATAACCAAATGTTCTTCATCTCAATAATCTAAGTCCATTGTTGTTAAAGAATGTATCTCGCAGATTCCCACCAAATTGAAATATGTTACTCATCTACAGCCACTATTGATGCTTGCAAAATAAGAAAATGCTAAATTTTGTTTCTTTCAAAATAAACCGAGAAAACGAAAAAATTTGAGCACATATAGCCATACAAAGACTCTATTGTTAAAGCGTGTGTATGTGTATTATTGCGCTCTCAACTTCTTTCTTCACTACTCAACAATACGCACGAATCCACTTCACCTGAAAGCAACCATCGCTTCCAAGGTATGCTTGCGCACAAAAGAAAGTGCTCGTACAACTATGTGACAGTTGAGAAGACTCTTTTGAGAAAGCAGATAATAAACTTTCCCTTAGTCTCATTTTTGATAATTTTTTTAAATTATCTATGTAGCAGTGTAATCAACAGAATAACACAAACTTTTGTCTGCAATCCATCTGGTACTCCTTAAAATTCATAGCAGACTTAATTCCATATTTTGAATTTGTTTCGTAAATAAAGGGGTGGGGGGGGAGTAAAAACCCACGGCAGTACAGTTCTGGGTATTAAGTCCATAATTGAAATTGAGATTTTTTTTTTCCTTACTGTTCTTTCTAATTTTTATTATTTCTTTTATCCCATTTTATGAGTTCTAAATATTATGAGTGATAATAATAATAATAATCAGGTGACTATGGTAATTTTATAAAGGAAGAGGAAAAAAAAAAACTATACAAACAAGAAGAAACTGGAAAACGATATAGAAATATATTACAGGCTAAAATCAAAACTAAAATTAAAATAAAAGATTTAAATTTGGGAATTTAATGTCAAATTTCTTCAGTTTATGTTTTTTTCATTTATTAATAAAGAATAGGAAAACAATAAATTTTATTTTACATAGAGTCAACAATTTCTGTTACTTTATCTATTTCATCATTCATTTTATTATTATTATTATTATTATTATTATTATTATAGTAAAATCTTTTCAAATAAAATAAAAATAAAAAAGATTAAAAATCAATTTAATAAGTGTATGGGAAAAAAATGCCAAGAATAATGATCTTCTAATAATAAACTATATATATAAAATAAAATAACTTGAAAAGTGATTTCTGAAATATTTATTAAGAATTACAATACTTTGTCAATTCAAACACTATAAATTTTCAATATTTTGCATAAAAATAAAAAAAAAGTTGAAGACAGCATTTTCTGGACTTCCATAGGAGCAAATCATCATTTAACTGTATCTGTCTCTCATAGATGTCGCTAAGTGCTCCACATTCACACTGAAGTTGAAGTGAAGCTTGGGGGAGGAAACAGAAGGCAAGCAGATAGAGTGACGGCCATCTTGTAACATTTCTTACCATTTTGCGTTCGGATAAATATAATGAAAATTTAATTTCATTGATAAAATCAATGTACTGCTCAAATGGAATTAAATTGGGCTCCTCCTCTTAGAAAAATCTGACAAATTTATTTCCACCCCTATCCTTTCATCACAAATTAATGTACTTAATCCACTCAGAGAAAAACGGGAACAAACAAATAAATAAAATAAATAAACAAATAAAAAGGACGACATTTTTTCTTTTCCACATTTCTAACATAAATGCAGTTTTTCTTTTTCTATCTTAATGAACTCACCTAAATAAAAGGAACTTTTGCCCATGGCTTGAAAACAAGTCTGACAATCATCAAATAAATGCCGGTCACCTGCAGCTAAAATAATTAACATTCCTTCCTCAGCCTGACTTTTGCTTCCTTGCAACTGAGCTTCCAAATATCTTCCTCCTCTTGCCATGATTGCCTTGCAATGGAATACCAGTCAGTATTAACAAAAAAAATCAAGTCATAAATACTTAATTCTAGAGATTAAAAAAAAAATAATATAAATTGTTTGAATGCTACTGTTCGACCTCACCTCTGCTATATCATTAGATGTTTCAGCATCAATAGATGTCATTTCAACATATCCTTTGGGACCACATATTTCTTGCAGAACACCACAATTGCCAAAAACTAACTGAATAATAATAACAACAAAAAAAAAATCAAAAAGGCTAAAAACAACTCAAACAAATTGTTTCTTATTCATCTCTTTATCTGAATGAACATACATAAAAGAATATGTTGAGTTACTGAGGATGTAACATGTAATTCAATGGATTCACTACAGGAAAAATTCTCAAATTTAAGGAGTTAAAAAAGAAAAGGACCCCCTCCTTAGCTAATTCATAAATGCTCCCTTCCCTCTTCCCATTCTTCTTGTATCCTTAGTTAAAATCAATAATCATTTGTTCAACTTTCGTAAATTATCAGGAAGAGAAGACCAGTACAAAATCTTAAGTTTTCAACTGAATTAAAAAAAGATTTCATTATGAGAACACTTAAAAGATAATATTTATGAGAAAAACCAGATTTGGAAATCTTAAATGAGCATCTAATACATATTAATCCTAAGACATCTCTCCAAAAAAAGAAAAAAAAATTAAATTAAATTATTAATAAATTTTAAATTTTGTCAAATTTTATAATAATAAGAATCCTAAACCAACTAACTTCCTATGTCTTTACAAAAAAAAAGAAACACGATTATAGCCTATTTGATTATATAAGCTGTAATGCAAATTTGCAGAATATCCAGTCAAATTATTATTTATTCATTTGCCAATTTAGGTTTTATTTATTTTTATTTGTTGTGCAAAGGGTTACATCAATATACTCCGCAAACTTTCATTGAATAAACTACGAATATGATTACAAAGTCTTACATCTTTGGCAGCTTTGGGATCCGAGACACAAGAAAAAGTGATATCTGAAGAGGCAACAACATCAGCTGGTGTTTGGAGTTTCACAGCTCCAGCTTTGACGAAATCTCGACACTACAAAAGAAAACAACAATAACTCAAATGTTTAAATAATATGGATAAATTTTAATTTTGTTTAACTCCATCGAATTAATCCTAATAGCAAAATTTATAAAAACACTAGAGACAAGGCAGGCAGGCTTACAGCCTGTGAAATTTTTGTTTTGAGGATTATAGGTCTTCTTGGAAGAAATGGATACATTCAAATAATTGCCTCTGAGAATCATTCCATTTTATATTGGTTTGTCTTAACTAATTCATTACCTCTTTTCTGGAATTCAATGACGTTCATCCATGCCGCCACCTTCCCAGCACAGAGATTTTAGTCAGGTTGTCGACTAATGCCCTCAATTTCAACCAAAGACTGTCGCGACGATGTCGGGTCTATGCATCGAAGTTTTGTATGGAGCCAGCTGTTCTGTTATTTCTGTCCAATGGATTGCATGTAAATGTGATGAAAAGATCTGGTTTCCCGAACTTGGGCACCACGGCCATTGCATCCTGGTAGTTTTGCTACAATGCGCGTTTGCTCCCGGTAAATGGCATAGGTAGAACACAGATCTTTCCTGCTTTCATATTAAAGTTAGCAGCCTGATTGTGAACGAAATCCATTAAGCCAAGAGGGAAGCCTCCACTTTCAAAGTCTTCTGATTTTCTTTGACCCCATTGTAGCCGGTCTCCTTCAATTTTTGAAACACGTCCATAATATACTGCTGAGTATTTTCCCCGCGTACAACACCTGATTAAACAGTCCTGGCCTTATTATTAAAGTCGACCAAACGTAGGATTTATTATTGGTAGAAATAGGATTAACAATGGTCGACTAAAAATGCTGTAACAATGTATGACATTTCATTATCAGGCCTTCTGTCTAGGAGGTGTTGGCCAGGCCTGTTAACAAAGCAGAGTGAACAATTGTTGTTACTTCCGCCTCGTGTACCACATCAGACTTTAGAGAAAGAAAGATTTACAATTACTTTTGAGAGATACAATAATTTTAAAACTGGAAGGGAATTTTTGAACTTCGCGCTTCATTTCACATCAGTCGCATTCCTAAGTTTTAGGTAAAATCTGATGTGGAATGTACATGTTCAGATGTCTGTAGTGTTCCATTTCTTCGCTATTATTACCAATAAACCTCAACTTCAACAACTCACACTGAAGACTGTTGCAAATTCACGCTCGTTCTTCAAGTTAAGATACTTATTTCACACTTAAGGCAAAAATACAAAGAAAAGGTCAGTTTCTTAAAAGAAATTCTTAAGAAAAAAAAAAAAATTTTGACTTGAGACACAGTTCACAGGAACCAATTGTGTTGTAAGTAAAAGGACTCTATGTAGTTGAATGTGACTGTGATAATTTTCCTGACATACCACGAACAGACACTAATTATGATGTGGCATCCAGCTATTCCTCCTCTCTCAAAGTGTTCACTAAGTTCATTAAGTTCCCTTCTTTAACAATTCTCGACCTACAACAATATTACACAAGCGAGTTACAATACCACCCAACATTATAAAATCATATTAACTATTGATATGAGAACATGGGTATCGATGCTATTATTGTAGGCTAGCGTATGTGTAAATACAATCACAAACTTTGGAATTTTGAAGAAGGAAAAAAATAAATGTTAAAAATACTGTATTACATATATATTACCAGGAAAATTAAAGTTAAAAATATCATTATTACCGTATGTATTAGAAATCATAAATATTATTTGATATTCCCATAATAAAAGCAATGAAAATAAGATTTAAAAAAAAAAAAAGGGGGGGGGGGGGGGGGTTATAGCAAAAATTATGGTATTAGTAATTTTTTAAGCCCCCCTCCCCCCACTCCTAACTGGAGCTTCCTTCTGTTAGTGACAGGAACCATAAAAGAGTGCAACATATCTAATTCATAATGAGAAGTGGCTCTTCAAGCACTATAATATTTAATTCAAAGAGCAGAAAAGTGAGAGCCATGTTTTCCTCAAAATTTTAGATGCCAGCTTAAACCGATTATGCTCTTGAATCAAAATTGGAAGCTGCTGAATTAAAACCACTTAATTGTTAATTGTAAAGCTTCAATTATTCTTTTCTTTAATTACATCCCATATTATCCAGAGTATAATCAGGCAAGCGGTTACTATGTATTTTATCCACAAATTCTGACAAAGCTATGGATGTCCAAACAAAAATCCATACTCCCACATTAACTTTTTTTTTTGATCATCTCTTCAGACTGACCACTTCTGTTTGCAACTAACAGTGAGCCTCATACAACTATGTTTTATTGCCCGACAAAATGAACAAGCTGAAACCTTTGTCGGCTTTTGAAGGATTAGCATTTGAGAAGACACTGTATACAAGATGATTTTTTTATTAAGTTTCTTGAGAAGGAGGAGAAGACGGATTCCACTATTTCCACAAAGAGTTTATTTGACATAATTTCCAAAATGTCTGTGTATGTGTGTGTGTATGTGCGTGCATGAGTGTGCGTGCATGTGTATGTGCGTGCGTGCGTGTGTGCGTGCGTGTGTGTGTGTGTGTGTGTCGAAAGAGTTTGATGAATGGTATTAGAAAGCAAAGAAAACAAAAGATAAAAACAAATTTCCTTTATTGGCCTTCAAAAAGTAATTTCCATTGGCCACAACACACTTTTGACAATGTTTGTAAAGCTGCTGATAACTGCCAGCGAAGACTTATTTTGGACTCGCTCGAAGTGTTGATGTTTTGGATGTCCGGCATGTCTGCAAAATGTATCCTGTTCAAGACTGTTCATGAAGAGAAATAAAAAAGAAATCTGCAGGTGCCAGATCTGGGGAACATAGTAGATATTAGAGAACAGTTATGCCATGCTTAAACTGGAATTTGTACACTCAGATCGTGCTGTGCAGATGGGTGTTGTCATGCAACAAAATCCACTGTCCAGTCCTATACAACACTGGTCAAATATGTCGGATGCCGTTTCACAAATTTGTAACAAAACTTGATGTTCACGCGTTGTTCCACTGTACTATGATACGCGTCTTCACATCATTACATTCTATTGGCTGCAGCAGCAAATCTGCTTCAGTTAGCTGTGTTCGGTGCTAGGAAGTGCTTCTCAACATGTCTCTCAGTGTGCACATTTCTAGCATACATGACATTTAGATATGGGCCTATTCACCAAACTTTTAGACAGGCTTTGTATGAATACAGTACTTTCATGAGGAGAACTGAAATTTATACCATTTACAATAAATAAATAAAACTTCTTGGCAAGAGATGAAAACAAGTAATAGTCAAACAACGAATAATTAAATACAGGGTGATCCAGAAGTCGTGCACATCCAAATACGACTGTCTAATATCCAAATAATCGTGTAATAGTTGAAAAGTTTCATCGGCTACTTTGAAACTTTTATATTTTGAGCATATGTTGTAAAAATGGTATTACTTAATGTCGTCTGGTTTTTATTATTATTTCAATGTGGATCATTCTGTATATTCATTAAGACAGGAGTTTCATTTTACTAAACCAGGAGTTCTCTTGGCTATGTAACAAATTCCTGGTGAAGGATCTTAATTTGAATGGAGTATTGCAGAAAATAGTTTATGTTGTATTTTTCAAGAGAAATATTGAAGGCAAAGGCAAAAAGGAACCTGAAGGGATTGGAAACTCCTTTTTTTTTTTTGATGATTTTAATCATTGAATTTTCATTTTTTGTCTAAACAGAACATTATTATATGAACAGATTAAAAGTGCAAAACTCTTTAACCACAACTAAAAAAGGCACAAAACAAGAAATAAAACAAAAAGAATGAAAAAAACAATACAGTCTTTTTGTTTTATTTCTTGTTTTGTGCCTTTTTTTAGTTGCGGTTAAAGAGTTTTGCACTTTTAATCTGTTCATTAGTACGATCCACATAAATATTTATTTTGTGTTAACATTATTATAGTTTATAGCTTTTTTTTTTATGTTCGTTATTTTTCTCATCCACCTCCATTTCAGTTGACTCTTATAGAGTGCACATGTTTATCTTATCTCTTTTTATCTTTTGGAAGATAATGAGAAGCACCGACGATTGAATGCAAGGATAAGAGCTCACGAACATCATGTTTAACTTTGTGAACTCTTTCATGAAATACATGATGGGTTTAAAGCAGCACTGATCACAACCACTGCACTAACCTCTTCACGATTAGCGTAAATTTGAAGGATATCTCCCAGGACCAGATTTTATGTACTATCTGGCAAACCAATGACGAACGTGCGTTCGTCATGTACAATTTTGTAAGAATATTTCTGTTTCGAATCAATATTTATTTCAAAATCAGGATCTTCGGCATCACAACTTGTATCAACTAATCATAATCATCCATTTTTTACAATAAAGGAGCAAAAGCAATGTAAAAACTGTGCAAATACAACGTACAACGGTGTTGAAATAAGCAAGCAAAGAATAAACGCAATGGTTCCATCTATCAACGGGAAAATGGACCCATAAAAGAATAAACTGCTACAAATGATTTTACTCTTTCATTCCTGAAAAACCACGTTTTCATTTCATTAATAGAATTAATAAGTGAAAATGACGAATGCATATTCGTCATGGTATTGAACAGAGGGTCTAGTTTGGCGAACACATGTTCGTCACTGGTCTTGAAGAGGTTAATAGATACGGGATCCATATTCAGACAATTCCGCCAGTGGAGTTCAATAAGAAGCTAACGAAGCTAACAGACAACTCTCTGATATTACGTTCTACAAGAAACTAACCTCCGATCCTACTGACACGTTCAAAACCATACTTCAAAATACCCTCTCTCAGCTTGAATCCTCTTCTGAAGTTGATAACAAAACCCGCCTCTTCCTCCTTCCTAAATTCAGTTCTCCTGGTCGTTTCTACCTTCTTCCCAAGATTCATAAACCTGGCAATCCCGGCCGTCCGATCATCTCTTGTAACAACACACTCTGTGAGCCACTATCTGCGTATGTCGACCACCACATACGCCACATCCCACCCAGTCTTCCTTCCTATATCAAAGACACTAACGATTTTCTCTCCCATATCCAGCGCCTTAACGACTCTAACTACGATTTCAAGAACGTCTTCCTCTGCACGCTCGATGTCTCTTCCCTCTATACTAACATTCCTCATGATGATGGGGTTAAAGCTGTGTGCAACAGTCTCAAGGCTAACAAACCTTTCCAAGTTCCTTCTACTGACACTATCTGCCTTCTTCTTCGTACCATCCTCACCTCCAATTTCTTCACTTTTAACAATGAGTATTATATCCAGACCAGTGGCACTGCTATGGGCTCCAAAATGGCTCCCAACTATGCTAACATTTTTATGGGGGAAGTGGAAACCAAACTTCTTTCCACGTCTCCCTTAAAGCCGTTGGTCTGGCTGCGATATATTGATGATATTTTCCTGATCTGGCCACACAACGAAGACTCACTCTAATCTTTTATCACCCATTCCAACTCCATCCACCCCTCCATCAAGTTTTCTCACAACTACTCTATCAGGACAGTTTCTTTTTTGGATGTCTCTATCTCTATCACTAACAATAAATTGTCTACTAATCTCTATAAGAAGCCCACTGATCAACACCAGTACTTACACTATGACAGCTGCCATCCGCGCCATTGCAAGGATAACATCCCATTAGGTCAGTTAACTCGCATCCATAGAATATGCACTAATCAGCCTGACAAGGACTTCCATGCTAATGCCCTTACCCACTCCCTTAAAGCAAGAGGCTACCCCAAATCTGTCATACGCGCCTCTATCTATAAACATCGCAATTCTCGTTCTAACAACAACCCCAAACCTTCTCCAGCCATGACAACACCTACATTAGTTCTTCCTTATCATCCAACCCTCAATAGTATTAAAAATGTCCTAAGGAAATATCAACATATTATTGACAATTCTCCTCTTCTCCACTCCATTCTACCAGAACCACCAAAAGTTTCTTTTAAACGGACAATTAATTTTAAAGATATTCTGGTCCATGCTGCGTACCAAACCACGTACTTCCACTAAGGGATGTTCTCCTTGCAATACAAAGCGTTGCGGTGTTTGTCATTTTCTTAACCCTGCTACTTCCATTTCCAGCAGTGCCTCCTCCTTTACTTTCAAGATTAACCAGAACCTGACCTGCACTTCTCACAACTTAATTTACCTGTTACATTGCAAAGTATGCCAGAAACAGTACGTTGGAGAGACAGGCAATACCATACGCTCCAGATTTGCCGGGCATAAGTTTGATATTCTTAGCAATGCTGACACCCCTGTCGCTAAACACTTTAATTCGCCTGGTCACTCTTTACAGGCCATCAGCATTTATATTCTTCGTAGTAACTTCCATAGCAAAAAAGAGAGAAAGCAATTCGAGTCTTTTCTTATTTGGAAATTTAATTCCCTCACCCCTAATGGCATTAACCTTAGCAAAGGCACCATTCCCTCATTACCTTTCCCATGTCCCCTTCTAACTTCAGCTATTCCTTAATTTGTCGCAAGCCCTATGGGGCCTTTTCTTCTTCTTATCTTTTATCTATTCTTTTCAATGTTCTTCAATGTCCTTTCATATCTTTTTACTTTTGATCCGTTGCTCTTACATGTGGGACTTTTTTACAGGGTGACTAGCGACCGGGAATGGTCAGGGAATTTTTATTTTTTAAACCGAGTACAGCCAGGGAATCATAAAATCGATACTTTTTGAACAATGTCAATAATATTCTTTCATGACAGCCCCCCTTTTTTGTCTACTAATAATCAGGAATAATTTTACGTAATCTTTTTGCTAGGCACCCTATCATTCCTAAACGTTTTTATATTTCACTTTCATATGTTTCATCCTATTACATTTTTCTCGCCGCCCCCTTATTATTTCCTATTTGTCCTCCGTCTTGTCCTATCCCAACAGTTCGTCTAATTAATCTCATTTGTTCTCTTGTTTGTCAGCCAATAACGCCTTACTATTCCCCATGCAAACTATATATAAACCCGTCCGTTAGTGCTAATTTCATAACTTTAGGATAATTCTCTAATATTCTCTTTGCTTTTAGAGAATTATCCTCTTTTGCTTTGATAAAGGATAGGCTCTATCCGAAACGTCAGCTCTTTATTTGATTTTTTAGTTTTATTTTGATTATACTTATATATTTATTATTTTGTTATTTGTTAATTATTATTTTATTTTTCAGTTGTATTTATTAACTATTTATTGCATTCCAGGGTTTTTGTGTCTCGTCCTTTTCTCTTATAATATCCATTCACTACTGAAGAGGCAAATATGTCTACACATGTAAAGTCCCATAGGAGATATTTTCCTCTCGACCATGGGACAAGGATGAGTCTGTCGGGTCGCTTACCGTCCGATCTTGAGTAACCAGGTGGCTCCTGTATGCAGGGGACTTCTGCTGATCGCTAGGCTCGTGTGATGATATCGTTGATGGTCGAATGACGTGGCTGCAACCGTCTGAGCGTCAGCAAGAAAGATCAAGAAAACTAAGGGAATCCACATCGTTGTCAAGGCATGTGTGTGGGTAAACAATAGCACATCCCAGGCATAAAGCGCACACCATCTGGAATGCCTCATTCTTTAAATGTAGCCCAAGTTGAGGTGATGGCAATGCTTGCAACCAAGGTTCTGTTTTTTCAGCAACACATGCAAGCATGCGTGCTTTATGGGCATCTGAAGAGGCTTTTTCCATAAGAGCATTGACTTTGGACTTGACGAGGGGCTTGTCCCATTTGTTTTGATACTTTATGCTAATGAAGAAAGGGGACGCCTGCATCTGCGCAGTTCACATTAGCTCCACTTCTCGGGATGGAGTTTCACGCTCCAGGATATGGCTGGGAAGTAGGTCTTGTATGGATGGTGCACAAAAATCGAAAGAAGAAAGGAAGCACAGGATGGTATGGTCGATCGCATGCCGGATGCCTAGCCCTGAGCTGTTAACTGGCAGAACCGACTATATTCAACTTTCATCCTCAAGCAATCAGTTGAGAACTTTCATTCTCTTGAGCTAGCATCATACTCGGCTAGCTTATCCGTCCTTCTCCAGATAGGGGCATATCAAAAGAAGTATTGTAAACAAAGAATGGCCATGGACACTCGAAGCAAGAAAAATGGAATGTGCAGTGAGTGACTGCAGTTTTTTTTTGCAAATGTATGTAGTTGGACTGTCTTCTCATCAATTAGGCCAGGAAAGGACTCATGACAAAGAGGGGTGCCAAGTAGAAAGGCCGAAGGTCGCTGCATGGTTTGGATAAGGGCACTTTTGACAGGAATTGTGAAAATAATGTCTCTTCTCCTCACGGCTGCTGGACCCAAGAATAATGAGTTCGCATTTATTTCAGTTGATGGACAGGCTGATGTCAGCTGCTTTTTGAGTGAGAATTTCCGTGGCTTTGAAGACTTCCTCTGGCATCAATCGTCCATGAACCAAAGACTGAGCTGTTTCCATCGCCTCGACCAATGGCTGTAAGTGCGAAGAGAGAAGGTCCAAGAGGGTCCTCCTGTTGACATCCTCTCTGCGAGTTGATGACTGTCGCACCAAAAAAGAGGGTATTCTTCTGCAGAAGCTGACCACACAAAAGGAAATGCCTCGGAAACGGTTGCTTCACTTCAGTCAGCATGACATCATGTCTGATTTCATTGAAGGTGTTTCTGAAGTCAATTTTCAGTAGAGCACGCAGTTTGACATGCGCAGCTTTAAAGTATATTTGTGTCGAGTATGCCCCTGCTTCAGCGACTCCAAGCTGGTGGGGTGACAAAAAAAAAAACAAACCACAAGTAGGATTTGATTCTCACACAAAGAATCTTAGCTGCAAGCCTCCTCTATGTGAGACCAACAGCTATTGGTCGGATGCCACCATTTATTGCATATCTATACATTTATAACAAATGTCGGTGGGTAATTCCTGGGACCAAAACAATGTCCATATGAACATATGCTCTACAAAGTGCTGTTACCAAGTTACAGTTGTAGTCTGCATGGATAATTTATTCTGAACTTTGCTGTACTAGATTGAAAAGCTAGGACAACCTAGCAATTAAAACGAAATTAGAGACGACACTTTCTTGTAAGGCTTGAAATACATGCTCCCCATCGACTGATCGAATGCCTGAATGCACCAATATGTTAGAGCCGAATCTGATAGCCGTTTGGTATTTGGGGAAGATTGAATTAAAACTAAAGAGTTCATATTGATCTTCTGCTCGTATATCACTGTAGTGTTAGCTATTCATCATTGAGTATGCTACAATGTACACAAATGTCGCTTGTTCTCATTCATATGGAAGACACCATGAAAGTGGATTGGCTGTCAAGGTCCAGTGCATTGTCCTGCCAGTCTCCTCGCCATAATCCACTGGACATCAATGATCTAGGAAGAGTGTATTAATAATAATGCCTATATAGCTAAACAGATGTACTACGAGCCAGACACTGTGGATGGACTTCAAACAATGAGACACAGGGAAACCACTTATCCACATAGAAATTAAAAAAATTTTTTTTTATTATCCACTGTGGCTGCCTTCTTCAGCATCTAAGAGGAAGCTACGATCAAAGTAGGTAAGCTAATATGTATTCATTGTATTAAAAAATTTTTATGTGGTTAAGTGGTTTCCCTGTGTCTCATTGCCTATATAGCTGTTCAACAAGACAAAGGTATCTTTGAGCGGCTTTGCCAGTGCAGATAACAGATACTGTGAGCATCTCCTGTGATATGGCTAATGTATAACCTGTAGCACCATCCACGTAACTCAGTGGCAATATTTTGTATGACATATGTTCATAGGGGCGTTCTTTTGTGTTTTGATCCCAGGAATCACTCCACCAATGTTTATTACAAACGTATAGATAGAAGAAACATTCGTTCTCGTTTTCTGTTAGATCCTTCTGCAAGTAGCCTGGAAGCTTGTAATTGCTAAACATTGAATGTTTTTCAAATCATCCCTTTAACATGCATTGTCACTGGTCCTGCGTATGTGTATCAAGTTTCAGCTCTCTAGCTTGTCGGGAAGTTGGTTTAATATTGATTACAAGATTTGATGTAGACAGACTCACAGTAAAGTAAGCTAAATTAAAATGTATAAACAAGTAATGAGTTCTGCCTGTGGGTATCATTGAATTACATTGGAAGCAACCCATAACAGATTAGTAACAAGAGCACGAATCAGTTTCAGTTTCTCTCCTTAGAGATTAATTTTGAAATAAAGAAAACTCAAAATAAATGCCTGTCATAAAACTCACATTTAATGTTGTTTCATCAATGAAGATTACGATAACGATGAACGATGATATCCATTCTATTGGATTCCAGTATGAAAGAAGCCAATTGACCTCAGACAACGAACAAACGTCAGCACAAAATATAGAAAAAATAAATTGAAATGGCGGAATGGTACATTCACTATGACCTAAAATTCCTCTTGCATGTTCCTTGGTCCATTTTACAATGTCAAATTTTTAATTCTTCTCTAAAAATTAAAACTCAATTTTCCTCCGAAATGGTTCAATTATCTATCTCCCATCAATTTCTATTCAGAGTCCATTTCTGAGGAATTAGCTGCACAAAAATTTGGTCTCATGTGAAACAATATAAATGTACAGACGGAAAATATTTCACAAAATTCAACAAAAATATTTTCAATTGGGGAGAGGGTCCAATAAAAACCTTGATAACTTCAAAATGGCTCATTACAGCCAAACAATTTATTTACATGATTTAGCTGCCCCAAAAAAAATTGGAAACATGTACATAGAAATTGAAAAAATATTTCAATGTTGTGATGAATTTTTAAAAGTCAGTTTCAGTGAAAAAAATTTTTTGGATTGGTCTGGATGAAAACAAAGGCCAATAATGAAAAATACACATCAGGGGAAAGGGGTAACTGCAATCTATACAAGCAAAAATGAAAACACTATTAAAACATAAGAAGGACTGAACACTGCAAGAAAACAAACCCTGATGCTCTTATCAAAGTCACTTCTTCTTCATGTATTAGTCTGAATTAAATTTATCAAATAAGCAGTTTGTTGTACTAATCAAAAAGGATTAAGAGAAATGGTTTATAAACAGGTACATTTTTTAACCTTGTGGGGTATATCGTAGTATTGTAACAATAACAAAAACACTCCAGTTTAAAATTTAAAAAAAAGTTTTATGATTCATTCTTTTTCTTGTTTATTACAGTTTATTTTAAACAGCAGGAAGATTTTAATGCTCATGGTGTCAAATTCCAATTTGCTCAATTCTGCTAAAAGGATATGGAAAATCCACAACTGATACGCCAGATATAGGAGGCGGGATCATTATAGGATCATTCATAAAATGACAGGTGAGGAGGAGGAGGGGGGGGGGGGGAGGGGAAACTTTAAACCCTGCCAAAACCAAACCGAAAAAACGGGGGGGGGGGGATTATCAAAATATGAATTCCTAAAAAATTGCCTCTTGTGCTTATTCAC
>JAHWFO010007316.1:1312996-1328753 GCA_023313115.1 Rhysida immarginata
AAAAAAAACTCTACACCCCACGGAAAGCCCTCCTACAATTTCAACATATCCACAAACAAAACAAGAACTTCAAATCTCAACAATTTGTTTCAGGGTGGTAAACAGGAAAGCTGACCAGAATACAGCTGGATAACCCCTCTTATGAAGGTTCTCAAAAGGTTAACGTATCAGGCAACAGGTTCTCTCCATTCCCCTACCCCTGCCCCATAAAGTTGCTGGTCACTCCAAAGCCTTCTCAGCCAGTGGACCCTACTTCTTTCTCTCTCAGCCAATGCAATCTTTCAATGGAGGGTGGGAGTGCAAACCAAGACCCTTTTCAGTTCTGCTAATCTTCATTGGGTCACTTTCCTCACCTTATTCCCTGGACCGATTCTGGACAAAATGAACATGACAAAAAGTGACATGGACCAAACGATCTATCGCCTACCCCTCATGGGCCTTCCGTGGAAATTAATCATTTCGTGTATTTAATAATACGTAAATAAAAATAAAAAAATAAATTAAAAATAAAAAAAAAATTTTCTTCGTGAAATTATCCCTTCGCTATTTAATTCCAATTTGTAAATTTTTGACACACTTTTGTGTTCTTTTATTTAATTAAAAAAAAAACCACGTAGCATCGGGAATATGAACTGTTAAATTGTGATTGAGCGATAAAAACTGCGGCGAAGACGACTTTTGTACCATTCAATGGATTCCTACGTAAACGGGGAATCGGGAAAAAATTCGCAAAAGACGAAGGAGGGGGAGGGGGAGGGGGAGGGGGGGAGTGAGAGAGTCAGTTTAAAACGAGGCAAAATAGTGCGCGTGGCGTTTTCTCACGCGAGTAGCTCAGTCGTTCCCAGAGCGAGCGCGACACGTACCCGCAATGGCCACTACGTTCCTCCCCTCGACAATGGAATGATCCGTAGCCTCAATCGGAGCCCTGCTGCCAAGCACCGAAATTGTAGAGAGAGAGAGAGCGCGCGCTAGAAGAGTAGGAGAGAGGGTAAAGCTACAACGGAGATTAGTCCGCCGCCATTTTCGCTCCAAGTAAAGCGGAGCTTCTGTTAGCGATGTTCGCGGCGATCGCTGCAGCAGCTTGTTCGCCCGACGTACATCCATAGTGAGCGAGTGGGTTTGCTCTTGCATCTGGCAAGCAATGACGCACGCTAAAAAGCCACGTTTCAGGTAGCCTTCGCTATCTGCTCACCTTGAACTATGATGAGATGATAAAGATTGGATACGGTGAGTGAGATGGATGCCATACCCCCTCCTTTTTTTTTTTTTTTAGTCTATTGTGTGTGTATGGCCTATTGAATCGTATCCATTGACTAATGCTGCGTGGCTTACGATGATTAGTCCTAAGCTCCCTTTGTGAAATCGTACGACTGCTTTCATTCCATTTTCTCCTCATTCCCGATTAAACATTAAAAATGATGGCGTGAAAGATTCGAGATAAATGGTACTAAGAAAGAAACAATAAGGCAAATGTTCTGTGGGTTAACAAAAGAGAGACTGTTACTTTTCAGAAATAATAAGTGGTGGATGATCGATAGGCTTAATTTTTACACTTATTCTTTTAATTAGGGGGAGGGAGAGAAGGTTTAATCTCGTTTCAAATATCAGGGATAACAACAGCATTCCGATAGGGGAAAAAAAAACCATCACAGTATATGTTCTCTTTCTCTTTTGTAGGCATCCTATGACGAACGGGTGGCCAATGACGACGACGACGTCCTTCTTCACATTAGCCCTGGTGACCATGCTCTTGTACCCTGCTGCCGAGGGAGGCAGAGGGTCTTCGGAGAACGTTCTGCCCGAACGACGTCCTGGGTTCCCAAAACGGCGAAGAGACGTGGACGACGGCCAGAAGAATTCTTCTTGCCCCCGACCGTGTACGTGCGATCGTGAATCCAGCGACTTAAACGTGTCTTGCACGGTTTCGAACGAGTCTCCAGTTCCTTGGGACGGTCTCGTAGATGCGACGAAACTCTTCCTTCGTGTCGAAAACTCTATGGTTCTCGGCAGCAACACGTTTCGGATACTTCCCGGTCTTCACACTTTGGCACTGTCGTCCGACGGCATCATAAAGGCAGAAACGAACACTTCTCACTATTTTCCAAACCTTCGGGAATTCGATTTGAGTAACAACCGACTCACTACCATTACCACTAGTGTCTTTGCCGATTTGATTGGCCTCCGTACGTTGAACCTTTCGAACAACATGTTGAAACGCATAGAGAACGATCTTTTTAAAGATTTGAGGAATTTGATTTTTCTCGACTCGAGCCGCAACCGACTCGAGCACGTCGACAGAGATGCTTTTTTTACTTTAGTGAACCTTAACGTTTTAGATTTGTCTGAAAACAATTTAACGGTCGTTCTTCGAGAGTGGTTTGAGAATCTAAGCAGTTTGGAAGTGCTAAATCTTGCTGGAAACAAAATACAAAAAATTAAAAACGATTCTTTCCAGTTTCTTTGTAACGTGACCTCGTTGGACCTGAGCCGCAATCTGATTTGGGAAATAGAAACGCTTGCATTTCACGGACTCGAACGTTTGCACCGCTTGGACCTAAAAGAAAATCGCATAAGTTACATTGCTGACAATCTATTTCAGCCTCTTCCTAGCCTCAGGATTGTCGATTTAAGTGGTAACGCTTATGAAAGTTTCGAGTCGATCTTTCTATTTAACGAACATTTAGAGACCATTTATTTGAACAATTTAACAAATTTAGAGGTGATAAACGGTGACATGTTTTTTCATTTGCAAAATTTGAAACGATTGTACATGGTAAGCAATCCAAAATTCCATTTTCTTCAGCCGAATGCACTGGAATCATTGACCTCCCTCCAAATCTTGCACATTAGAAACAACAATAAACTGACCTCCATAAACGAGCATCTCTTTAGACAACTACACAACTTAAAAGAATTGGCTCTTGACGGAAACGAGTGGATGTGCGATTGCTCTCTTCAATGGTTACCTCGGTGGTTCAATAAAACCAACTCCACTGCCTTGGCACATTCTACAACCACTTGTCACGCACCCGAAGCATTACGGTCTGCTTCGATTTACGATTTTCCAACGCATGAAATGAATTGCACCAATGCAACCATAGTTTCTCACAGTCCTGAAATCCATTCTCGTATCGGTGCAACGGCATTACTGGAATGTCAAGCGATAGGCAATCCTCCACCATCGCTGACGTGGATTTTACCGAAAAATTACATTTTTCACTGGTATCCACCTAATACAGATGGTCATTGGTACATGCCTTATCAATACGACCATCCCGTCACCCACGACAAAAATAAATTGCACCCCGGCACGTCTTTAATGCAAAGGATTAAAGTATTAAAAAACGGAAATTTATTCATATCTCGCGTTCTGAACATCGACGCAGGGACCTATTTCTGCGTAGCATCTAATGCTTTGGGGAACCAAACTTCCAAAATAACACTGACGCTGAATTATCAGATATTACTTCACGTTAAATTGGTCAGCATTTTAGTTGGCTTAGCAACCAGCGTTGCAATGTTGTTGTTACTTTTAATATTCCAGCTGATAAACATGGCAGTGAACCGCTGGGGTTGTTGTTGTTGTCAAGATGTCATGTCTCCCAAAGCTAAACAAATTCGCAAAATGTTAGAAAGTGTCGAGCAATATAAAAGTCAACAACTCGAACGGCTCCGGGAAAATTACACGATGCAAGTCCATCGTATCAAGGATAATTGCACTCAGCAAATGGAACGCATCCGAGATAGCTATGCAACTCAAGTCGAACGCTTGCGAGACATACGCGATTTTGGCACTCAGCAAATCGACCGTGTTCGGGATCAATATTTCGAGCAAGTTAAAAGAGTAAGGGATTACAGTCACCAGCAAATGAACAAAGTAAGGGAGAATTACATCTTTCAACGAAATAGGATCCGGAAGTTCAGTGCACATCAGCTTTTCCGTTTAAGAGAAAATTACAAACTTCAACAACAGCACCTCAACAAAATATTAGAAACCCTCAACATCGAAAGTTGCCGCACAGGGTGTTCTCGAACGGATTCGCTCGTTTTCAATCCCGACTTGATTATGGAAAACGTGTTCACAACCAATTTGCCCACCATTCCATCTAATCTGATGGAAAGAAGCAGCATAGATGGGGATCAACAAAGCCAAAATTCTAATTATTTCACTCCTCTGGATCAAGGATCGCTAGATTCGTCAAACGACATGCACTCGTCAAACAGTTGCCCTACGACGCCACACATAGGTCCCGACACACCGTTAAACTTAAACAAGTCGATGACGGTCGAGCCTATAGTAGAAGATAACGAAACACCACGTCGACAAGTGCATTCCGACAACGTTAGACTCGGAAACGTTACGGTGGAACAGAACCAGACGTGTGAAGCTCTTCCTGTTCCTTCCTCGTCTCGAGAAGATGGCACCGTTACAATGGAGTTTCCTCCCATCGAATTGCCCGAAGTTGTTATCTCAAAGGTATATAACGAATCTTCCAAAGAAACACCTGTTTAAGTTAGAGTAAGTTGTTGATGTAAATAACATCTGTTTTTTATTTTTATTTATTTATTTTATTTTTTTTGTTTGTTTTTGTAAATATTTAGGATACTTCTTTGATAATTTTTTTCCCTTTGTATATACCAGTTAAATAATGTTCAACAGATATAATTGTATGAGGTGTAATTACTTTTTTTTTTTTTTCCCTTTTTAAATTTAACATTATTTATTATTACTTGTCAGTATTTAATTAAAAAAAAAAAAAAAAAAAAAAAAAAATCAACAATTTTGCAAGAGAGTTCCATTTCCCCTACAGTTAATGCACAAACTAGATTGCCAATTTGTGTAAAAGCTATCTCTTTTTACATTGCACAGTTTGCAACAAAACAACTCATTCATTAACTTGAGCTTTTTCCTTTTTAAACAATCAAATGGTATGCATTGGATGGCATGACTAGAACTTCACCTTCATCCACTGGTTGTTATTTTCATTTTTCACATTAAAGTATGCGCTATAAAACAACCTCAGAGTTGGGTGTGTTTTTTTTTTTTTTTTTTTTTTTAACTAATTCCATTCGCATCTTGTTTTGGATTGCTCCTTTAAAATTGTATAGAAATCCATAAAGCAGTAAATTTTCTTTTAGAATTGCTCCTTCTATGCAAACCCATTTCTACTGTCCACAGGCATTTTTGGAAACCTGATTGGCTCTGCTTCGTAAGCTTTTTTTCATGCATTAGCTTAACAAAGAAAAGTGTAAAATAAAATAAAATTTATTCCATAGTTAAAATGTCATTTTCAAAAAAATGAAAATTCAAATCCCTTCCAGTAAAAAAAAAAGAAAAAAAAAAAAATCTAAGTGTTACATTTAGAGAAACCTAACAAAGACTTAATGAATAAATTCACTAGGGAAATAGCATTTATCCATTTTCTATGATCCAAAATTACAACGATATTGGCAGTGCTTTCTAATGGTGTAAGAAACAGCATTTCCATTTTTTGCACTGGAAAATATGAAACTTGTGGGATCTTTTTTTTCTTACTTAAAGAAAACTTCTAAAATCCACACATCTTGAAACGGGGAAAACAATTACAAATCCCCATTAATTCACATTTCCAATGGTGCTGTAAGAGTTACCTACCAATCACTGCAGCTTGCATTTTTGTTTATGCAGCAGCAGCACAAGAGGGAAACTATGTACGGTTTTTGCATTTTCATTAACAAAGAAATGTGACAAACGTTGTTCCCATTTAGAAGTTTGTTCCACATAAAAAGAACTTTTAAGTTATCACACAACTAATAAAATTATTATGCATTTGGTGTGTTTTATAATTTCCTTCCTTTATTATTCCAGCTTAGTGAGGTAGAAAATGCTCGTTAGTTTACCATAAATATGGTGTAGAAACTATATCTACAAATTAACAAAACAAGGTCCGTGGGCTCGCTAAATATTCAGTTTCATCAG
The DNA here is from genome assembly GCA_023313115.1 of Rhysida immarginata. NCBI lineage: Eukaryota > Metazoa > Arthropoda > Chilopoda > Scolopendromorpha > Scolopendridae > Rhysida > Rhysida immarginata. The sequence goes on from JAHWFO010007316.1 coordinate 1,318,956, forward strand.
AAGTTGTCCCCCACATTTCCTTTTTCATGTCATTGACCTAATTAAGCAACTGAATTTTCTTAAAGCTAATTACAATCAATCATCCAAGGAGAGTTTGTGCATTAAAAGTTGAAAGCGATTTGGGGAAATGACAGTATCTTCTTTTTAAGGAATCCAATTAGTGCCAAGATTTAATTTTAATTTAATTGAAGGGTGCAGTAGAAGTTTTTAATGGGAAAAACTGTAGATAATGTTTAGATGTTTATGGCAAGTTTCTAGTGTGTTTATAAATTAGTCTGTCACTTGGAATTTAATTATGAATGTTGAGTAAGTGTTTAATTTGAGATGTTTATTTATTAAGATTGACTTCTAATTGAATGAAACTTGTGTATAAATGATTTTCAAGAATAAAAATTGGGAATTAAAAAAAAAATTCATTTGTTCATTTGGCTCTTTGTTCATTCAAAATTTCCACAGCACAATTTTCCAGTATGAAACATAATTTCAATTATTATGAAAATAAACATATCTTGCAGCAGTTTTAACTGAGCATTTGATTGATTAAATTTGATGGTGTACTTGATGCAATCTCTATAAATGATGACCAAAGAATCCTCAAAATAGCTAGCTAGTTGGAAACCATGGATTTGCAAATATGCCAGAAAACAATGTTATCAAAAACAGAACTATACACAAGACCTTTTCTGTTAACAAACCCCACATGCACATCAGTTACGTTATAGAGATGCTAAATTGTCTCCATTATCTTAGATAGTAAATAAGATTGCATTATTCAGGGTGATCAAGAAATTTAACAAGACAAAAACTATGTCAGATAGACATGTGCAGTTTTGTATTATATCTCAGAAAATTGCTTTAATAGATGATACTATTAGGAGCCAAAGTGCTCTAAGTGGCATCTATGAATGAGAAAATATGACTAGTTTTGTGCTCCATGAGACAAAAATTATCAATTACTGTGTAGAGAAGCTTTTAAAAAAAAAAAAATGTATGGATGTCACCTTCCAGATGTTAAGAGGGCATCAAAGGTACCTTCCAAGAAGTATAAGCAAGTGTGATTGAAGAAACTACTCAGGCTCTCCATCAAGCTTCAACCAAGACCTCATAAATCCATTCGTCACACCTCCAGAGAATTGGCACATCTCTGAGCACTGTTTACATTTGACACAAGAGGTTTTGTTTGCATGCTATAAGATGGAACCAGATGACCATCCCCACCGCACTGATAACAATAATCACTACCTATTTGGTTGAAGCGACTTTTCACACTTCTGGGAAGCCCAGAATAAACAATGTTTGGATAGGGGGGGGGGGGGGGGATATTGGAAATTGCAGTTTCTTCTGTATCTCCTTAATGTTCACATTTCATTGGTTGGTCAGTGTAGCATCAAAAGAAATTGGAAATTTGAAGCAAATTTGTTCTGAATTTGAGAAATAAATTATTTCATCCCATTAACTAAATCCCTTGAAGATTTATCAGGCAAAAAAAAGTTAGTGGACAAATTTTATCGCAAGTTTATTATTCCTGACCTATTCTTTCTTTTAACAATAATAAAAATCCTTTTATATTTTCTTTTCCTTTTTAAATCTACAATGAAATTTATATATTTAAGTTCCAAGGGTGATTCTTTCAACAGTTCGTTGGAGAAAACTACTGCCTCTCAACTTTATTTTGGTCTTAAATGAAAGATCTTAGTCTGTACGTTTGTCAAAGTTAATTTTTGTGATCATAATTACTACTAATTAGCAATAATTTACATTCAAGACAAAACACAGTAGATACAACACCCTGCAAACACAATATAACAAAAATTAAATATTTGATGAAATATGAGCATTTTTACTGAATAATGTTTAACTGCGCATGCGCAAGCGTTACCAAAATGTCTTTTGCATAATTTATTGGAAAATGTATAGAGCTATTCTTCGAAAAACCCCAAACAAATAGCATGAAAATCCAGATAGCTATTGATTGAAGTCTTAAAGCACTTCCAAGTTGTCAAGATGGAAAGCACAAATGAGAGGTGGGCACCCGGCTTACAGATCGAGAATTTCTCCTATCCAACCATCAGAAAGTTTGATGAACACACATAATAATTAATGAATATAAACTGGAGCTGAATCTCCAAATATAAGGTAAAGATATTACAGTAAAATCCCATTACAACGTACCTCACTTTAACGTAAAATTTCAAAATAACGTACAAATTTAAAATCCCGGCTGAAATCTAGGAGTTTTAATGCTAAAAAGTTTCGGTTTAACATACGTTTCAGAGTAATGAACAATTTTTATGTTCCCTCTGTTAAATTATCCCTTCATTGCAACATACATCGTTCAAAAGGTCTTGCTCTGATTGGTCAATACCTTAAATAGCCCATGCAAAAGTGGCAAATGGCAATGCATCAAAATGAAACGATACACCATCACTTAAGCCAAGTTCACATTTCATATATAAACCTGGAAATCTCTGCATGCAACTCAGTTGGGAGCCATACTGTACGGCAATAAGATGGAAAGGATTCACTTGACGGATGATTGGCCATCATCGATACGATAAGATCATGCCACCATGTGTTTGTTTATTTTTATTTTAGTTTTAAGTACCTGTACATTTCTCACTGTGTACATGGAACAAAAACAAAATGAAATTGAAAGTGACCAGGAAGACGAAGATGAAAATGGCCATTTAGAACCAGAGGTAATCCCGTATCTACTTTAAGTTATGGAAGGAAAGCAGACGGTCATTACAGATTTATTTTAAAAATTAATCAACTGTAATACTACAACTCAGTTGAAAAAATATACAATCACTAGACAATTTCAATACATCTTTATTTTTCATGTCATTTTGCTCAAAAATGAACTGAAAAGAATGCAATAGATTTCAGATATGTAGAAATAGATTAAAAAAAAATATCAACAAAATTCAACTATTCATATTGTTACAACAGAACATTAAACATAGTTTTTAGTCCTTCAAAAATATCCAATCACCCAGACTGCTGTTTCAAAATTTTCCAATCACTACTTAGTATTTACACTTTTGGCAGAAATTACTGCATGCAAACGATTTGGCATGTTGCAAATCAAATTTCCCACATTGGCCAGCAGATATTTTCGCACAGGGATAGGTCAGGGTAACTTTTAATTCCTCTCGGTCCGTGGTTTCTTCCGTCGGATCCATTTTTTCAGAATATGCCGTAGATTTTCGATTGGTGATAAATCGGGACTGTTTGGTGGCCAATTTTTGAGCAGTTCAACTTCATGAGCTTGAAAGCACGCCATAGTTATTCGAGCTCTGTGTGGTGCTGCTGCATCCTTTTGCAACACTGCTTGACCGTTATGATTTAATTCTGGCAACGAAAACATTCCTCCAATATAGCCTGATACTTGTGAGCATTAACCGTCCCTTCAATGAATTTCAATTGGCCAACTCCTCTTGCACTCATACAACCTCATGCTATCAGTGTGTCAGAGAATTTGACACTTGTACTTAAGCATTCTGGCTTATATGTTTCATCTTTCTTATGAAAAACACGTTTACCTTCTTCACCATAAACTGTAAATTTAAACTCATCACTGAAGATGATACTTTTCCACGTTCATGAAGATCATTGAAGACGTTCTTTAGCTCAATTCAGCCTTTTTACCATTTGGAGACGTGACAGTAGAGGTTTGACTTTTGCAGTATAAAATCCGTAACACTGTTCCTTCAGATGTCGCCTTGTAGCAGCATTTGAGACATCTACTCCTGTTGTTTCACACCAGTCAATTGTGATTTCAGATGTGGTGACATGTTGTTTTCCCTGTAATATTCTTGGGAGAAGTTTGTCTTGCCTTTTTGATGTTTTTCTTGGTCGACCAGTTTGCTTAGTTGCGGAAGAGTTTCCGGTTTCTCTCCATTTTTTAATGATTTCAACAACTACACTTTGACATATATTTAATTCAGTAGTTACTTTGCGAGCAGAATAGTTCTGTAAGTGCTTGTCAACAATCAAATTGCGTATTTCGTTACTGGTTGTTTTGCCTTGCCCCATTCTGTTGTAGCATGTGATTTGAGTCCCCAAAAAATCACAGGGAAGCTGAGAATTTTTTTTTGTATGCAAGTTTGCTGATTATGCTTACTACAACATAAAAATGCAAATTAAGTTGCAGTCAGCTAAAACTTTCACATTTTTTGAGGGGTGATTGGAAAATTTTGAAACAGCAGTCTGGGTGATTGGATATTTTTGAAGGACTAAAAACTATGTTTAATGTTCTGTTGTAACAATATGAATAGTTGAATTTTGTTGATATTTTTTTAAAAACTATTTCTACATATCCAAAATTTATTGCATTCTTTTCAGTTCATATTTTCCTGTTCATTTTTGAGCAAAATGACATCAAAAATAAAGATGTATTGAAATTGTCTAGTGATTGTATATTTTTGCAACTGAGTTGTACATGTATTCTATATTTGGATTGAATGCATCATATCCCCCCCCTCTCCCAGTTTCAGAATAACGTACACCTCAGATTAATGTACAAAAATCCAGTTCCCTTGAAGTACATTGTAACAGGATTTTACTGTATTTGAAAAAATGGAAAGAAAAATTCTGCGACCAGGATTCGAACCAGGAACCTCGAGTGCCATTTTGGTAATGCTTGTGCGTTCGCAGTTAAACATTATTTAGTAAAAATGCTCATATTCCATCCAATATTTAATATTTTTCTATTCTGATTGCAGGGTGTTGTCTCTATTGTAGGTTGTCAAGTTTCCTGAAAATGGCAGTGCATTGGGTTGAAAACCCTGCATGTTATAAACAAAAAAACTTACTAAAGAAACCTTTATATCTCCATGAATATACGTGCTATTCTCATACAAATCAACGCATAAGTAAAAGAAGCCTCATAACCTACAATGTATTTTAAGCATTTATTTTTTTACGGCGTGATCCCAAACACTGTTTTTTTGGTTCAATTTGTTGCTGGTCCCTTATTTACCCATGGGACAAAACCTTCATTGAAATATATCAGGTGTAACATGCTCTTTAGACCACTGAAGTTTCAGGATAATTCATCAAGTATTTTTCTAGATATTCGACAAAACGTCTAAAATTGAAAATGTCTAATTACTTTTTTGGTAGATAGTGTATACACCATAACCCATTTATAATGAACTCGCTTATAGTGAAATTTCATTTATAACGAAAATTCTCTCCAGCCTGCCCCCGCCTATGTAATTTAAATGTGAAATTGCTCTGATATAACGAAGAACTTTTTAAAGAAATTTCGGTTATAACAAAAGAATTTTTCAACTTTTCTGATGAGAAAGTCGAGAATTTTTTTTACGAAAAATGACGTCTAAAAACCGCATTCGAATTATACACGACTCTTTTAAGGGGAGTACTCTTAAGCGGAGCGCTCTCATAAACTTAAGTGAACAACAGTAACTGCTACATAAACCCTGAACTCTTATGCTTTGTAGTCACTACATCACACAGTCCATAGCACGCATAGAAATCGTCACGATTTCCTTCGGCCTGCCACATATGAAGATGTAGAAACAGCATTATGCACGTGGTTTTCTCAAGTAAGGTGAATTTTTAACATTCTTAAAGTACAGCTTTTTAAATTTAATTTGGTAACACAATCAAAAAATTGAAACATGTACATTTACTGTAGGCTCGACAAGAAAATATTCCAATAAACAGACATTTTAAAAGCATGCACATGTGGGTCTAGTAGATCTAAGTGCACACTTATTATCACAGATTGATGCCCGAGAAAAATTATTAAACAATTTTTATAAATGGGATGATTATTTGAACAAGAAACTTATTACAAATTTTGTGAACAGTCGATAACCAATTTTTTTTCAACCTAATCATTAATAAAAATTTTTAAAAAACAAAAATCCGTGTTTAATAAGTTTTTTCATACAATATCCCGTTTATAATGAAAAAATTCTTTGTCCACGTGAATTCCATTATAAACAAGTAATGGTGTATAGCGAATTCAGGATAAAACGAAATGATTTTATGTCCCCGTGAATTTTGTTATAAACGGGTTATGGTGTATTAAGATACAGGTTTGGATGGTTTCCAGGTAATGCCCTTCATTGAGCCGCTCTCCACACCAACATTATGAAATCACATTAGCTGTTGATGTGCAAGCATGGGCTCAAATGTATAATTCAGTTTTCATGTAAATTAGGAGATGTTTCTTAAAACACAAACTAAGCCAGCTTTTGCACAAATATTTTTATTTGCCATGAATACCAGGTAGTCATCTTTCAGCATCAGAGGGTAGTAGAGGCCCCATGGACCTCTGATGAGTCAGGTCTAGTCAACTTTGTTATTCTTTTTCAAATTTGTTCTTCACTTCCTGATTGGCTATGTAACTATATAAATCCCTGTCACCTTTTAAATTCTCATGCTGAAAGAGGGCTACCTGGTAGTCAAAATATGCATATTCATGGTGAATAAAAAAATCTTTGTGGAAAAGCAGACTTAGTTTGTGTTTTTAGGAATTGGCATCCACAGTAGTTAAGGTAATTGTTTATTATTTTCTACAGGAGATGTTTATTCCATAATTCTAGGATAATTTACCAGAATAGCAAAAAACTTAAAAATCCTAAATTAATACGCCACCCTTTGAACACCTTATCTTAATACTCAAATATTTGACTCTTGTTTACCACATGATATCATATTCAATAAATTTCAACACGCAACATTTAACAACATATGAGAGTCTGCAACCATTAAAGCTCTGACTGCAGTAAAAACTGAAAGTCAGCAAATGTAAGGGAATCAAAATCAAAACCAATTAGCTTTTACTTTGGGAAAAATTAATATCCCGACTTACGTCGTTTCGGTTATAAAAAAAATGCAAGTGTTCGGTATTATCGTGAATCATCATACAAACTAGCCAATTGATAAACAAAAGAGGAATAAATAAACATAAATAGAAGAATAAAAAATTTCTATCAGTGCTACAGACAATTGTACGCAGAAGAAAGTCAAGTTGCTGTTCAAACATCTCTAATTAGTTTTTTAAAATAAGGATACAAAATAAGCTTCTTGGATTACAAAATGTTGAGATTAAGTGTGTTTACATGTGTGTATTAATGTGCTTGACGGAACTTCTTTCTTCCACTATTTATCAATACACATGAATCCACATGAAAGCAATGAAAGTAGCAGCAGATAACAATTGAATGGATTCTAAAGCGTCCAAACAAACTTACTGTTTAAAAGTAGATTATTAAAATTAGCTAATTGCCTTCTAGTAAAAAAATCTTTATAGTAATTAATAACCATTTCCTTAATTTGGTATTTTATTTTATTAATTAATTCAGTAATCTTCGTAAAATTTTCCGGGGCTGGTGTCCTATATTCGCGAGTGAAACGAGGGCAAGGCTGTCGAGTGATATGTTGCGTGAGTGAGGGGATATGTATCGCAGTGCTTTATAATTTTAAATAAAAATAATATTCATGGATGCTTACCTCATCTTATAAATTATTTTGAGACTAATAATTGTACAGTAAAATTAAGGTTTTGTGCTTAATAACACTACTGCAATATTTTGGCGATCGCTTTAAATTTGAACAAAGCGTTACTAGCACCGCACAACGCCATTGCTTCCAGAGTGCTTCATACACCTTAATGGGGTTCCCTTGTAAGTAGAATTATCTTCAGATACCACACAGTGATTTGTAATGTTAAAAAAAAAAATACAATTTTTCTTGATTATACAAGGGTGATTCAATTGCTGATGAAAGAAGACTTTTACAAGGCCTGTAGGTTTGATTGGGCATGGATGTTTGTGTTTGTCTCTTTACTAACAAGCTTGAAAAACCAATCTAATACCCCATCTGCACTTTGGTTTTAAATTAATTTTGATTAAATTTGTTTCATCATTTCTTCATTCAAATTTTTCATTAAATTAAATTAAATTAAATTGTTCTTTCATTGTTTCATTGTATTTTAATAAAAATTGCAAGCTGTGTCTGACTCTTAACTGCTGTGGCGATCCATAATAACGAAATGTGAGCTAGGATACAATGCCAAACTCTTCGTTTTCAAATCTTTGTCTCCATTCTCACCTATAATCGTGAGTCTTGGGTAATAGCTGTAAGAGCGTGATTGTAAGTGCAAGCGGGTAAAATGAGGTACCTAATACGTGTGGCAGGTGTTACCTTACAAGGTATTGTGCATATCGGCACAATAAGAGAGTCTTTAGGTGTTGAACTCCACATTGATATAGCCATGAGATACGGATGCTGCACTCTGGTCTTCCTAGAAGATGCTATTTTCCAATCCGATAAGAGACTAAGGGGTTGGTTTAGAACCCAATGGCTTAGACTACTTGGAGGATCTGGGTTCGAGTTGCTTGGGCATTACCATTGAAGATATGGACCAGATGGCAAAAGATCGCGAGTGCTAGAGATTCTCCACGGCCCAAACAGATAAGCAGGTTTTGAAAAGTATGTACATGTAAAGTAAAATTTGTTACACTCCATAAAATTTGAATTTATGATAGAAAAAAAAAATTACTTAACCCTTAAATTATTATTCACAATTACAATTTCACTAACTTCTCTGATAATAAAAAGAAAAAAAATCTAAATAAATCCTGTGAGGAACTGGCTTGTATTTTCTTTTTCTCAGGGTTGAAAAAAAATGATTAAAATTAATAATAGCCAGACCCATAATTTCGATTTTCTGGGAGGGAAGGGAAAGTTTCAAATAAAACCACACGGGGGAGAGGAAGGAGGCCTCGACCATGTTATCGTTGCCATGATTAATGACACTTTCCAGAGAACATACCTTCAATTTTGTGTCACTTCCATCATACTTTATGGTTAGGCTGCAGCTCATTATGCAGATATGATCCTCGTAAATTTAGATGCGATTCAAGCCTTAGAACTGCATGACCAGTGAAATTTCCTTGATATACTTTAACCAGATACTGAAATCTGAATGTTAAACACAAAGACTGAGATGCACTCTATTTGAATTAAAAATTTTGTTGCCTACTCGAGTCAATAACCTTTATAGAGTGTAAGAAGTTTATGGGAAAAACAACAAGCTCGCCAACTAATGATGAAACGTGAAACATTTTGGTAGAAGCAAAGCCCGCATCAATAGTGAGCTTCCTTGTTTTACGGGCTTTAGTATTCGTACAGATATATAAAATTATGTTATTTTATCTCTATAGATAGTTGGTAGGACTGTACATGATTTTCGATCTATTTCTTTTTTTTTTATATATATATATGTGAATGATGCGCATCACCAAAAAAAAAAATTGTGACGTATCCTTTTATTGAGGTTGATTGCTTTTTGTACGACCATTCTATTTTTGTAAGTAATAAATCAGGGCATAAATACTGACACGCCTTAAAACTCCAATCAATCAACCAACCAAAATTTTTGTTGAATTTTAGACAACAAAACATAAATCCATTGGCTCGTCTACACAGAAAAATGTTCATAACCTTTACAAAAGCAAGAATGAAACAAGCATCAGTTTACTTGATTAGAACCATAGAATTTAGGTAAATAAGTAATAACATTACTTTGGTTACAATCATATTGTTAAGCATCACAGATAAAAAAAATTAACAAAAACAATTTGTAGCTCTCACCTAAACATAAAACAGTGTCAAGTACTTATAACTGTAAAACAGGGTTCGGTGGTTGTAAACATATAACAGCTACCATTGCAGAAATCCAAGCAAAATGAATGGAATACCAGGTGCATTATTATTATTATTATTATTATTATTATTATTATTATTATTATTATT
>JAHWFO010007316.1:1328763-1405751 GCA_023313115.1 Rhysida immarginata
TTATTATTATTATTATTATTATTATTATTATTATTATTATTATTATTGTCCATCCGAACGGCATCCCTGATTATATATTTAAGGGTTGCCTCTCAGCAATTGCACAACCTCTATGGATTTTATTTAATGTTTCTTTGACCACAGGTGTATATCCCAGAGCTTGGAAACTTGTTAATATAATTCCTGTACCTAAATCTATCACGCCGCAATCACCTAACGATTTCAGGCCGACCACAATTCTTCCCTTCCCTGCTAAAATCTTGGAAACGTATGTTGCCAATTATCTTGCTTCATTTATTGACCCTTCGCTTCCTGATGAGCAACATGGGTTTCGGAAGGGTAGATCTACCTCAACAAACTTGGCTTGTTTACTGCATTATTTGACTTCTTACATTGATCAGCGCAATCAGGTTGATGTTGTGTATCTTGATTTTAGCAAAGCCTTTGATAGCATCAACATTCGTCTTTTATTAGATAAGCTCAATGAAGTTGGTCTCTCTAACAACCTAGAAAAATGGTTTGCCTCACTCCTTACCGAGCGGAGTTTCATAATTAAGAATATGGAAGGTGTACATGCAATCGGGAGAATCCGTAGTGGAGTCCCCCAGGGGTCTCCCCTAGGTCCCATATTGTTTAATCTTTTTACCGCCGATATTGTTGCACAAATCAAAGGTACTCAAATCAAGGCTCTTCTGTACGCGGATGATTTAAAATTATATTCTGTTGTCCGTAGCTGGGAGGACTGCTATAGGATGTCCGTGGCATTGAATAATATTGCTCTTTGGGCCGAGCGGAATGGGCTATCTTTGAATGTTACTAAAACTTTCTGTATATCTTACTCTAGGAAAGTTGTTAATTATTTGTATGATTATACATTGAATAATTCTAAAATCCATCGCCGCGTTTTGATAAAGGATTTGGGCGTGATTTTCAACTCCAAATTAACCTTTACCAATCATCTGGAAAATGCATTGGTCTCAGTAGGCGTTTGGGTATTATTAAACGGCTAGTCAATTTCTTTGGGTATTATTAAACTTTTTATTGTTGTTCAATATAGTAATTTCGTAACATTGAGTTGAAACGCACGAATATACCGATGAACGTATTTCAAATGGTAAGTCATTCCAAAGAGTTATCGCATTGTAAGGGAATCGTTTGGAACTATATGCAGACGTTATGATGGGTATAACAAATAAGAACCGGGTTACTCGAATATTTTTTTGAGAAGTGAACCATGTCTTGACAAACGCTGCAGGATGAGTTTCTTCTCGTAAAGCTACAGATAATTCAATGGTCAATGATGCTTTACTAATAGAACCAAGAATCGGTAATTGATGGTTCGAACACTTCATTGTTACAGAGTCTAGCCTATTCATTTTAAAGGCGGTCCTAATTAGACGGTTGTACGCTACCGTTAACCTCTTAATATTCACTGTCGTAGATGAAGACCAAAATACGGCCCCATACTCTATTTTCGGAACAATAACAGCTGCGATGAATTGACAAATTTGGGTAATATTCAATAATGATCTTAATCTTTTGACCAAATAAGTCTTACGATGAAGAGTAGTAATGAGTTGGTCAATGTGGTCATTGAACCTAAGATGCGGGTCAAAAACAATGCCAAGTATTTTAATTATACTTGTAGAATTTCCTACTTTCGGACCAGCCATTATATTGGTTTTGGTAGTATTGAGACACAAGCCTCTACTACCATACCAATTTGATAAATATATCAAGTCTTGATGAAGAAATTCCTGGACCAAGCTATGATCTTGAATGGGATAAGTTGCAAACAGGAAATTATCGTCAATGTAACTCCAGATTTCTGTGTTGAAATGGTGACTATATATCGAAGCAGTAGCAACAGCAAACAGGAGTGGACCAATGCTCGAGCCCATTACATTTGTTTCTTTCTACATTGAAACCAACTTATTAATCTAAACTCATTACACGAGGAAAAGAAGCGATACCGGTCAAAATTTTCAAGATAAAAATAGTTTCAAATTGTTAGGAACATAAATTGTATTGCACACACTTCCATTTTGTCAAACATGGACGAAAAGGTTAAAAGAAATAAATTCTAGCTACGTCTCATGCAGAAAATTCCCTTCTCTCTCACCAAAATCAAAATGCTTTTCAGCAGGTGCCAGGCTTTTCAACTTCTCACACTCTCTTGGCTAAGCATTTGAAGAACAACCAGAGATTGTCCAAAATTAAAGTTCACATTTCATATGCTCTATTGGAGTCCATATTGCTCAGAATGACTTGAAATTTTGCATCACTTCTATTGAGGCGATAGAATTTCTTTTTGGTGGGGGAAAAAGCTTTCATATTTTCATATTTGCCAGCAGGTGGCGTAATTGGCACATTCAAATGTTAATTGAAGACCATGCGAAAAGAGGCAGTTCCATTATTTTATGATTTTAAATTTTAAAATGAAATATGCCTAACACATAAAGTAGGTGTAAAAACTAAGCTGCTCTGGGCATTTGTACTAAGTTATATCACAGAATAAGAAACACAGAAATGACACTTAAGGGATTCCATGGTAGTGTTTTTATATAGCGTGGCACCATAGTGTTTCCTGGTGGCTGTGATGTGGCGATCTTTCACAACGCCAATGGAAAATGTGGAGTGTTAAAAATCTTTCGAGAATTCAAAGTGAGTAATAATTAAAAATATATTATTAAGCAGCGGTTTTTAATAAAAAGTATTATTTTTAAGCAAGGTTATGCATTTTTATTAAAAAAACAAGTCATTAAAACTTACTAATACAGTTTTCACCGTAAATTGAAATTTCTTATTGTAATTTTACTGACTGACAGAAAAATTTTAAGCTAACATATCAATAATACATATAATGTTTTAGAGGCTTTGTTCACTAGATTCGGTTTTATCAAAGTAAAAAGAAGATGAAAAGTAACAAAGTGTTATTGCAAGGCTTTCTATTATAATTCGTTCAAAGTTACAATACAAAGAGCCAAAATTCTTTGATGTTATTTATCCTTTAATAAGTATTAGTATGTAGTGAAAATTAAAGAGTTGCCTTCGTTCATTTGCTGTGTTTTTTTCTCTTTTGTGCAATGATGTTTGAAATATTTTATATTAAAATCTTGCACTAAGATTAGTCTCGGGTTTTGTTTTCTTTGATGAATAAATTTTTTCTTCGTGTAACAAATGGGTCCCAAATCAAACGGGCATTTTTGTGCAGTCACTGGATGCAATAATAACAGAGGAAATTATACTGGAAGTTTATTTAGATTTCACAAACATGTTTGTTTTGGAAAGAATACGAAGCCACAGACAAAGAAGACACTGCTAAACTACACGCACCATCAATTGAATTCCTCAGCTTTATTCAAAGTTGTGAAAATTTTTGATGAGCATGTTTGAAAAAAATAATATGCAAAACGGGCATTAAAGCTGAAGCAATTAGGCTCTTCAATGAACAGAGAACTTTTTCTCTTAAAGGAGCTGCACAGATACAATTTAAAGATTATATCATTGATTTGTTTTTCATGACGAGAATATATCACTCACTGAAAATAAAATCTGAATCTTTCTTATCGCTGAGAGAGAGAGAGAAAAAAAAAAGTAGGAAATATTTGAAAGTGACTCATAACCATATTTGAAATCTACTAGAAGCTTCAAAAAGTTCCCAGAATTAATTTTTATTTCTGCATACAGAAAAAATACAAACATTTAAACAACATTTCCTTCAAAATACTGTCCTTGGGCAGTAATACACTTCTGCCAGCGTATGCATAATGCCTGGAAACACTCTGCAAAGCCAGTTTGCAGAACAGTGCGAAGTGCAGATATCGCAGCAGCTTTGGTCTCTACACTTTGGCACCCGTGTTCTCACACAATGTTGCTCGCAAGATTAATTGTGGATGGATTGATTGAAGTCGATGGACAGCTACTCCGATGATCATCTTTGATATTCGAACATTGTTCCATAACTGACATGATGCTTACTCTACACTACAGTTAACAGACTGCCCATGCACCATCTATAATCATGTTTAAATCACGTTCAAAACACGTTTGAGCATGATCTGCGAACGGTAAACAATGCGGGGAAGCCTCGCTCGCTCACACACGCTATCTCGTTTTCACAGCATATCACAATTCCGGGAACTTTTTGAAACTACTAGTATATGCACAGTTTCACATTTGAATTTTCAGGGTATAAAGAAGTTTTTACATGTAGTTTTCAGGGAACAGAAGAACTTCAAATTTCAACTCTCCTCTAGTCCTGTAGAGCATCTTATATACAGGGTGTTTCATAATTGGTGTCCCGTCTTTAGGTCCAAATAACGACTCAAGGGGAACAGATTGGGGGAAAACGAATACTGATTATTTGGTTTTAATGTCCCCTAATTCAGAATAAAAACATTTCGTGTCTCTGGGGGTGAAGGGGTAAATTTTGAAAATTTTAATTTTGTAGGGGTAGGGGTTAGACCCCATGTGTTTTTTAGAAAGTTGTAGAGCATCATGTAAAATGTGGGTTCAGCAAAAAACCCGGTGAAAAAAATCTCATCCCCTGCCCTTTATCGAGTGGGTAAAGTGAAAGGTATGGCTAGCTAATGTAGACAAAAACAGAAAAACTCATTAGAAATTTATTAGAACTTTATTACTTATTAGAAAACAGTACATTTGAGAATGAATGAGTCGTTACCCTGAAAAGCTAATGGTCTTGACCCCACTCCAAATGTAGGCCCTACTGTTTTCTAATAAGTATGGTTTTTGTCCACATAGGCTAGCCATACCTTTCACTTTACTCACTCGATAAAGGGGGCAGGGCATGAGATTTTTTCACCGGCTTTTTTGCTAAACCCACATTTTACATGATGCTCTACAACTTTCTAAATAACACATGGGGTCTAACCCCTACCCGTACAAAATTAAAATTTTCAAAATTTACCCATTCACCCCCAGGGACGCGAAATGTTTTTATTCTGAATTAGGAGACATTAAAACCAAATAATCAATATTCATTTTCCCCCAATCTGTTCCCCTTGAATCGTTTTTTGGACCTAAACACGGGACGCCAATTATGAAACACCCTGTATAAAAACAAGCATTGAGGAAAAAGTATGTTAAATTCAATAATTAAACTTCACCACAACTAAAAAAAAAACAAAACATTTATTGAAAACTAAACAAAATTCTATTACCCTCAATTAAATAGAACACATACAATTGATTTAAGTACAATTCCATTCCAAATTCATTAATAGGTTTAGTTTGAGATTAAAATTAAAAGTAGTTTTTGATTCTTACATTAATAAATGAATTTAAATTGTAAATTGTTGGAACTGGGGTGGAATTGTATTTAAAATAATCTCCTATGTTAATTCAGGTTAATATAATTATATTTAATTTTCAAAAAATCTTTTTTAATTTGTTTTTTTTTGTTTTTATAAATTTTTAAATTTAAGTTGAGGTGAGTTTTTATTATTGGGTTTAACATAAATCATCTTATCCCACAGACTAAATTTTGTGAGCCTGCATGCTTTTGTAAATTCATTTTTCTTTTATATTTTCCATTAAAAAAAAAAAGCTCTTCTGCAACACTAAATGATTCATTTTCATTCATGTTAGAACATACAGTAGAATCTTGTTATTATGTTCTGCGGTAATACCTTTATCTCGGTTTTACATTTTTTTTCCTCGGTCCCGGTCCCGTTAGTGCTATTTCTATTTCAATACTTACTTACTTTACAAACCCACTTATCCATTAGGGTCACGAGGGCAGCAGCCAATCCGATCCGAGCAGCCAATTCTTCTATGTTAATTTAATCCGTTAATACCCTTTTCTTTTTTTACCCAACGTTCGATAATACGTTTCAAAAATTCAGAGTTTCATCCTAAAAGTTAAATTCTTTCAAGTGTACTCTGCGTTTTTCATTCTTTCTGAACTCGATGGTGGTTTATTTAAACGGTTGTATTTCTGCCTATAATCAATGTTTTTTTTCGTTTCGATCCACTACTGTCTACAAATCCTTCATTTCGTCTCTAAATGGGTACTTCATCCAAGAGAAAACGCACCGATCTAACGCTTGACGAGAAATTAAGACGAGAGAATGAGGACAGGTTGTCACGAGGTTCTGGAAGAGGCATTGCTAACTTGGTTTAAGCAGGTAAATTTTTATTGTACTGAATCTGAAATTTCCCCCTAACTTTTGGTTTTTTCTATTGTACTTGGAAATGAATTTAGTCTTGTCACTGATGATTACATTAAATCATGTAGACAATCGACATTAACGGAATTTTTTCTGGGACATAATGAATAAAGCTTCTTATATGTAATGAAATGCATTTAGGTACTTATTTCATGGGGTGTTTGGTCATTATTCGATAATAAGTTATCTCGTTAATACGTTTAAATCTCTCGTAGAAAAATGTAATAACGAGATTTTAAATTTCTCCTTTGAAAAATGTAATAACGAGATTCTACTTTACGTGTGTTTTACTTAATTAAAAAGCGACACAAAATAAAAAATAAAGACAGGTAAACGACACAAACACATAAAAACACACTGGAAAAATGAGCGTCTGCTTGTATTATCACATCTCTGCCGTTGTAGGGTGCCATCAGCAAATGAGCATCTGCTCACTACTGTCGATTACAATGGAAAAACCCTAGGAGTGTCGCTTCATGTTTTTTATTCCGTGATTATGTGGCAACCACTCGTGTTATCAATTTTATTCTCATAATCTTTTTAAGGGAGAAATATAGAACTACAATCCCAGCTGCGAATGAAATGAATAAACAGAGAAGATAATAAACTAAATAATTTAAAGCAATAATAAAAAAAATTACACAAATAATTTAATTACATTCAAAAATAGAAATTTGCTTAATAAAAAAATCCAAACCACATTTGTTCAATAAAAAATTACTCTTAACTGATATTTTAAAGAAAGTCTCAGATTTAAATCTTGCTATTTCAAGTAAAATATTTTCTGTAAATAATTCTTTTTATACATATCTCACAACTTGCAGAATAAAATAAACAATGAAAAAATTCAACAAAAATTAAATTTAAGTTTTGCTTAAAGGTTTGGTAATCAAAATTAATATAAAAAAAAAAAACCCAAAAAAAACCCCCACAAAATTTGGTGATTACTCTTCCTCTTCCCCCCCCCCCCCCACCACCATTTTTAATGGGCTTGTCAGTGTTAATGGAGACTAAATTCTGTCCAAGTTGGACTGGGCATGTCCAGTTAAACTTCTGATTTCAATTGTTAGACAATGTTACAAAATAAAATTAACAACCAAAATTGTAACTTTAATTGGTTATGGCTAGTCCAACTTTTATTGGTTAGGCTACAAAATCTTCAAAGATCACGAACAACTATGAAGCTTTCAAAAGGAGATGCATACAAGAGATATATTCAGAAAATCCATTAGTCCTAATGTTAACTCAGATAATTAAAAGATAAAATACGAAAATCTAGAACTAATTTGAATATCAATCAACAAAACACATTTCAAGTAACATGTTATTAATCGTTTGTATTTAGAAGAAATTCCAGTTTTAATAGAAGTCAGATTGAATTGGGTTTGCCACATGCACTACAAACTGTGGTTAAGCAGCCTTTTCTATATAAATTAATAATAATTAAAAAAAAATTAAACTTACTTTTGATGGTGTTCTATTCCAAACAGTGACAGAATGACCAGAATTGATCAAATTTTTTACAATGCCTTGACCCATGATGCCAAGGCCTAAAAATCCAAAGTTGAGACAAGATGCTTTGATGTTTTTACGTTTTAACGTCTCTGAAACTTTTTCAATATCAAGAGGTGGAGTTACCTGATTTAAAATAAAATGTTTTCAAAAATCAGAAGACTTATAAAAATTACAAATTACTACTTACAAAAAAAAAATTCTCGTTTAAAATAATCAACTTTTTATTTGAGTGTACAGAAGAAAATAACGTTGTAAAATGAGAATAGAAGTCCAAACTATTCTACAATGAATGCAATTTATTCGAAAAATTCCACGAATATCCAGCTTGTCCACTTCTACCAACAGGGCCATTGCAGACAGAAGAGCAAGTATGGCCCAGTTGGTTTCAAATCCAGGTCACGGAATATTTCCTTTTGTTTTTCATGTTGATATCCCACTTTATGTTGGAGCATTAACCACAGTTCTTGTTCGTTACTCTCTTAAGAACTGTTAAATGTTTTCGTATATGCAGTGCATCTATAAAGTCTTTAGAAAAGAAGCAAACTGCTCGGCGATGAAGAAATCAGCAGAGGCTGGCTAGACTGTTGCAAGCCAGACAGGCAGGCCACTGTTGCCCAATCGACGTCCAAATTTAATCTTGCTGCTCAGACAACCATTTCACAATGTACCACTAGAGCCATGCTGTTGCGAATAGGTACAACAGCAGATGGAAGAAAATCCATCCTCGTTCGTTCCGTACTAAGGCTAACATTCGAACAGTGAAGAGGCTAGTCTTTACAGAATACACACCAACGCAACGGGCTACTGCAAACAAGACTGGAACTTCGTTGCATTGGTCAAGATTTGAAATTAGAATGCTGTCATAAGGCTTTGTTGCCAAGACATATTACAGAGAGGTGAACTGGCAGCAGAAAACTGTACGAAAGCAATTTGGCAGGCAACAAATGGAAGAACATAATCGCCTTGGCTCTATTAATTCAGAGATGGCAAGACACAGGCAATTATTATCGACTCGATCTAAACTGGGTGCGTCGATGCAAGGACAGTTTCATGGTGGTTGCCGAGGACAGCTACCTTAGACACCTGACCATCAAATAGGTGGGATCTAAAGCAAACATAAATGCTGCCTACTGTCAGGAAAATATCTTGGAACATGATTATACATCCGTAGGGCACAGGATGTGTACATCCACCAGTCACAAGCTAAATCGACTGTCCAGTATGGAACAGGAAACTGGATTAAGGTCATCCCATTCTCAGACATCCCTGTCAAGTCACCCGATGCCTCTCCTATGGATTTTTGTGGATCCGGTCTCCTAAAGGGAGCTAATCGTGTAAGGACGTCCAATAACACTTTTGGATTATGGACAGCCTGTCAAGAGGAGTGGAACAGAACCGATGGCAGAAGCCTTTGATAGTGGAAACTACAATGTCGAGCAATCGCTAGAAGAAAGGACCATAATATGTGGTGGATAAATGGGTTCCAGTAGGCCTACCGTAAGTGTATTCTCGTCACCATAAACACAAAACAACCCTCCATTCACATAAGACATTAAAATAAATGATTTTTTAAAAATTGTTTAGGGATCTCTTTCTTCCAAACTTTTAGAAATTATTAAAACTTAAAAAAAAAAAATAAAAACTTTAAATTTTCTATAAAAAAAAAAAATCACTTTTTTTTAACCTTTCTTTGGAAATTATTACAGCAGAAACTCGATTTTACCATCTTGGATTTTTTGAAATTCCGGATTTTACGAAGTAATTCTGAAATCCCGACCCCAATTTTGTAATTTTCTTGTAATAAACTGTCATTTTTACAACAAAATATAGTTATACAAAGCCAGTAATTAATAGTAATTTTCATTAATTAAACCAATCATTTTAAGCTTTTTTGTTAAGCAAATGATACCTATCTCTAATTGGTCACGTAGCAAATGAATCATTTTGCTTCCAATATTTAAGCATGTGTTTACGCTGCGTTATGAACAGTTTTGATATGAGAAAATTGATTCGTAAGCTGGTTTCACTTTTGATATTGGAAATGTCGAAAGTAGTGTTGTTGAGCCCGTTGACTGCAAACGCCAAGCAAACATTAGTGATACTGATTTCGAAGCATGGGAAACTTAAAAAGTAGGTTGAATTTCAATAATAAATTTTCTGAGTTTGTTGGTAGTGATAACTTTGTCTATGATTCATCTGTGATTTCATCAAAGATAGTGGCGTCGAAGACGAGATTGATGACAACAAAGTCCAAGAGGAACCCATAACAACATTGTCGGACATTAAAAACTCTTTAAATACACTGCGTAAATCTTTATACTCTATAAAAAATCCCCCACATAAAATTTTTGAAAGTTTTTTTGAATTATCAAATCGTATTGAGAAGGAATTAAATTCAGGTGCAAATTTGCACCAAGCAACAATTTTCAAAAATCAAATTGACTTTTACTTGACTTTTAAAATTGTTATTAATTTATCTAAAAAAAAAAAAAAACTGTAAAAAATTATTTATTGTGCAATTAAATCATTGTTTTCCCAAATTTTCTGGTCTGGTTTTTACAAAGTTCGGATTTTACGAATAAATGTTATTGGTCCCCTGAGATTTGTAAAATCGAGGTTCTACTGTATTTGGAATGTGGTGCAGCATGTTATTATTTTTTCTTTTATATAAAAATTCTCATTTAAACTATTTAAAGATCTATGAAAAACGCAACGATTCAAAGTAATTTTTTTTCCAGTTTAACTTTTTAATTTGTTCTAATCTTTCTTTGTTAATTTGCTCAGAAATGCATTTCCTATTGTAAAGAACATAAAACATTCCATGACGTAAGTTCATAAATAAACTCAAAAAAAAAAAAAAAGATACACAAAAATGCAGGAAAGAAGTGTAAAAAAACTAAATTAAATGGTTTTTACAAATGCACATTTCATTAGAATAAATGTTTAAAAAAAGGAAAAAAGAAAAATAAAATCCACTTGCCGGTCTTGTTACATATGTAGGTCGCATCAGCAGTGATTCAGCCGTTTTACGGGGACTGCCGTGATTCATAGCAGATGACAGCGACGAAGATGACGACGGTGGGAGTATTGATGTTAAAGACATAGGAATTTTGTCATTGTGTTTTTCACTAGATTTCGGACGTTTGCTTCCTGACGAAACACTGATACTGTTACTGTCGGACGACACTCGCTTTGAACTCACGGACTTTGTATGGGGTGCTATACTTGATGTAGTATCCTGAAATCCAACCACAAATAAACTAGTGAATTTATTTTATTTCTGTGCATCCAATTTATTTTACCTGGCAGAGTAAAATTTCATAAATGCAAACTCTAAAGGTATCTAACTAACTGCGTACATGTAAGACCCCAGTCTCATTTGAAAAATGCCATGATTAAATGACATTATAGCAGGTATTGGGAAATATTTAAAACTGAATAATGATGACAATAATAAATAAGGATGCACATGAAATATTTTCAACATTCAGCCTGCAATGGAGCAATATACTCAAATCATATCCCAATCAAACTAAAGAATTAAAAATATATAAAAAAAAAAAAAAAATCACGTCATC
Organism: Rhysida immarginata; assembly: GCA_023313115.1. Lineage (NCBI taxonomy): Eukaryota > Metazoa > Arthropoda > Chilopoda > Scolopendromorpha > Scolopendridae > Rhysida > Rhysida immarginata. The sequence continues at coordinate 1,340,048 of JAHWFO010007316.1, forward strand.
ATCAGAGTCAGCAATTACAAAAGGAAGAGTTGGTAAATGATGGTCAATCAGATAGCATACTCTGAATGGTTTAGAATAAAGAAAAAGGAGCACAGACATTCATTAATTATACAGGTAGCATGCCACTGTTTGCCAATGACATCCATGGCATCAAACCAAACAAAACATTTCGAGAATGTATTACCATAACAATGTTGATTTAAAGCATCATTACTGTACAGGGTTTGTATAAAAAGCATTGGGAACAATTTCTTCCTGACATGACTGTAGGAAAGTTCACAACGCGTTCGTTGGTGTAGGATCTGACCTTCAAAATGCTCCAAACGTCAGTCGCCTGCGAGCATTTGTTCAGGCTAGATTGAAGTTTTAGTGGACCCCTGTCGTGTGACTCGGTGCAAGCTCAAAATGCAGCGAACGATTGAACAGTGGTATGCCATCAAATTTTGTGTTGGACTGGGGAAATCGGGTACAGAGACGTTGGGCATGATTCGCCAAGTGTTCAAGGATGAAAGCATGTCACAAACTACAGTTTTTAAGTGACACAAGCTCTTCAAAGAACTGACAACGACGTTCAACATGTGCATGAAGTGCTGAATTCAGATCGTCGGTTAAGTGCGCACACCATTATCACTGAAAATTTGGCGATGCGGAAGATCTGCGCCAAATTCGTCCCGAAGGTGACCGACTACCTGATACAAAACGGTGTCGCGACAGTTTTTGTAGCAACATCTGAAATAAATCTATTTTTCCGAAACTTTTCCCGATACTTTTTATACTCTGTATTTGCCCAAGTCGGTCGTTCAATTGCTAATTATTTTCAAATTTTTTTTATTTTGACTTCAGATTCAGATAGAGCATCAAAACCTTAAGTAAAAGATATAACAGGCCACGCAAGCCCCATCTATTCAGGAATGTGGCCACAACAGCAGTTAAGTTAAACATTTTACCCTTTCAAGACGACCAAAATGCTTAATTTATTAACAAATGTCCAAATGGCAATTATAATTTCTACTTAGTTTTTGATGCTCAATCCAAATCTGAAGATAAAATCAAAAAAAATTCCACAAAGAATTGGTAACAGAACAACCAAGTTTGTGAATTCAGTGTGACAATGTTAAAAACATCATTGAAAATTTCCAAATGAATTAAGTTATCAAATATAGAAATTATAATTTCAATTTTGAATATTCTTTAATAATTTGATATTATTAAAAATAAAATAACTTGATATTATTAAAAATAATCTGTAACTCTTATCCAATCAGAAACCATTCCTTTAGTCCTTTTTCTTTAAATCTTCATCTTAACGTTTTTATTGTTACCAATTTTGTTAAAATTTCAAATTATTATTTTACATTGTATAACACAACCACTATTTAACTTTGAAAACGGCAAAAGATGGCCGAAACGATCATCAGTCAATGTAATAAAACACACGTATTGTTAAAAGACTTTGGTATTTCTTTATTTATAGCCTCCAGAACTCCATGTCAGGAACCCATACAAAAGATATGGATGAAACTTATTTGTCAAGAAACCCATGGTCGAAAAAGAGTCTGCAGCCAGCCTTGACTACTCTAAATGAAGGGATGTGGTATCTGTTTCAGGATTTCTATTTATTTCAGCAGATTTAACATCAGAGAACCTTAGGCAGATATTAGAGAATATGCTCAAAATGACGACCACCACTCTCAAGGCAGGCTTCACATTGAATGATTCAAGTATTCAAAGATTCCAGGAATCTCTCAACTTCTGCTGCAGAGGCTGCCATGATCTTCATGTGACTTGATTGGGTTTTTATACATCACAGTCCTCAAAGCTCTGCAGGAAGAAATCCATGCACTTGGTGGCTAGTTAGTGGGACCTGAATGGCCGATCCATTGATTGGAAATCTGAATTTCAGGTAATCAAACACCTCATGGGTGAAATGGAGAAGTGTCCTATCACGTTGCAAGAATATGTCCTCTAAAACGTCCGGCAATACCACTTCAAGCAAAATGATAAATATAACGGTCTCGGACTAGCAAAATGGTAGCCTAATGAACCTACGCGTTTCAAAATACACTTCTTCATCAGGGTTTAGGAACGGCTACAATCAAGTCAGCCTTTATTTCCAAATATACAGGGTGATTACAAAAGAACTTCACACTTTTAAAAATTTATTACATCAAAGCTATTCAGAATATGGACACACCACATATAGATTCTTAAAGAAAAACTCTTGAAGTTTTATTGTGACACAGTTAAAGATGTTCAATATGCCCCCCTGTAGTTGAATTCGTCCCAAACCCGCATTAACATGTCTCCATCAATCCCACGTATCGCTACCGTAATGCGTTCTTTCAGCTCGTCTAGGTCACGGGAAGGGGTAGGGTGAAGACCCTGTCCTTTACACACCCCCTTAAAAAGAAACCACAGCGGTGGATTGGTCGAGCAAACAATAACCTGGAACTTACAAAGTGGCCACCATGGAGCCCCGACCTCACACCTTGTGATTTCTTTTTATGGGGGTGTCTTCACCCTACCCCTTCCCCGTGACCTAGATGAGCTGAAAGAACGCATTACGGTAGCATTACATGGGATTGATGGAGACACGTTAATGCGGGTTTGGGATGAATTCGACTACCGCATTGATGCATGCTGTGTCACGACAGGGGGGCATATTGAACATCTTTAACTGTGTCACAATAAACTTCAAGAGTTTTTCTTTAAGAATCTGTATGTGGTGTCTATATTCTGAATAGCTTTGATGTAATAAATTTTTAAAAGTGTGAAGTTCTTTTGTAATCACCCTGTATAGTGAATGCCCACCAATCTGAGGAAAAGGCTTCCAAGTTGATTGGTGGGCTTACAAGGGATGTGACAAAAGATACAGAAAATGAACATAAGCAAATTAAATAAATTACATGAATTAAATACTCATACAAGTGTACAATAGAGCTCTTATATGCAGAGTTACGTATTGCCTTGGTTCGTACGTCCTTTTATAATTTCGGGTATTTTGTCGTCTACTCGGGTAGTTCACAATATCACGTGGAATTGTTTTTATATTGGATGGGTAGTTCACTATACCACGACGAAGAGATCCTTTAAGGAGCGCTTTGCAGAGCACAGAAAACGTGGATTAACGGTGATGGGAGATCTGCCTTTGCGACCACCTAATCAAGAATAAACACCAATTCGGCACTATGGAAGACATCGTGTCTGTAGTAAGATTTGAACAGGACCACAAAAAGATTCGAAAAAAATATAAATCCGAAGGGTTGAAGGGTTCGAAGGAAACCCAAATGTATTTCCTTTGACATTGAATAATGAACCCAAAGGGTTCGAAATACGTATATGTCCAGTAAAAATATTTTGTGGATAAGAGGTGTTTCTTCTGTTATTACTGCTCTTATAAGATAAGATAAGCCCACCAATCAGTTTGGAAGTCTTTTTCTACGATTGATGGGCATTCACTATATATTCGGAGGTGAAGCCTGCCTTAATTGTAGTCGTTCCTACACCCCGATGAAGAAGTGTATTTCAAATGTAAAGCTACCATTTTGCTAGTCCAAGACAGTTTTATTTATTATTTCATTACAGCAAAAACGACCAGATATTCCAATTTTTAAGCAAAATATGGTAACTATGCCCAGTTAGGCAAACTGGCATTAAATATGGGTCAATTAGATGTTTACGCACATTACCAACATAGACGTTAACACTGTAGCTCCTTTGATGTGGACGAACAAAGTGTGCATGTGGTTTGTTGGGCGAATTAAAGAGGCCTTTGTCAGTAAACAGAATACGCATTGGGAATGCGGGATCGGTTTGACTCTGCTACAAATTGTGCAAATGCTTCCTGGATATAGTCAGCCATCTTCACTGCACTGTCCTTTTGCCGATGGAAGGGCTGCAGCTGGTTTTTATGCACAACTCTCCAAACACAACTGCTTCAGACCTCACATTTGTCATACGTTCTACAAATGTCACTAAATTGTGTGAAATGCTCGTCTTGGATTGTCAATATAATCTGTTGCAGTATCTCACTTATAAAGCAGTTTCCTTATTCATCCACTTTCTCATATCCAGCACTATGGAGTAAGTATTGTCAAAGTGGTGGGGGGGGGGGTATGAGTGATAATCACTGGTTAATAGTAATCTCCCCCTGCTATGCCTCTGAAAACGATTAATGCACGTTATAAATTCTTTAGAATTATTACTTCATGCTTTTATCAGCACATTAATATTATTATTTGAGGAATTTAAGCTATTTAGGAGAATTTTTTACCTGGAGAACTTAATTTTAGAGAACGTTAAAGGGGAAAGTAAGTGAAAATAAAAGTGTCTTCACATTTATAAGGGTTTGAACAAATAACAGATCAGAATTTTCAGTACAAGAAAATTTTTTATAATAAATTAAATTACAATGATGAAATGCAAAAATTCATCTAAAAAAATAATAAATAATGTTTCGGATTACTCTGAATAGGAAAAAACTTCAAACATACTTTTGATATGAAGAAAATATTTTGGATGATAATAATTCACTCACTTTCCTTTCCCCATCACACTCCATGTTTGTTTTGTTAATCGATCATTCCATCCAGGGCTCTCAATATTACGGTTTGACTGTACAACCAATGTAGTATTTTAATAGTCTGACTCTAGGAACCTTAAAGGATTTTTTAGTGCTTGAAACTCAAGGACTGTCCAAGAGTGAGAATATTTTAAAAGCACTTAAGAGGAAATGCCTAAAGTTGCCAACATACAGGATGTCTCATCTAAAGTACTTCTAAACAACTTCTAAAATACAAATCTGACAAAGTACTTTCAATGGAAGAATAATTGTACTTTTATTTGCATTCCATTTCGCGGGGGGGCGGCGCCAAAAAAAAGATACAGTTTACGAATATGGAAGTCAATTTTCAAAAATGCAATGGTATTTTCAGATTTTGAGAAATGTTTTATTTTTGGTGTTTTTCTCAATTGAACCAACCGTTCAGGCACTCAAAGTGTGGTGTGTTTGCATTTAAAAAACAAAAGCAAAAGAAAATTAAAAAAAAAACAACAAAAAACAAAATTGTTCTTAACCACAATGGATAGCAATGTTTTTATTTGAACATAACATTTTTGATAGTAATGCAAACCAATGGTTGTACAATAATTGTTCTTGGTCTATGCATTTCTGTATGCGATGTTGTAGAGACCTTTCTGAATGCACTGCAAATCCTCAGGTGTTGTTGGTCAAATTCTGTAAACTGTATCTTTAACAGCCCTTAAAAAAAAAAAAAAAGTCGAGAGGAGTTAGATCAGGGGATCGAGGGGGGCATTCGACTGGTCCTCCTCGACCAATCCATTTGTCATGGAAAGCATTCATAACAGCGATGAAATGGGGTACATCATTGTTGAGATCTAATACTAACAACGATAAATGCAAGCCATACCCCTTTCATCTGCCATTTTGTAAGGCAGCTAGAGTTGCGAATAGTTAAAAGTTTTGAGACCACTGAAACTTTTCCATTTGATTTATTGATTTAGGCTTTCCCAACCCTATTGGCAAGATAATCTCCCATCAATTTTTCTTTGCCTTTTTCTCTTGTCCACTTTTTCTTTCTCTTTTCTTTTCTCTTTTGCCTTGACCAAAGGTGAACATTTCTTAGCAAAGTCATGCCACCATCTTCCTGGTCTTAGGTTTTACACTATTTGGCTGTGGGTTTAATTTTAATCTCACTTTCATCAAGTGAGAATAAAGGTACAGTCTCTTGTTTAAATAGATCTGCCAATTCCACACTTTACCTTTCATTCTTTTTTCAACTACTTTTACCTGACATTTATCATTAACAATCAAAAACATCAAAAAGACAACTTAAATGTAATTTATTTTCTCTTGTTGGCAATTATGGAGTAAAAAATTGACATACAATTTAACAGCTTTATTATCTTTCCTACTCTACCTTTTTTGGTCTCTCCTTTTTGAATTCCTTGTGTTCTTTAGCCGATTCTTTTATTTCTTTGGATTGGGGAGCTGATGATTTTGTCAATGAGGAAGTTGAATTAACTTTGCTCATATCATTTTCATTGGAACCAGTTTTAGAATTCTATAAAGATAAAATACAGACAAAGTCAAAATTTACTTAAAAGCCACTGCAGAACTTTGAACATAATTGTTTCAAAGGAGAAAAAAAGCCACTGGCCTCTTTGGCCTTTATGCCTAAAAACACTGCCAACTTATGAAATTCATAATAAAAATTGTACAGAGTAACTTCAAATAAACGATTTAGCTGTACGTGTTTAATACAGAGTAATTATTTATTACAGAACAACATGCAACGTGCCAATAAATAGAAACTCTTCAAGTTGTTTGCTGTGCACACATTGTTATGCTCGATTCGAGGCACTGTTATTACAAAATGCCAATGGCCTGGCATTTGGCAGTTGTCTGCCTATGATTATTTTCTGCAGGGGTATGAGAAACATGCTATTTATGTTCCACCTATGGCACAAAATTGGCTAAGTTATGAAGGCACATTGTTGCTGCCATAGAAACCATTCACATGCCAAAAAGGAGTCCCCCCCCCCCCCCATGCTATATTTCTGGGTGTTAATAATTAAATATAGAAAAGAATGTTGTTTTGTCCTCCCAAGAACGATGTAGCTTTTGATCCCTTCAACAATGTTCACATGTTCAATTGTTAAACTCATAACTAAGGAAAGTATATAAAAAATGTCTATATGCATCAATAGTAAAGATAATTCCATGTCCTTTAGTGGTTAAAACACTGGGACAGTAACTTGATGATCCTTAGTTTGATCCAGGCCATGGAATTTTCTTTACTACTCTTGTATATTTAATCAGACCGTTAATGTTATTGCTGTGTGGCATGCAGCTGTTACATTAATTATAAATACCAAAATAGGTATTTTTATTTTGGTCTTGTGGGTCTTTATAGTTATAGTTCACCCAGCAATGTTGGCATAGGCACAGTCCTAGAAATTCTGAATTGGACAATGAGAGAAAGGTGCGAGCATGCAATTTATCATGCCTGGTCTTACAAGGAGACTCCACATACTCCGATGCACCAAATTTATAAAAAAAATTTACAAGTAGCCTTCACTCATGCAAAGCCATTTGATGCACTTCTCAAAATTTTCCAAGAAAAAAATTAATAAAGTTGGTTTCAATGTGTGCAGTTAATAAACATTCAAGTTGTAGAGTAGGATTCTTTTATCAACTTGAATAATACATTGATAATAAACTTAACAATTGTAAACCTTAAGACTAAAAAAACTCTTTTACCACAACAAAAAACAAATTGAAATAATACAACCTGATAATCCTGTAAACGCTTTTCGAATGCCTTGCATTCATCATTCAGCAGTCTAAGTTGGGACTCGAATAAGCCTAGAGTGAACTCGAGGAGGTCTAAAGAGAACTGACTTAGAAAGACCGAAGCCGGGTATATATAACAGAAGAAAACCAATCGGAAAATAAAGCAAGACAGTACTCGTCAGTGACTGGGTAACTTAGAAGCCCATTGGATCAATGATGATTCAGCAATGGGACCCAGGTCCGAGTTTAATAATAATGGCTAAGCATTCAAAGGCGTCTAAGAGGTGTTTTTTATTTATCGATTTTATTAATTTTACATTTTTTATAGAAAAATCAGTCTACGATTCGCAATTTAGAGATCTGTTTCAAGGAACATTTAAGACATCGAAAATTCGGAAGGAGTAATCAATCTTCAATAGCAAAACACTCATTAGATACCAGCCATGATTTTTCTACTCGTAGAATTTTTTTAATCAAATTCGGAGAGTCAGAGTAGGTGGAGTCTCCTTTACGTCTTAATTATAGAGCATTTTATAACAAAATTTTATTTTTTATTTGATAGTCAAATTACATTTATAGTATTGCTACACTTTAAATTATTAATAAAATATAATGTGCCAACTGGCAAGACCCATGTGATAATGAAGAAACCCCTAATTTCATGCATGTCGTCATTAAGCGATATCAACAATGTTAAAGTTCTGGAATCTTTCGAAATTAATAAAAATGACCAAACAAAACTCTTAAACGCCGATACTGGCCCTGTTGAGCTATCAGCGTGGACAGAAATCACTAAGCATATCATTTAGTTCCTTGTATTCTGTTTACCTTTTTCTCCTGTTAAGCTTTCTTTTCAGACTAATCATCCTTTTTGTTAATTTCTCTTATTGGCTGTTATCAATATTATTTCTTTTTATTGCCATTCTGATTGGCTGCTCTCTATATTCAGGGTGGGCCAAAAAAAAAAAAAAAAAAACTCCATAACTTCCAGCGATGTGTAGACCAAATTGGAACAACGAATAATCATAAGTTTCTCCACAACGAAGGTGTGTAAGCATCTGAAATTCATCAGAGACTTCAAAGACAGTTCACCGAGTCACGTTTGTCTCGATCATCCATCTCTGCTGTGTACCAAAATTTTGAAGGAGGGTGAGAATCCACCAGCAATGAACCTCGTAAGGCAAAGCCAGAAACTGCTGTCAATGATGCAGTGTTCTCCCCAGAAAATTTTATCAGCTGGGTGGAAAGATAAAATAGCCAGGCAGACAAAAATTAAAAACAAATAAAATATTATGCAGTGGTGTGCAGTTTTTCGTGTATTCAGGTGGGCAGTCAACAAAAATCTGCCAGGCGGCGACAGGTTTAACCAAGCTGTCCGTTGGCTAATTTTCAGCCAGTTTTTGTACATTGTTGATGATGATCACAATGGGTCTGTTCGTTAGATGCTGGAAGCATTGCCTCGACTCACAAGGATCTTTCAGCAGACACTTCTAAGCCTTGCTGGGGGTTTTTGAAAGCTTGGTGATGTTTAGGGTTTTTCTTCCAAAAATTCTTAACTGGTAAAGATGGCTGATCCATCAGAACAAAAGGTTTAAATACCAGGTAACCACAAAAGTTCTTGCCGTTTTTATGTTGCCCTAAAAGTAAGTGATAGAAGCTATGCAAATGAGTGTACAGTGTGGTCCAAAATCTGTCAGTGGGGAGCAGGAAGGTTAGCCTGTATAAATACAGGGCTGTTGGGCATTATCATCAATCACATCTCGTGCAGAAGTGAAGACAAATGGAGGTATCGAAGGAGACGGTTAGGTGTCGTTTGCTTTACGACTTCAAGGTGGGCTTGTCAGCAGAAGCGTCAAGTTGCCGAATGTGCCTTGCGTTTGGGGATGATGCTGTGAACGAACGTACCTCAAGGCATTGGCACCAGAAACTCAGGTCGGGAGAATTTGCCATTTCTGATGAACCCCACAGTGGTCTACCACAAGCCTTAGATGACCAGGCCCTGAAAACGGCCTTATAGGACGACAGCAGTTCAACATGTGGTGAACTTGCCAGATGGTGTCAGGTTTCTGATGAAACAGTTAGAAGTCACCTGCACAGCCTAGAAAAGATGTGCAAGTTGAGCAAATGCGTACCCCACACATTGTCAGAATCCAACAAGAATCAACGAGCAACAGGCTGCATGTCGTGGCTTTCTCGACATCATAACGCACCCATATTTAATCGAATACTTACCGGTGACGAAAAGCGGGTTCTATATGACACGCCTAAGCGTTCCAATCATTGGTTGTCACCCCGGGACACCGTGCCTCACACCTCAAAGCTAACCCTATACCCACGCAAGATCATGGTTTGTGTCTGGTGGACTAGATGCCAAATGTTTCACTAAGAGCTGTTATGAACTGGCCAAACCATCACTGGGGACCTGTACTCCCGGCACGTGTACAACAGGCATTGCAACAGAAGGAGCCAGCATTGGTGAATCGGAAAAGGGTACTCTTCCTTCATGACAATGCCCAGCCACATGAAGCGCTGGTGGCCGGGAAGACCATAGAGCAGCTTGGCTGGGAAAGTTTGTGTCATCCACCTTACTCACCAGATCTTGCTCCAACGAATTATCACCTTTTCCATTCTCTGGATAACCATCTTCATGGAAAATCCTACACCAATGATCCAGACCTGCGAAAGGCACTCACGGACTTCTTTGAGTCCAAGACCAGCAAGGTTTAGAGCCAGGGGATTAATCAACTGGAGACACGTTGGCAGAAGGTGCTGGATGCCAATGGGGATTAATTTGGGGACTAGTGACACGCTACTTTTTGTGTACCACATTTTATTTTCCGGAATTAAAAACGGCAAGAACCTTTGTGGTTACCTGGTAGAAGAACATCATCTTTTTTTAATAGCCACTGTAGTTTCATTGCATGTTTTCCTATCTTTAATGCAATTATAAAGAAATCCAACTCAATTTAAAAAATCAATTTTAAGAATAAATATATAATTAAGTTAAATATTTTATTCAAATAAGTACAAAATAATGCACGATTTTTAAAATCGTAAAGTGTAAATATTTTTGATTAAAATGATTTTAAAATAATTTCTAAACTTTTTTGCGGTAAAAAGGCTTCCTTCCTGATACTGTTTTAGGCCAGTCTATTTTTTCAAGTTTGTAATAACACCAAAAATAAACCAATGTCATTAGAGAAACTGAAACAAAGGAAGATAAAAGAAGGAATGGAAGCTCCTCCCACTTTTCGACTGTAATATTTAGTACTTCTCTAATGCCCGCAACACCTGTTTGGCGCTCATTCCGAGCAGGAAAACTCACCATCTTACCTGTATCTGTCACTTCCCATTTGGTTTCGATTTTATTAGGCCTCCAAGCAAGAAAGACATACAACAGATTCTCCTTGTCATCAAGATTAATATCAAAGTTAGGTATTTCAAGATTTTGTTTAAGTTTTAATGCCAACTAAAGCAAAACTTCCGGAAAACCTTAAGCAACTTTTGTGTACATCATCTACTTTTAAATTCGAAAGTTAACTAGAATCACCCTTTTTCTGATGTAGTTTCTCCCCTACTGTGGTATATTGTCACTACATTGCAATTTACTCACATCATTACCCTATCTGTTTTGTACTTTTCTCTATAGTTTCCTTGCCGAGTTCCCTTTTTAGATCTCTGCTATTTATCCCCGGTACTAACTAATCTACTTAAAGTTCGGTACCAAATTTTATCACTTGGTCGCTCTAGTTTTCTTTAGTTTGATTGTTTATTTTGTACTAATGTTTATTGTTGTTTAATTATTAATTTTAAGTTAACTTTCACGAATTTTCTTTGTTGTTTTACTCAGTGCCCACTTGGCCTAACTTGTCGGTTTTATACCAAATCTCGTTGGGCACTATTGTAACCGGTTTTTACTAACTCGAAAAATTAAATAAATAAATAAATAAATAAATAAATAAATAAATAAATAAATAAATAAATAATATTACGCAATGCTGGGCTGCAGTAACAAGATAACGGAACACAAGCTATTTTTTTTTTTTGAATACAAGAGAGATCAAGGGCTAAAGAGCTGTTTGTTTCAATCTTTGTAATGCTTACAATCCAACTTTTTATTATACTAAATAGTTTACATTTGTTCTTTATAAAAGTCGATTGGAAATGAAAGTAGTCTATTTTATGTTAAACATATTTTTAATTAAGTTTTTACTTAACTTGGAAACACTATACCTTAGCAGGGTTGGGTTTTTTTTCCTTTTATGCTATGTAAAAGTCATTTTTTTTAGTGATGTCCGTTGGATCCGGATCTCTGATTCGGATCTGATAATATCTGGATTCGGATCTAGAAATATCCGGATCCGGGTCCGTATCCGGATCTCGGATATCGGGTCCGGATTTCGGACCTCTGATATCGGATATCAGATCCGGATTTCGGATCCTTTCGCTGGATGCGTATTAAGACTAATTAGGACTTAAGAGGACTAGGCTATCACTTAATAAAAGCTTCTATAAACTGCTTTCAGAAAAAGTTTGCATATACACAATTTCCTGTCTAGGATCCGATTTTCGGATCTCGCATCCAAGATCCGGATCAGAGATCTCGGATTTCTGACCAACATCCGGTTCTCGGATCTAGGTCCGAAAAAAAGATCCGGATATCCGGATCTTGACATCACTAATTTTTATGGAAAAATCAATCATTTTATAATCTTAAATAAAGTATTTTAAAAGTTATCCTGTGTTTCATGTATATTTTAATTAAATTTATTTATTTACAAATTACAAAAAAAATTAGTAATAATAATAATAATAGTAATATTAAAATAAAATAAATTCAAAGGTTAATTGTATAGAAGAAGAATATTTAGGGATAGAGATTAATAAATTTGTTATTATAAATAAATAAACTGTTAAATAAATGCAAATAGCCGTAATATTATGCAGACTTTATGTCATATACTATGTGAATGAGGCCAATACGAGATCTGCCTCGTGACGTGAAATAATAACATTACGTCATCAGAGAACTGGTTTTCTTATTGGCCACATAAGGGCGCCACACAAAAATAAATTACCATTCCTTCTTTTATCTTCCATTGACTGAAATTGCTTTTAAAAGATGCGCTATGAATGCATGAGATACTAATTGTTCAACAATAATTGGCAAGTAAAAATATTAATAACTAGTTCCTCTCTCCAGAAAGAAGTGTTCGATTTGGCATTTTTTGTTGCCCATAAATAAGTGTCCGTTTTCTCAAAAATTATTTATTCATTATAAATCAATTAAAACCAACAAGCCACAAAATCCTAGCTTGTTAAATTACGTTGCCAATCTGTCACAGAAAGCATGGAGAGGAAGCGTGTGAGCTGAAACAGTTTTTTTTTTTCCTCACTTAATTGCTACTTATGTCAAAATGACGTTTTGGTAGAAAACCTCTCCCTTTATTAGCACTGGCGCTTAGCACCGACCAAGTGTCTACCAAACGCACTCAATATGATCCAAATATGTTATATACAATAAATTGATGTGGACAAGAAGTTATGCTTTTCTCATTAATAACAAGCATATCACTGAAGTTGCAGATCCGTGTTTCATTGGGTATCAGAGTTCAAAGACAGCAGGGACTGTGCTGAAAAATACAAAAGCACTGGACGTCCAGAAACAACACGCAAACCAAACAGTGCCCAGCATATCAATAACTTGGTAATGGACAACAGGCGAATAACATTTGATGAACCAGAAAGGGTAACAGATCTATCACGGGGAAGCCTCCACATCATCATCCATGAGTTGTCACCAGTGGCGCCGGGATATCCCCAAAGAATGGTTTGCTATGCAAATACGGAAGCTTCCATAACGATGGCAAAAGGGCATAGACATTGGCGGGGAATACCTCTAATGTAATCTTTAGTCTTTTGTTCATAAATGGTTCTTTGAACCAAACAACATTGTAGTGCCAATCATTTTTGAACGCTTCAAGTATTTTTGCTCTCTTTATCTCTATGTTATCATTTTGTACAATTTTTTTTTTTTGTTTACTTTTGACTTACATATGTTTTATGTTTTTGCTATTCAATTGCATTATCAGCTTCCTGCCTTCCACAGGTTTTCAAAAGCATGTTCTCAACAAGCCTCGGGTTAAGTGATCCTATCTAACGTAAGGGCCTGCAGACCCAAAATATTTATATTGTAGTGAGTGATATATTTTTTGTCATTTCAGTGGTGACTACTTAATCTTAAACACATCCTAATGAACAGTGATCGTATTTTCAAAAAGGTATGAGCTAAGTTTATTTTTACGACATCCGTGCTATCTAGTATCAGGGTGTAAATCTATAGGAAAAAGGAACAAGTAAAATGATACAGTAAACTACAAGGTGAGACCGGAACGTTCAGTGAATGACTCGGAAAAAAACAAGAACAGGCATTTCAGAGATGATACTTTACTGTCCTTCAAAGTAAGCCCCCTTGGCCACAATATACTTTTGACATCGTTCATACAACTGCTGCATGGCATGTGAAAAATCCTCTTTCAGTACTGCTTAAAGTTCTCTCGTCACAGCCGCTTGAATATCCGAAACGTTGAGAAATCTGTCTCCTTTCATTGTTGATTTCAAACAATGAAATAGGAAGAAGTTCAGTGGTGACAGCTCTGGAGAATACGGAGGGTGGTAAACTTCTGGAAGATTTGTGATGTGTGGCCTCAAGCGAAGACAGATTCCAGAATTTTACCACCCTTCATATTCTCCAGATCTGTCACTGCCAGACTTCTTCCTGCTTACTGTGCCACTTTGCTTGTTCCTTTTCCCTATAGTTCAACTTATATTGTATACATTTTTAAGAGTTATCTTTCCACTTAAGAAAATCACTTGTGGTATTTGTTTCCTTGCTCTCCTATACACAAAATTAAATTTCCTGCAAGTGGTATGTGATTGCATGCACTTTGAAAGGAATGCTACATAGCCACAACAATTTCTGGAGCAAGATAGGAATAGCACATCTATGAAGTGGCATAGATTTTAAAATAAATAAATAAACAAACAAGCAAACAAACAAACAAGCAAAAAATGTGGGCATTAATTTTGAACAACCTTCGGATACAGCAATGTTTGGTCAAGTACACCTATGAGTAAATCAGTTTATTCCAGTGTGCTAAGAAAATTTCCTAAAGAGTACCTTTGATTTATTCTGGAATGGCTGCCGAGAATAATCCTTATGAGGCGGAGATCTATTTGAGCCATTCGGAAAAATGGTTGCAATTTCCTCATCAATACTCGGCAGGTCTGAAGTTTTGATAGGAACCTACAGAAAAAGAAAATTAACCGCAAAATGTTTATCCACCTTCGATCTGTCTCATAACAGGCAACCTCTATCCATCTATCTATCTATCTAAGCTTGGTTTTACACAAAAGAGAATAAGAAGGAAAACAAGAAATTAGTATTATGTTAATGAATATACAAGGGTTGGACAAAGTACAGGTAATGGAAACACCCTATGCTGGTTGTCCGATGTTAACGGTGATGTTCCTCCCACTAAAATAACTCTAGTGCGTATTCAGTTCTCCTGTTAGCAAGAAACAGTGCAAATGTGGATGTCATTTTGTTGTGAAATTATGGATATTTTGAATTAGAAATTAACTGATTTAATCACCAATAAGTGATCTGCTCCTGCCATTTAGTAGCTCCATTTTTTTTTGTTTCATTTATATCCATTCTGGTTTCCTATTGGCTTAATTATACTATGGCTTTTGCTTTATACAGGGCGTCTCAAACCTTTAGATTAAATGCACATTTTAGACACCACAAGATTCTGTTGTCTATGAGAGGACATGGTGACCATGTCTGTGAGCACCTGGACTACAGACTCTCTAATCATTATATTGAAGTCCCTGTCCTACCATCAGCAGATTGCCGGATCTAACTCCTTGGTTTTTCCCCCCATGGGGACACATCAGATCATTGGTGTATGAATATCCAGTAGAATCTAATGTGATGCTATTTGCCAGGGACCAGGCTAGCTTTCTCCTTATATGTATACAACAGATGTCAAGGATATATATTTTAATGAGTGTAGCAAAATTTCATGGGTTGTTGTAATGCACATACATATCGAGACTGGTAGTCAACTACTTTGAACACTTGCTGCAAGTTGTAAGTTGTTGCTCTGAGATGTGAATTGTTTATGAATAAATTGTTTTGTTTGCCCCGAAAGTAACTTACAAAAACACTTCCCATATGTACGATTTGTTCAAGATTCTAACCGTTAGTTACTTCTCTTAAAGTTTATAGTCCTCTACCATCTGTAGAATTTTGACCCAAAAGGTTTGAGACACCCTGTATAACTGGCCCATGTTTAATCTTGTGAATTTCTCATCACATTGATTCCTAATTGCTTAGGAATCAAAATACATATACAAAGTCCAATTCAAGGCCACGTGCAAAAGAATTATGGATTTGCATTATCCACAGCTTTCTTTCTTGTGTTGTGTTAGCTTCTATGTGATAAATGATGCAAACCTCCAATCATTAAGATCCACGACTTGTATGTTCTCTTTTCATCTGAATTCAGACTAGACTGCATGCACATGGCAGCCCTATAGCACATTAATAAAGGATGGCTTAAGAAAGGAAATAATTTCCGAGAGAGCCAACGTAGCTGCCCATGTGTGTCAGCAACAGCTCGGTTAAATTGCAGTCACTGGTTCAATCCCAGGCTGCAGAATTTTTCCTTTTTTACTTTATTCATTTTTGGAGTAAGATCTCCAATTTCTCTTCATTGCTTAATTTGCAATAAAAGTAAATAAAGGTTTCCATTATCTTTATTCCAATCCTTATAACAAATTATTGCTATTCTTTTTCAAAAATGTCTTTATGGAAGGAAAACTTAAAACATTTATCCCTAAACACAAGAGTGTAATAAGAAACATACATCAACAAACTAAACATGTTATGTTGGTCCTCATAACAAAGCAAGTACAAAGGGCACTCATTAAGCGATGCAACACATTTTTTTTCTCTCAGCAAAATTCTGTTGGAGAAATAAAATAGTCAATGCACAGCGTCCTTTAGCCTTCTTACACTAGCTCATGTATTTCATAGTTTTCCACCAGTAGACAAGGAAACGGTTAGCTTTCACAAGATGGAGTCTACAAATCAGGTACTTTTCACACAGAGCAAAAGTTGATTTTCTTTTGGCAGAAATGGGAACAGTTACAATTGCTCACAAGCAGCACTTACAAATGTCTACGGAGAAATGACAATTGTCAAAAGACCTGCAAGAAGAATGGTACCGTGAACTATACAGGGTACAGCAGGTATTTGAGAACACGTGAGTATTGACATAATAGTCAATACGTCATATTATTTAACAATTCTCAAACAAGGCAGATAAACATGGCAGATCTAAAGATAACCCAGCAAATGAAGCGACACGCTGTTATAGTCTCCTTGGCTGCAGGACACTTCGACTTCGAGATTACTGCATGCCTGAAAGTTGCCCATTCGTTCGTGTTCAAAGTGCGGGGAGAACTGGACGCTGCCAGTGGTGATATGCTATCCGTTTCACAGAGGAAACGACATTGTTGGCACTTGGGCCGTATTAGGACGCCGGAATTCATCCGTTCTGTCCACTCTGCAATCGACGAGGACCCTGGGAAGTCCATAAGGGCACTCAGGAGGGAGCTGCAGGTTACACCGATGTGTTGGTAAGAGTTGTGAAGCACTGGATTACTGCTGCAGCACATGGTAGGCTGTATGTTTTTCAACAGGACTCTGCTCCAAGTCATAAGGCCCACAGCACCCAAGCATGGATCTTCACGACCACATCCCTCCTAACATGTGCCCCCAGCTCCCTGATCTCAATCCTTTGGGCTATTACGTCTGGGGCATCGTTGAGAGGGAGTCCAACAAGCATCCACACAACACCGTTGAAGCTCTCAGGCCAACTATTGTGGAGGCAATGGCAGAAATCCAGAAGAACCCCCTCATTGCTACCTGCCAGTGATTCCGAAAGCTTGTGGAAGCTGTCATTGCGGCGGACAGTGGTTTTATTGAATAACAATATGTATTTTGTAGTCCTTTGTACAAAAATGTAAATTGTATTAAAGGCTCTGTGGTACCTTATGTGTCTGCTCCTTTTACCTGTGGACGTCGTTTTGTTTTCCAATACCTGCTGCACCCTGTACTTGCTCACATATCTACTTAGCAAAAAGCCAGAGATATGAAAGGAGATTATGTAGAAAAATAAGTTTTTGTAGCCAAGGGGAACCAGTTAATATAATTAAAACTTCTGTAAGTCAAACCTGCTTCATGAAATAAAATGTGTTGCATTAGTTATTGAACGACCTTCCTATTTAAACAACACTGCCAGAAAAGATCAATACCTTCTTGTAGCTCTATTAAAGGAAAGGTTGCTCAAGATAATAATACACCAAGCCTCATTCATCCAGAATTCTCCGAAACAAGAAGCTCCCATAAGCCGTATGTTTTGCTAATATCCAATTTTTAATGTCATCATCATATTAATTCAACAAAATATCTGATTTTTGCTAATTTACTCGTTTCTTAAGTAGCAGACGAATGGAGCTACTTATTGGTTTTGCCATGTCCATCTATCTTCTGCATATTTTCAATATCCTTTGACACAGAAGGTTGAAATTTGTTATTTAATTTACAATGCTCATGTGCTCCTTCGCTCTTTAATTTAATTTGGTTTGGATTGGTCCATTGGGGTCAGAGTTAGAGGGCTCATCTAGTCAACATGGTGTATAGATATTGTAAAGGAGTGAAATTCAGAATGCAGTTCCTCTAAGCAAGATCTCATTATAAAGTGCATTCAACTTCTAAGCTCTCCTAATTTATTTTGGAAAAAGTACTCATCCTAGAAAGCTGAAACGCCCGTCATTTGTCCACCCTCTGGTCATATACATTTTTCACAATATTTGCACCACAACTGGAAGGCCGCCGCAATCACTCTTTAGGAACCCGTTTTATCTACTGGAAAAATCGCTTATGCAAGAACAGATAAAGCTTCTGCTCATCTAGCGGCTTTCCAGTGGACAAAACAAACCGTAAAGAAGCGTTTGTGGCAGCCGGGCAAATGTGGCATCAGTACTGTAAAAAATGTGTATGGCTAGAGAGTGACTATGATGACAGGTGATGTCAGTTTCAGCTTCCTAGGGTCCATACTTTTGAAAAAATAAATTAGGAGACCATAGAACTTAAATGCACTTCATACTCTAAAGATTGACCTAGTGGGGTCAGAGTTGTGGGGGTAGTAGTCACGTGCTGTTTAGAAACTATTAACGTTTTTCAAATGGCATGTGATATCTCAGTTGTTTGGAAATGATGAGAAACAAAGAAAACAGTCCTTTTCCATTTTCTAATTACAGGTATCCTTTGTTATACGCAATCTCATTTTATGTGTTTTTGCTATAACGCAGTTTTAAAAAGTTAATAGGTGTATAATACAAGGCATGTCCAGAAAGTAAGTACCGTTTTGGAAAAAACACATAAAAACTTTTTTTTCAAAAGATAATGTATTTTTACATGAAAGAGCATTTCTTAAACTATTTTTCTACATAGTTACCACCGTTGTTCCGACATCTGTCGTAGCGGGAAACCAACTTTTCTATCCCCTCTACATAAGCTTAGAAAGATGCCGCCAGTGAAGATTTTTGACAATCTCGTGCAAAACAGTTTTTGAAATTTGTGGAAACTCATTACAAAGCATTCTTATTGTGAACTGTCTGTTTTCACGAATTTTCTCATTCACTTTTTCAACCAAGTCATCAGTGACAACAGAAGGTCACCCACTCCGTGCTTCGTTCATTGGTTCGTCCATCACTGAACTGCCTAACCCACTTTCTCACCATTCCATCAGTCATTACATTTTCCCCATAAAGCTCTACAAGTTGACGATGAATTTCAGCTAGATTAACATTCTTTGCTTTCAAAAACCTTATTATAGAACGCACTTCACATCTGTGGACTCAGAAATTATCTTAAACATTTTCAACAAATGTAAACACAACACAATCCAGCTGTAACGGCGACAGTGCAAAGATAATGAACCAGAGAGACGAGTGTGCATGCTTGAACTGCGACACTAGTGCTGCCGTGGCAGTAAAATGAAAGGTACTTACTTTACGGACAAGCCTCGTAATAACAGAAGGCGTAGAACTAGTTAGAGATAGTAAAGTCCACTGTTGGAGTCTTTTGGAAAGCAAACATTATGGGAAAAAGAGGTGATTGTGATCAAAATATCCTCAAGACTAAAAAACAGAGAAAAGAGATCACTGGAGAAGTTATAAAAGGTTATGAACGTAATGAATTCCTTTACGTGATTCCATAGAACCAATTAATAGCAAAAAGTGAGGGGGGGGGGGGTTAAAAGGTGGTGATAAACGTGGTAAAAAAAGAAGTTAAAAGTACAGGGATATGTTTTTGCCCTTTCTTTATCTTGCATATTTAATCACCCACTTCAAGGGGTCAATTTCCTTGTGTCCAAGACTTTTGCTACTTTCCTTTTATGGATTAATTTATTGTCACATTTACACTTTTTTTTTTTAAGCATAAAATGAGTTATTTAGTAATGCAGAAGTTTTGCAAGGGTGGATCTGGAATTATTTTTTTTTAACACCAGGGTTGCCAACTCCTATTAAAAACGGGGGGAAAATCCACTGAATTCAGTTGTATTAATGACATTAAATTTGCTAAATTCAGCAGATTTTTTGTATAACTTTTGAGTAACATCCGCTAAATTGAGCAAAATTGGCACTAAATTGATGACACTGGTGCCAATTAAGGACTCTGCAATTGCCAAACGTCAGATAATGTCATAACCTAGCCATTATGTCAAGCACGATATTTGATCAATAGGAAAAATTGTGTACGACATTATATTTATGGCTTATAAAATTACGTGTCTAGTACACTGTAACATCAATGCAATATTTTCACATTAAAATGATCCCAATAATTTTAAGAATAGTCCCAGTTGAGAATGGCGTTTATGGATAAGAATGAATTTTTTTTTGCCACTTCTAATAAAAATTGCCACATAGATTTTTTGGGCCATTGGCGAAAGTAGCGATCAGCAGCACGATCCCCGTTTTGCAATTAATGAAGCCGAGGATTATCATATCGAAACGTCTGTTGAAGACCATTTTCCACCCCGGAATAAACTGGAAAAATTCAATGAACACCTTTTTCATGGACTTATAACTCCAGAGAAAAGTAATCTATGCTGGGCTACAATTTGAACTCCTGTATATGATCTCTAAATAGAAAGTTATTCTGTGTTTTTTTTAAATTGCAATATGGCCCTATATTAAAGTCTTAAAATAATGACCCAGCTATATACAACTCATTACCATTTTTATGCATTCAGAAAGTTGGAATTTTTCATTTCATGAGAATACTGGCTTTTCTAATTGAGCATCAGAAAAAATAGTGTCTAAAGATTAATTTATACATCTCTCAAACATGTCTACTTTTTGCAAGGTTGACATACTGGTGACAAAAAATCAATTAAAAGCTAAAATAAAAAAATAAAAAAAAAAAATTCTTTAATTTCAAAAATTTCAAGCCAAAATTGATGCTATCAAATATCATAGGTAGGTAGGTAGGTAAGCAGGCAGGCAGGCAGACAGACAGACAGACAGACAGGTAGGTACAACCCCCGGACAAAAGTATGGAATAATCCGAGAAGTGTTGAGAAATGGATAGTTACAGACGTTGCCATATTTCACAATACTTTTAATCTGACACGAAATAATACATGGAAATTTGGTATGTAACTCGCATACAAAAGAGGAGATGCCTATATTATTAAACAAAAAATTTACGATTGAGTTAACGATAGAAATGTATGGACAAAAGTATGGAATATGCTTCAGGGAGGGACAAACGTATGGAATGCCAGAAAACTTAACGAACTGTGTGTTTTGGTTCAGTGAGTGGTCACCCTAGATGAAGGTTGGGTATGCTTTGAGGATAGCCAAAAATCTACGTGCTATTCACTACCATCGCAAAGTTGCCATAGGACAGGCTACTTTCATCAACCAACGAAAGGAGTTTTCCAAAGGGTTTGAGGACCAGTTTACCATCAAAATATTCCCCATCTCTACAGCACAGACGTTCATTGAGTACACATCCACATGGGTAAGGCACTGAGCCACAACTGATGTTCGTCATTGGCATACAAAAAAGAAACAGGAGCTGGAATTGAGATGGAGTCCCCAGACATTTCACATTTTGGCTCGTGTGGGTTTCGAAATTGTCGACCTACAACACTGAGAGGCCTATGTGAAAGTATGTGAAGAGGTGGGGAGCAACATCTCCCTTTGTAATGCTTCGCAGAAATTTGTTAGAATGGAAACTTCAATGTTGAGCCGTCGTCCGTAACAGAGAAATTCACATTGAACACGACAGATGGTCAAGGAACGGTATCTCGAAGAGAAGATTAAAATAGTTCAATTCTAACTGCCTCAACCTTTATTAGTACAAGTGATGGTGAGAAAGCATGACGACCCGAGGCACCATCTCGTCTATCTGGCAAAGCAATGATCAATATGCTCCAACCGGCAGGAAATGTTCACAATAAGGAACTACTGCACCTAATTGTTGAAACATTCTTGTAATTACAATGCTCTTTTGCAACCTTCAAAATGTTACAATCAAAAAATAACAAAAGTTTAAAGTCAAAAAATATTAAAGTCACTTTTTGACTCTGCCTGGCATTGCCATCTTGTAATTAACTTCAGAGTCCGTTTTAATTAGTAAGTTAATGTGACAGAAAGATGTTCCAATTGATGTGTCGCTACATTGGTCAGTGGAAATTTTCTAGTAAAGGAGGAGAAATCCAAACACCCACACCACGACAGGATTCAAACCTGTGACTCAACATACTTCAGACAGAGTACATTGTTCTTCCTAGAAAATTTATCAGATAGGTGGAAGGAAGGAAGAGCCGGGTAGTCAAAATATTTAAAAAAAAAAAAAACCCAACCAAACAAACAAACAACATTCTACAGGGTGTGGCAGGTACTTGAGAACAAAACGACATCTGCAGGCAAAAGGAGCAGACACATAAGATTTTTTTTTTTAATTTTAATTTAATTTTTAATTTATTTATTTAATTTAATTTAATTTAAAGGAAGATAAAAATCGTCCATCCAGGGCCAGTATGGCAGGGGCCGACGAGGTAGGTCCCTGGATGGGGAACAAAGATACAATTTGATCATTTACAAACAATTATTAAAAAAATGGAGGGGAATGGTGATGGTAGGAGTTAGTTAGGTGGGGGAGCAGAGAGGAAGTGCTTTAAACGGGATTTGAAAATTTTGGTGCTTGTTGACGAACGGAGATCTGGGGGTAAGGTGGACCAAAGATACCATACAGCCTTTAATACAACTTACATTTTTGTACAAAGGACTACAAAATACATATTGTTATTCTATAAAACCACTATCCGCAGCCTCCACATGTAGTCGGAACCGCTGGCAGGCAGCAAGGAGATGAGTCTTCTGGATTTCTGCATTGTCTCCACAATAGCTGGCCTGAGAGCTTCCACAGTGCTGTGTGGATGCTTGTTGGGCTCCCTCTCAGGATGCCCCAGACGTAACAGTCCAAAGGATTGAGATCAGGGAAGCTGGGGTGGGGGGCACATGTTGGGAGGAATGTGGTCATGAAGATTCGTGGTCATCCATGCTTGGGTGTTGTGGGCCTTATGACTTGGAGCAGAGTCCTGTTGAAAAACATACGGCCTACCACGTGCTACATTAGTAATCCAGGACTCCACAACTCTTGCCAACACATCGGTGTAAGCAGCAGCTTGACCCTGAGGCCTTGACGGAAGAAATGTGGAGGCATCACGTCGCCTTCACTGCTCACGACGCCCAGAACCATCACTGTGGCTGGAAATTTCGTATGCATGACAGCTGGAACTTCCTGGGGGGGGTTTGACACAGCCATCGATCATTTCAGCGGTTCGCCTTTTGGTCTTGCACGAAGTCTTTCTCGTCGGAGAAGAACCACAGCATTCCTCGTTCCTCCAGATGTTTCGGCTTGAGGAGGCGCTTGGCCCTGTCCAGTCGATTCTTCTTGGTTGTCTCGGACATGAATTGTCCCCTCCGCAACATATATGGCTTGTAACGGAGATCTTCATGCACCACATGTCGAATGGTCACCTCATTAACCTGCAGCTCCCTCCCGAGTACCCTTATGGACTGCCCAGGGTCCTCGTTGATTGCAGCTTGGACAGAATGGATGAATTCCGGTGTCCTGATACGGTCCGAGGGCCTACAATGTAGTTTCCTCTGTGAAACAGTTGGCACATCACCATTGTCAATGTCCAGTTCTCCCCGAACTTCGAACACGAACGAGCGGGCGACTTTCAGGAATGCAGCAATGTCGGAGTGTCCTGCAACCAAGGAAAGGATGACAGCATGTCGCTTCATTTGCTGGGTTATCTTTAGATCCGCCATGTTTATCTGCCTCGTTTCAGAACATGTGAGTATGACGTATTGACTATTACGTCATACTCACATGTTCTCAAATACTTGGCGCACCCTGTACAGTGTAATGAAAATTTCTGTTTATTAAGCGGGGGCAATCACCAAAACCAACTGGGCGGGGCACCACTTCAAAGGCAGTGTACAGACCCTCCAGTTCAGTCCGATTTTATTGCAATTAAAAAAAAAAACAAACAAAACAACAAAAAATCCCTTACCTCGCCAAGAGAAGCAGATGAATTTCTGCAAGCTCTCATCTGTTTGAAAATAAAATCTTTATTAAATGCAATGTGATCGTCAAGTTGTACCATGAATTCCATCTAGTGTGATGTGAGTCAGGTACATCAGTGATTTTTGTTGATTATCTTTGAGAAATTACAAATATCTACAGTTTCCGCTTCTGGCCATATAAATTATTCTTGACCAATGTGTAACACAAACTGTAGAACATGGCCTGTTTTGTACATTCCTGTAACTCATGCATATTGCAAATCCCAATGACCGATGGATTATCATTGGGGATTAAAGTTTTTTGCTTTTCTCTCTCCCATAGACGAACCTCAATTCAGCTTATCAATTGATTTTCATGGCATTAACTGGTTCCCATACCAGTTTTCATGTGTTTGACAGGGAAACTGTGATCAGTGTATGATACAGGTGTTCACACGAAATATCTCCCCCATTTCAAATGTTAACTGTTTAATAGAAAAAAAATGGTTCTAGAGATTTGCAGTTTGTGGTGTCATGAAGAGTAAACTCAAAAAGTTGTGAAAAAGAATATTCTTTTGTTGCAAGTGCCAAGTAATAATTAGCAAAGACGATGACAGCACAAGAGACATTAGTGTGTGATGTTGTATGCTGAAGGAAAATCACCGCAATCTCCAGACACAACTCTTCTGGATTTCCTCCTGTGGAGATATGTCAAAAATATGGCCAATGCCATACTTGTACGTTATCTTCATGATCTTCGCCATAAATTTGTGGAAGCCATCAACTCAATCACACAGGACATGCTACACAACACGGAGTTTGGGATTGAATATCGACTGGACATTCTATGCAGCCCACATAGACAATACAAAACTTTTTGAGTTGCTCTTCATGACCCCACAAACACAAGATGAATCTAATCAATATTCTGCCAAATCTCCAAGATGAATCTGATCCAGTTTTTTTTGTCAGAAATTTATCCACATCAATCCCACCATCCTACACTCATAGGATATTGTACAATCATCATGGTGTTACTTTTAACAATGTCAAAATTGCTCCCCCAAGAATGTGTTCCCTTAAAAACATTTCCCATTACCAATACTAGCATTATGCATTTTACTACTATTATTTTGTCATTTAAGGTGCTGTTTCTAGTTACTTGGCATACAATTCATTTCAAACACTCTTTCTTATTTTTACATTTCCGTATATTTGGACGGGTACAGTATACTACTAAGATCAATAACTCCAGAAAATGGCCTTCCTGACAGATATGATGTATAGTTATCGCGTTACACACAACCGCTTTCAAAGTACTCCCATTCTGTAATTATAGACTTCTGCCAACGCGACTACAGTTGCTGAAAACATTCCTGGAAGGATTTGGAGGAGATGGTCTTCAGGGCGGCGATCGCTCTTTCTGTATCTCAGATGCACTTTTGAAATGGCATTCTTTGAGTTCATATTTTAGATGGGAGAACAGGTAAAAGTCGTATGCGGCAAGATCGGATGAGTAGGGAGGGTGTGGAAGGTTTGACGTTCCTATTTTGGCCAGTGCAACCTGCACCATGAAAGACCGACATGTGGGGGCATTGTCAGGTTGCAGTATCCATCCTTGCTTTTGAGGCTAGCTAGGATATGTGTGTACCTCTCCTTGTTCATTAATGTCCGTCCCAGTACAAACTCGTAATGCACCATGCCCTTCCGACAAACATGAACAACTACTGCTCACTGATACACATTGCTTGGTAAAACTCTGCAATTAGGAGCTGTTTCCTCCCTACCACATCTCGCGTCACATGTGAATCTACGCCATGGTCAAATAGTTCCCCTCTCCTCCAAGCCTGATTGGAGATATCAGCACAGTCTCTTAACTTTTGATCATACTACCAAGCAACCACAAAAGTTCTTGCCGTTTTTATGTTGCCATAAGAGGAAGTGATAGCAGATATGCAAAAGAGTGTACAATGTGGTCCAAAGTCTGTCCGGGGGGGGGGGGGCAATAATGTTAGCCTGTATAAATACAGGGCTGTTCGGCATTCACATGAATCACATCTCATGCAGAAGTGAAGACAAATGGAGGTATCGAAGGACATGGTTTGGTGTTGCTTGCTTTAGACTTCAAGGTGGGCTTGCTAGCAGCAGCATTGACTTGCCGAATGTGTCTTGCGATTGGTGATGATGCTGTGAATGAACGCACCGCAAGGCACTGGTTCCAGAAATTCAGGCCGGGAGAATTTGCCATTTCTGATGAACCCGCAGTGGTCGACCACAAGCCTTAAATGACCAAGCCCTGAAACAGCCATAGAGGAGGACAGAAGTTTAACATGTAGTGAGCTTGCCAGGTGGTATCAGGTTTCTGATGAAACAGTTAAACCACCTTCACAGCCTAGGAAAGACGTACAAGTTGAGCAAATGGGTACCCCGCACATTGTTGGAATCCAACAAGAATCAATGAGTGACAGCCTGCATGTCGTTGCCTTCTCAACATCCTAACACACCCATATTTAATTGAATACTTACCAGTGACGAAAAGTGGGTCCTGTATGGGACACTCCTAAGCATTCCAAGCATTGGTTGTCACCCCGGGACACCGGGCCTGACACCTCAAAGCCACTCCTACACCCACGCAAGATCATGCTCTGTGTTTGGTGGACTAGATGCTAAATGATTTGCTATGAGCTGCTATCGACTGGCCAAACCATCACTGGAGACCTTTACTCCCACCACTTGGAACGTCTGCAACAGGCATTGCAGCAGAAGGAACCAGCATTGGTGAATTGCAAAGGAGTACTCTTCCTCCGTGACAATGCCCGGCCACATGTGGCGCTGGTGGCCAGGGAAACCATAGAGCAGCTTGGCTAGGAAACTTTGTGTCATCCACCTTACCAGATCTTGCTCTGATGGATTAGCATCTTTTCCATTCTCTGGACAACCATCTTCGTGGAAAATCCTACACCAACGATACAGACCAGTGAAAGGCACTCACGGACTTCTTTGAGTCAAAGACCGGCAAGTTTTAGAGCCAGGGGATTGATCAACTGAAGACACATTGGCAGAAGGTGCTAGATGCCAATGGAAGTTACTTTGTGGACTAGCGATACGCTACTTTTTGTGTACATCATTTTGTTTTCCAGAATTAAAACGGATAAGAACTTTTATGGTTACCTGGTAGTATATGAACCTCTTTTATTTTTTGTTTTTGTGTTTTCTTTATGTGTAAGAGGGGACAAGTAATTCTAAGTTTGCTTTTTTAAACCAAGGACACTTGATTCTGGAGTATATTTCAAATTTTAATACAGGTGTATCAAAATTACATTTACAAACTTTAAGGGCAGGTCCCTGATATCAAAACAAGAAATAGAGTTCCATATAAACATATGACATTTTAATCTTATCATTCAAGATGCAATGGCTTATATGGATAAGTAGGGGAGGACCAGTGCTCATTGCCTGCACAACCCCCCCCCCCCACCTCAATCCTTTGGATTTTTATCCATAAGACCACCTAAAACAATTGGTTTATGCAGCCGACATTCCTAATTTGGAGATGCTTCATCAATTTGTCGTGGAAGCCTGCAAAATCATTCGGCACTGTCTGCAAGTATTTGAACGGATGCAACAGTCAATGAACTGTAGCAGGATTCTCCCTAGGCCCTTTCGAACGGGCGTGCCGCCCAGCTGATTTTGGTGACCGCCTGGCTGAATACACAAAAACTGCACATCACTGCATAATATTTTATTTGTTTTTAAGTTTTGTCTGCCCGGCCATTTTATCTTTCCACCTTGCTGATAAAATTTTCTGGGAAGAACACAGTGTAGAGTGCACATGTCTGAGGAGACAGGCAGAGACATTTTGAACATTTATTACGAGTCTTTGAGGTGAGGTTTAATGTAAACTTTCATTAATGCCTCAAAATCTAAGGTTTTTCGGACCTATGTTTTATATGAACTATGTTTTTCTGGCCAAAGGACAGGAAAAGCAGACCCAACACGTCACATTAATCTCAATTAACCAGACAAAAGAAGCGTACGCCAATAGGCTTTAAGCCAATGGGCAACTGCTGCGCAAAGTTCAGCTCGCTTTGACTGGTGCCGCAGTGAATAAGACAAAGAAATCTACATTATAGAAATGTTTTGCATTCTGTAGAGTCACGCCAAGTGAAATACACAACAGAATTGATGACGTGACAGTGAGGATCGCCTCCCCTTGATTCACATGTTAACAAAACCAAAGGAATAATTCATAAGATGTTCAGTGAGGGCTTTATCATACGCCATACCTCAGCTGTTGCGATTAAAGATGAAAAATAGGAAAGAAAATTCCACAGCCTGGATTCGAACCAGGAACCTTGGCTCAGACCGCCAACCAATTGCGTAACCAACTAGTTGGTGCATTGGTGGTCTAAGCCAAAAGTTCCTGGTTCGAATCCAGGCTGTGGAATTTTCTTTCCTATTTTTCATCATTAAAACCAAAGGGCTACTTGGGATGGCTGCTACCCCAGGAATATCAAAATAGTGATGCCAAATTACCCTCCATAGGAATCACTGGAACCAGGATGGGAAGCTCGCATTGCTGAAGAGTTGAACATCTAGAACACAAATTTTTTCAAAATTTGAAAAGTTGCAAAAAATCGGTCCTTAAACTGTCATCTCTTCTTATTCTGAAGCATTGAAGTGGGCATTTCACTTTAAAACATTTGAATCGAGGTGATGATAAAACACAAGAATGCATGATGCATCTTCAGAAAAGTTTAGCAATTTACAAGAGAGTCATATTTACTCCCACCGTTTACCTGCGCTTTAATGAATTGATTTTAGCTCCACCACGATTGAGCTCTGTTCACTAGCAAACGGACAACTCAAGAGTGTAACTAGATAACATTAAGCAATCTAAAATTATAGATTTCTTAAATAAATAAATGAAAATCTGTCATATTGTTGATATTATATATACACTCAGATACCAAAAGTCAAGGGATAGCACCTAATACCATGTGGGACCACCTCTAACCCGGCAAAGTGCCACAGTGTGATGCGGCATTGATTCCACAAGTCGGTGGAAGACCTCTGAAGACACTGCCAACCATTCCGACTGGAGAGCTTCCCACAATTGCCCGTGACGGAGCCACCACTGGCTTGCACAGTGCATGATGTGTTCGTGAGCCCAGGAGAGACGTTGCTGATTTGAAGTCTCGTTGTTAGCAAGGGCACCCTCGTGGGTCTTCTGCTTCCATACACCATGGACACAGTTCACATCGATACAGCTCTAGTATCGCCCAGGTTAAAATCTCATGTCATCTGGCGTAGTGTCAGTTACCTGTTAGCGGTGACCATCCTACTCATCCCATTCATCAAGAAGGTGTGGTCAACCACTGCGTTGTCCATGGTGGGAGGTAATGCCATCAAGTTAGTATTCTCTGTAGACTCTTGAAATTGTGGCCCATGGGATGTTGAATTCTTGAGCCACCTCTAATATTGAATGACCCATAGGTCGTGCTCCACATATCAGGCCACATTCAAATTCGGATAGCTCTCGTCGTGTAGCCATTGTCACACTGAACACCTCACCCCTTACTCATGACAGTGTAACTGATTTGCATATTTCTACCGTTTGCACATGATGCTACCGCCACTTGAAAAATAGTCCACTGCTATCCCATGACGTTTGGCATGTGAGTGTACATATGTAAACAAGTAAAGTTACTCACTAAATTAATTAATTGTGTCCTACAATAAACACTTGCTTCAGAAAAATGCCAATTTCATTTAACAGGAAAGTTAGGCTTAGTCCCGGAGATGTCTGCAGAAGTGAGGTTCACTACTTTTGAGGCAACCAATTTTTCAATGGCATATGAATTCTTGGAATACGAGCTTTGTTATAGACATTTTTTGCTCAACCCGACATCCCCATCAAAATGCTCAAGTTCTTTTACACTCGTCAATCAACTTGCATTTTAAATTTTCTAAATGCAAACATTACCAATTTACCTAGCTTTGTCGTACCGTAGGTTAATTACTTCTCCTCATTCAGGAGTGTTTACTTTTGGTATTGTTTTCGACGAGCACAATAAAGCCACGTTGTATGAATGATAAAGAAAGAACAATGATAGATAACGCTAGTGATTTTTCATGCAAGAAATGCAAATAATAAAAATGGTGTGCTCTTATGAAGAAGAAAAAATTACTAATACAGATCCAAGCATCAAGAGAAACGTGAAACTCAAATCATTGCTAGAAAGATAAACAGGGAGGAGACTCCTGTCCAAACACCATGAGCTCAATACTCTTCTAATCAAAAATTTTTTATTTATTTTTAACCTTTTTTAAAATCTCAATTGTGGAACAAAAATTAAGGCACAACCAAAAAGGGAGGGAACCTCTAATCCACCGAATACGTATTTCAGCTACCAAGTACCAGCTGTCTTCAGCGATGAGAGATAAAAGTCAACTTCATCTTTGATTTTTGTCTCTCATCACTGAAGATGGCTACTTGGTACTACCAAGTTGGTAGCCGAAATACATATCCGCTACTTCAAATCTACTTGTGGATTAGAGGTGCCATTTTAATGCATCTAATTTTGTTTTGTTATTATTAAAATAAATTATGACATGTTTGGAACACATTATTACTATTATTATTATTAAGATAAGCATTCCAAAGGAATATGATAGAAAAAAAGGACTAAATTCCCCGGGAGGGAACTATCGTTATTAATCAAAAGCATTCAATATCCATAGTCGTCAATTAGTTATTTTGGTTTAAGTAGTAATACTCTTTGATTCGATTCTAAAATGACAGCACGTAACCTGGCATTTTGATGATACACATTCGATCGTGATACTTCGCAGGTCCAATGGGAGTGTATTCCATATTTCTAAAGCGTTATATGGAAAATGTCTCGAGAGAAATGGAGATACCATCTGTGGATTCACTATCTTGTACTTTCTCGTAGTACAATATTTATCATCTTTAAGCAGCCAATTCTGTATAAACGATGCCAGATGTCGCGAATTTCGAAGAGCTCCCGATATTTCATTAAGAATTCCGGTAATTCGAATAGTCTCAAAGGTCGGTAAATTTTGCTCTTTACATACTCTAGTCATCGATTCCATTTTCATAGCCCTGAACGCTATTCTCAATAGGGCATTGTAGGCGACTTTCATTCTTTGTAGGTTCTGCCCTAAGGCACTAGCCCATACTACTACTACAGTATAATTCATATAAGGTAGGATTTTAGATTCAATCACCACTTTAAGCTCTTTGAATGAAAGTATAGATCTCAATCTTTTCAGTAGATAATTTCTACTTTTCAGTCCTGAAATGATTTTTTCACATTGACTGTTAAACTGTAGTGTATTATCGAAAGTGAAATCAAGGAATGTTAGCGATTCTCTCTTAACTGTCTTCCGGGTTATGGTTATACTTTTTGTTTTCTTCATGTTCAATTTCATTCCACGGGCGGTATACCATTCTTCCATACTTAAGAGATCATGTTGAATTTTTATCTTAATTAGCTCTTCTTCATTTGCATGATAGGATGTATATAATATGTTGTCATCCACATAACTTGTTATTTGGAGATTAAACTTAAGGTGATACAATGATGAAGTGGCGACAGCAAATAATAAAGGGCCTAGGCCTGATCCTTGAATCACCCCGCGGAGCGAATCTTGATACGTTGGCGGTTCTCCATCGATGACGTTCTTCCTTAATGTGAAATAATCCTTGATTAACGCCAAAAAAGTTTTGTCTACTCCAAAGGCCTTCAAATCTTCAAATAATTGCTGGCGGGAGATGGTATCAAAAGCTTTAGATAGATCTGTTTGTATCATCTTGAAGTTTTTTTCCCTCGTCCAACGCTCTGGCAGCAAGAAGATATAAACGGATGGGGGTCCAATTTACCCGGGCAAATGGACGGCTTCCTTGTTGTTGGCCAGATGTGGGGAATCATTTCTCAAAATATACTTTTTTCAACTACCTTAGCTAACGGTGATAACATTGCTATTGGTCGATAATTACTAATTAATTTCGGGTCCCCAGATTTATATACTGGGACAATATTCGCAATTTTCAGCTGCTCGGGAAATTCTTTCGCTTGAATGGTGCATTCACATAACTCTTGTACTTTTTTAATACCCGTTTGATCTAGTGCCTCAAGCAGTTTATTCGGTATAATGGTTGCGTGCTTGACATCCTTCATTTTAGTGGTCTTAATGATCTCTCTGATTATTGTCTTCCAGGAAGTGCAGGTGCAAGAATTTTTTTCCTTTTCATAAAATTGATTTTTAATAATTTTTTGAGGTACTGGTATATCATTTTAAGTACTCACCATGCTTATCAGATGGTAGAGTCGTTTTATTCTCGTTACTATTAATCCGTATTAGCTTCCATAAATTAATATCCCATTGTTGGAAAGTGACCATGGCTCTTTTTGCCTTTCGTAGAGCATCCTTGAAATCTCTAGTTGCTCTCTTGAATTTGTCGTGGGTATCCGAACTCTTATTTTTTATAAAACTCTGATAGGTCTTAGCTTTCTTAAACCACAATTGGGATAATTCTTGAGACCACCACCTTTTCCCTTTTTTCATATATGACATCCTCACTAGGTGCATTCCAGCAGTCGTTGCTGAGTTCATCATTAGATTAACTAATTCCTTTAGTTTTCATCTGGGTCTTGCGTGCTGGCAATATTCCCCCATTCAGTTCTGTCCAGATCTCTATTATATTCATGGATGTTCATATTTTTAAAAGTTGGTTTCACTCCAGTTTTTTGTGGGTTAATAATCAGAGCTTGTTGATAAAATAAACAATCGAAATTAATTCCTTTATGGTCACAACGTGGGATAGTCGTCGTGGACATATTTTTCCACGACAGATCCTGGGAGACGTAAACATGATCAATCAAAGTTTCAGTAGTTGCTGTCACCCGAATCGGTATATTTACTATTTGTCGTAACTGGAGTTCTTCAATGGTAGAATGTAACATATTTAATTCAGTAGATGGTCGTAGTTCATCACAATTAAAATCACCCACTATGATTTTACGTTTTTGTGGCCCTTCATCAATTAAAATATCGGTACGCACTTCCATTGGGACATATGAGGGGCGATAAATAACACTGACTCTTATATTATTTTTCTGTATACCACACCGGAGAGAAAGATATTCCATTTCTTGTTGACTCTTTTTAGCAATCAATGTCGTCGGTATATTATCTTTTACGTAAATGGCGACTCCTCCGCCCCGAGTAAGTCTGTCCGACCTATACACATTATACCCCCTTATAGATATAACCTTGTCTTCCATGTCAGATGTCAACCAGGTTTCAGTTATTGCTGCAATTTGGATGTTTAACGTCGAACATATGATACTAAAATCATCTAATTTATTTGTGATCGAACGAGCATTGATGTAGAGAAAACTTATTCTTTTAACACTATAGGTTAGTTTGTCCTTAATTTTGTGTGGGCATACCAGGCCTCCATTCATTCCAATCATCTTGGATCCAATAATCCTTAAAGAAGTGGGGATTAGGACCAGAATACGAACTAATTGATATTTCCGAAGGCCATGAATTTAGCTGTACACTCTCTTCGAAATTCGACGCTTTCACTCTTATAAATACGTATCTTGAAGAGGTACCTGATTGTGTTGTCCAGCCATCACTTTCGATCACTAGTATCTCACGTGCTCTTAATAATTCTGCAAGTTCTGGAGCCTCCAACATTTCGGAGACATTCCCAAGTCTGGGTCGAGTCGTTTTTTGCTTCTTTATCGGTATCTCCCAGGTACCTGAGGACCAATAAGACTTTCTATGTTTATTTCCTTGTTTAGCCGAGTCTTCGTTCGCTTTATTCATCTTTTTTATTGGAAGATCTTCTCTTTTTCGGCTATTGTTATATACGACTCGCGGTCTCTCCTTATTGTATCTATTATTATTTATTAATTCGGTTTCTTTGCTATCTGGTATTTCCACTATTACTTCATCCCGATCCTGCTGTGGTATCGTCATATCCTCCTCTTCCCTTTTCTCCTCTTTATCATTTATCTGCGAATCTGTTATAATCTGCGTTTCTAGATTTATTTCTTCCCGACTATTATTTTTTCCCTTTTCTATTTCATCTTTATCTCCCTTCTCATTTCTAGTTAGTTTACTTTTTTGCTTTAATCTTTGATTATCAGTTCCATCATTTTCTTTTAATGTCGGTATTTCCACTAATATTTCATTAGTCATTTTTAATAAATTATCAAGTTTTCCCTCTTTATCATTTCACATATTGAGTCTTTTAGTCCATCTATTATTTGAGTTATAATTTTTGTTATACTTGTGGTTATACGGATTTTCCTGGGCACATGGTCTATTCTCTCATATATTTCGCTTCAACTTAGACAACTTTCACCATAGCAAATAACCTCCGTAGGGTGAAGAAAACATATTGCTGCTTCTATATATTCCTTGGTGCAGTCTGGCAATGGTACATTCTTACTGAATTGCCATGAAATCGCTACCAGTCAGAGGTAAATTATAAACCACTTCTCTAATGACTAATGCTGTCGCTGTAATCTGAAAAACAAAAACATCCTTTTATATGTGCACTGGTTTCCAAACATTCATGATAGCTTCGAGAATGCATGATACGCATCATTAGAGATACTCCTGTATTACCTCAAGCATTCATCAAACATGTTTAACAAATACAGGGTGGACCAAAAAAAACTCGCCACTGAAAATTTCTAAGTCCAATGGAAAGGTCCACAAAGGGGTGAGCGATTCTAGAAGGAAGAATGCTACCATTAATTAAGGCAGGCGTTAATGTTAAATGGAACGAGTCGATTTCTAGACGAAGGATACCGAGAGTAAAGTGTTTATTTTTCACTTTCTATTGGTCAATAGAGATTCAATAAAAGAGACAATGATCTAAAAAGTGTACAATTTGTGTATTATTTAAGATTATGTTCACCTCGTCTAGAAATCGACTCGTTCCATTTAACATTAACGCCTGCCTTAATTAATGGTAGCGTTCTTCCTTCTAGAATTTCTCACCCCATTGTGGACAGTTTCCAATGAACTTAGAAATTTTCAGTGGTGAGTTTTTTTTGGTCCACCCTGTATATGACACAAATGAATCTGTTACCTACGAGGGTACAGTCAACCACTGACAACGAGATCCCTGAAGCAGCCAGTCTATTGATGAAAATGTGTGAGCAGGGTCGGGAGGGATGCTAAACATTTTTTGCTTATGTGAAGTGAATACGAAGAAAAAAATTCTTTTCTCTCCTTCTCCCCAGCTATTTCCATCAATGGGCTTGCCGCTTCAGGGGTCTCATTGTCAACGGTTGACTGTAAGTCAAATTAAAGTGAGCCAACATGCATCATAATAGGAAAAGACTGCACCGAAGCCATAGAAGTGACGTAAATATTCTCAAAACTTTTGGAGAACGTTACGTCATAACTTTTCCCTCTTTAAATGCTAACTGCAATGTGTAGCCAGTCATTTACACGATAACATGAGTCGAGGCAAGGCAGTGGATCAACATATGCGCAATAGAACAAGCCGACAATTTGGAAGCAACTTATCTCGGCACGAAATAGCCAAGAATCTCGGATTTCCATCATCTACAGTTCATAATATTATTAATAGGTACAGGAAGAGAGGAAATACCGTCATTCGTAAAGGGCAAGGACGAAGCCCAATTCTGACTGATCTTCGCGTTTTCAGAGGTCACTGCATTAAAAATAGACATTCAGCAGTGACAGAAATTGCGGAATGGGCTCGAGGATTCTATCAAAAACATTTATCGCTGAAAACCGTTCGCCATTACATCACAAAATATAAGTTGAAGCTCTATTATGCAAAACGAAAGATGTTCGTAAACACACTGCAGCAACATAGGTGCCTGGCTTGGGCACACACCCATCGGAAGTGGACTGATACCCAGTGGCAACGTGTTTTTGTGGTCCGATGAATCTATATTTACAATTGTTGTTGGAGAAAATCGTCAGCGTGTACTAAGGATCAAAGAGGAAAAGGACAATCCTGCCTCTTGCCGACTTACTGTACAGAAGCCAGCTTCAATAATGGTCTGGGGCTGCACGAGTGTCAATGGATTGCGAAACTTCCACATCTGCAACAGCACTGTTAATGCACAAGCAAATACTGGAATTTTAGAACATATATTGCCTTCTTGGCGACATCTTTTTGGAACCCGTCCCTTTCTATTTCAACAAGATAATGCTAAACCCCACGACGCTCGCATTACGGGACAGTGGCTACACAATAGACAAATTCGGGTGTTAAAATGGCCTGCCTGCAGTCCAATTAGTCCCCAATAGAGAATATATAGTGAATTATCAGGAGGAAGTTATGTCAACGATGACCCTGAACAGTTCAACAGCAGAAAACTTTCGTACAGATGAAATGGCAACAAATTCCTGTTGCAACGGTACAGAAATTGGTATCATCTGTTTCTCGATGGCTACAGAGAGTGTGATCAGAAGAAAGGGAGACGTCACCCAGTGGTCATTCGCCCACTGTCCCAACATTTTTGGAGTGTGTTGCAACCGCCAGTTCGCAAAAAAACCTAATATTTATCACTGTTAGTTAAATTTTTGGTTACGAAATGTTTAATACCTACCCAATAAACTATCTTCTTTTGAAATAAAACGAATCAATACATCAGTGTATCAATATTTTTGCTGCGTCACATGTTTTCACCCTGTCCCAACTTTCATGGAATTGAGGTTTGTAGAAAACGCATCAAAAACATTAGAAAACTGATTTATCTTGGTCTAGTGTTCAACATACCATTTAAAAGTTTATTTCTGGCAAAGGTTTATTGTAGCCTCTTACAATGCTGACATGGCAAAAATGAATGGATAACACTTAACGCTTTCCCTTCCACAGGATGTGCCACTGTGAAGGGGTTGCAATCTGGAGGAAGAAATGACCTACCCTATTTAGTTGATTGCATTGCTTTAGCACATATCAGGCAGTCACTGTTAAGTTATCAATTTACACTCGAGGTAATTCACCAGGAACCTATAACAAGTCGGACTCACTTTCTTAGCAAAGCCAGCTTACTTTAAGCTCTGGTGCAAAATTCTTTCAATGGAATCCACAATTTCGGGCATAGCTTCATGCATTTGTCCAGGTGGTGGCGCCACTGCATTTCGCCATTAAGCAGCTGCGAAAACCTTATGGATGGTTTCTTAATTGA
Source organism: Rhysida immarginata (assembly GCA_023313115.1). Taxonomy (NCBI): domain Eukaryota; kingdom Metazoa; phylum Arthropoda; class Chilopoda; order Scolopendromorpha; family Scolopendridae; genus Rhysida; species Rhysida immarginata. The sequence goes on from JAHWFO010007316.1 coordinate 1,377,317, forward strand.
AGAGGTTATCACCATTGAGATCTAATACTAACATCGACGTTATGACACTCCTGTTTAAACGCAATCCCGCTGTTATTTTATCCACCAAATCGCAGCTGCTTACAAAATTTTTTTCACTTTAAATCGCTGGTATTTTATTCACCAAGTGAAATGTGCCAATCCGAAATTGTGGATACGGGCCAAGGGAATCGTTGTAAAACCTCCCACGACAACTAGGCCCAAAAATGCTTTATCCAAAATCATGTAAACAAAAAAGCACGACCAGAACGACAAAGAGATCAAACGTTAACGTAAGTTATTTTTCTATCGAAAAATGGAAGGAAAAATTCTGTGACCTGGGTTCGAACCTCGGCTATCATGGCCGACGCCTCTACCAGTTGGGCTATCACAGACACCTGGACAGCCAAGCTATCACAAGGTGTCTTAAAGACAACCAAGTTGTCATGGTTGAAAACCCAATACGAGGCGAGCACCCGGCTCACAGATCAAGAATTTCTCCTATCCAACCATCAGAAACTTGATGAACTCACAATTATTACACACCACGTTTGGAGGTTATCTCCAGTCTATATTTAATTATTAACATGCGTGAGAAAGGTGATTGATTTCCTTCCAGCTTTACATAAAATTACATTAATCATTTTTATGATAAACAATTACTTGAATCATTTATAATTTTTGATGATAACACTACTGTCCTGAACTTACAGCTTTCGTACTTTTTCATAAACATTTAATCCATATTTATAATAAACAGTGTAAATTTTCAGAACAATTACAGACAAGGATCAATTATAGACAATCGTCAGAAAATGTACCCGGTGAGAAGAGTTAGCGATTGGTCAGTCATAAATCCTGATGAGAAAACTGTGAGGGCATTTTAACGCGCTTGAAAATGGCAGTTAGTGCTCCTATGCCTAACCGGTTACTCTAACTCACGAAGCAGTTATATCTCCATCGTGGTCTAACTGTCCTAACCGAGAAAAGGACAGTTAAAACAGTGAGAAATTCTCGCTATCTCTACTCACCGGTGAGGGTTTTCGACCTCACCCAGAAGATTTTCCATGAAATTCGACAGAATTCGAGGTCTCGAATGCGTCGAGAACTCGTCGGCCTCACAAAGGCACCTAGATTAAATGGCTTCGCACAGTAAATTATAATGTAATCACCATTGGCGATTGGCATGAAGATGTGAAGCAGCTGTCGAGATCTAATACTAACTGATTAGATTTCGATGGAAGCATCAAACGACTGATATATGAAAATTGAAAAGATACGGGAAAGATATCTAAACAAATAGTCAAGCAGTGAGAAGCAGCTATGTTTATGGCTGCATTTATTAACCAATCGGAAGCTTTTACACAAAATGCAGCCGTAAAAGCTTAGTGTAAGCGCTTGCGATTGGCTAATGGATCCAGCGATAAACATCGTCCTAGTAAAATCTGCTTCAGTATTTGGTTACTTATGAAAAATGCTCAAAAAAAAATTGATCATTGCTATCTATAATTGTTCTGCAAATTGAGAACCGTTTATTATAAATATGAATTAAATGTTTGTGGAAAAAGTATGAAAGCAACGTGAAAAAGCTGTAAACATAGAAGTCTGTTCGGACTTAAATTTACTCTAACAAGTTTTAGTACCATTCTTTTGAAAACAATGGAAGCGCTTCAAAGTCTAACAGGCAAGCACTTCTATGTGAATGACGACTAATTGTTTTGCAAAGACTGGTGGTACAGTCGGTTTAAAAGGCTGCATTTATTGAGGAACACAATAGTGGAACGCAGTAGTAGAGTGCAATAGGCCACTTGTTGCATTTGTTTCCTCTCTTCTTTTTCTCCAATTTAGTATTAAGGAGCAATGGTCCTTAAATGTTTCTGGGAAAAGCCATAGATGCATTTAGCCAGTCCTTCAAAACAGCCAAATAAAATGGTACACACCAATAAGGAGCACACTCCCTCCACTAAAATAGAAACAGCAGCACCACAAAAAATCATTCACATTCAAATTCAAAAATAGTAATCTAAAAATTTTAAACATAAAACTACGTCAGTCGACAGGAGCAACCTTACATCTATTTCTACTATTTTCAAACTTTACTTAGCAAGTGATCATTTCAGTAGCACCACTGGGGTTTTTGTCAAAGCGTTTTTAGGTATCACCACGTAAACGTGCCTCCTATTCATGTGTACTCTGTTTCATAAGCAAAAGTACAAAGCATCAAGCAAGGATGTATTTTCAGAGAAAAAATGAACCAGCCTTTCCCTAACGATTTTGCTAGAGAAACTCAACTTTTTTTTTTTTTTTTTTCTTTAATTCTTCTTAAAATGATTTTCTTTAGTCAAGATTTGTCTTGTCGTCGTGCGTTATCAAAAAGAGCAAGTTATAGCTACTTTGCCAACAAATACCAACTAGCCCATTTAAAAGCCTTAACGTTAGGATGCTAAAATACATAAAAATACACGCACAACTTAAGAAAATTTAACGTATTAGAAACCACACTCCGTTCGACTAACACGTTTAACAAAAACAAACGCTACAGAAAGGGAGAAGATGGGCTTACGGCTGGTCTGTTGCGAATGTAATCCTCGATGGCCTCGACCGCTTCTCGAAACGTGCTCGTCTTGTTCTGTTTTGTCATCTGTTCTTTGAAAGGGTCGTAGGGCTTCATGCTCTCCTCCGGTATCCACGCACTTTAATCGCAAAACAAAGGATACAGTTAAAATTCGCATTCGACACGCAACCCTAAAACAAACCTTATTGGCAATTAAACGTTGCACAAACATTCAGCTCGATTTAGGGCGACCATACGTCCAAAACGAATAAGCAGGATAAGCTTAGAGGATTCTAAGACTGTTTTTTGGTCGTAAATAGGAGTCTTGCAAAAGTACTGTCTAAAGTAGACCATTCTCGTTTATATAGCTAGAGCTTTTTTGAGACTCCACTAGAATAGCTACAGAACACTGGCTTTTACCCATACTTGCTGGTGACAAAGGAGAAAACCAGCGCAAGTGCATAAGACTGATAAAGGTCTGATAATTACGTGTGCACACGCCACGTTTAGCATTCACAGAAATACAGGGGGATTCAAAATGATGTCAGGCTTTTCAAAATTTTACTACGCATTTATTTTATAACATAAACTAACTAGACCGGGTTTAAAATGCTGGAAAACTCAACTATTTTTAACTTTCCCACAATTGGAGGCTGTGGTGGCGCTAGCGTCGCGATAAAAGTAAAGATGGCAGCTGTGAATGAAAAGGCATATTGCGTCTTGGAGTATGCAAAAACAAATTGTAATTTTAGTCCAGCGGGCACTTCGTAGGCAATTTCATAAAGATTGCCCTACTGACAAAACCATCTGTAAGTGGTATGATCAATTTCTGTAAACACAAAAGCACGGGAAGGCCACGTAGAAGTGAAGAAAAGGTGAAAGCAATAAGGGCCACGTGCACGCGCAGCCCGCAGAAATCGACTCGTAAAGCTAGTCGTGCAACTTCCACAAACAACTGGCGCTTGTTGAGGAGACGACTGAAAATAAAACCATACAGGTTTCAAACGGTTCAAGCTCTACGTCCATGCTGAAAGGCGTTTGGGATGAGATCGACTATGGTCTTGACATTGTCTGGGTGATGTCTTGACATATTTGAGTTTTCCTGTATTTTAAACACCGTCTGGTTAGTTTATGTTACAAAATAAATGCATAGTAAAATTTTGAAATGTCGGACATCATTTTGAATCACCGTGTATATTCTATCGGTCTTAGACCGTGTATATCCTATGTTATGTGCGTTACATTTTCAATAAAACAAAACTTAATTTCTTACTAGCACGTATTAGAAAATCCAGGTCGTCGACTCGATACGATGCTAGAGTCGGGGATCGTACAGGAAAATCTTGAGACGGATGGTCATCCTAGTTCGTCTACAGACAAAACCGTAGACGAACCACGTACGTCGTAGAAAGAGAAAGCAAAACGTCTCGCACGTGCGTGGAAAAGCGCTATTTTGTTTTCTCTTTCTACAAACACAGATTTTAAATTCGTTCCATTCTTACTAGTTGTCCGTGCCGAAGAAGAAGACACACTGCATGGGTTTCTTATTGGCCGGCCTTTTCACTTCTTTTGTCGGATTAACCACCTGTAAACGAGATAAACAATTTAAAATTAGAGTGGCCCCAATGTTTAATGAATAAACAAATGAGCTAAAGCAATTGTGTCCACATCAAATTCGTTAAAAATTCCTTCTAATAATTACATACAGAGAAAGCGAGAGAGATCTTCATTATTCCACCCCTGGCGTACGCATTTCAAGAACCATAATCAAAATGAAAGGGAAATAAAATTGGCCCAAGTTCTCTTTGCAATCGACTCTGTTCCTTTTTCCGTTTGATCGAGATGAAAAAAAGCGCGCGGGTACAGGAGGAGGAGGAGGAACAGGGGTTTATCGTGTACTTTGTTGTAGTTGTTGTTGTTGTTGTTTTACCATACCAAACCCATTTAAGGTTAGAACCCATTATTCTTTATTATTATTATTATTATTTTTTTTTTTTTTTTAAATAAGCGCTCAGTGTGTGTTTGTGTGTGATGAGCCCGGGTTAGTCGATCATCGTGTGGGATGGAGGATGAGTGAGGAGGAGTCGGAGCCAGCGTTTGCGTGGCCGTGGTTTGTGGCGTCGAGGGAAGGAAGGAGGGAGGGAGCGAGTGTTTTGGGAGCGCGGCAAAGCGTTCGTGGATCGTCGGCGTGAGTCGATCGCGCGAGCCCCTTCATCTTCTGCTTCTTGTTCTTCTTAACGAGTTTGAATTTGTCACCAATCTCTCGTTTCATTTTAATGATCTAAACAAAGCCAAGCTTACCTTCCCCGGCCAAGGCGAAAAACCTTTCATTTTAGCCCTGGTGAGAGAGAAAAAAAGTCCAATGAACATCGCTAAACACGAGGAAAGAGAGAAAAAGAAGGAAAAAGCGTGAAAATGTCAATTGAACAGGCATTTTTTACCAGACTAGGTCACCAACGTTGAAAGTAGCCGCCATGTTGAATGACTGTGAGCGACGGCATCACGGGATAGGTGTCCCTCGCTTTAACAATGGATGTGGTGAGCTGCGGGGCCGAGGGGCGGCGCCACGCGACGGACGCCTCGCCGACCATTTTGAAATTGAGCGCGAAAAACACGCCACAGACCACGTGCTAACGGCTGCCGCTAACGGCGCTTCCTCCACCCAACGACCGCAGCGACCTCCCTCTACACCGCTCTCTCTCGACGCCTTTCTACCGCACGACACACGACCAGCACAACGAACGTGGTTTCGGTTTCGCTCATCCGTCCTCCTAGTGCAATGGAGAAAAACCTTCTCAAGAAATATTAGAGCCCTTTCCCCCACGGCCCTGAGTATCACCAAATGCCCCACAGTCCATCATCCAACACGACCAGAGACCTTTCCACCATCCTAGACCCACCTATCTCCTCACAACATCTCAACCATCTACCACTCCATCTACCATCGGAGGAAAGTAGCGGAAGCGCTGAGGTCATCTATTTTTCCCCTTTTTTTTGAACTTTAACCCCCCCCCCCCCCCCCGCCCCATTTTTTAATCGAAAAATTGATTTTCTCGAACGTAGTATTTAGAAAGTGTAAAAGAGCTCTATCTTCTTTTTCGTTTCTCATCATTTCCGATCGAATGCGTATGTTGCCAAGTGACTGCCACCCAAACTTCATAGTAATGTTGATCTTGTTTAGAGGAATTTCACTCCTTTCTACGCGTAGACCTTTTGGTTCCCTGTAATTTCCGCCCCCGAAACTCTGACCCCATTGGGCCAATCAAAACCAAACTAAATAGTGAAGAAGGTGCACATGCCCATAGTAAGCTACCAATAAGGAAGGATGCATCCATTCTTCCGCTCCATGCAATCTACACGGATGCATCCCTAGACCGACAGGAAAAGGTAGCCCAAAGACATCAACAAATCAGAAATCCCGGACCCCTTCATCGTTGAAGCGTATGCGATTCTCAGGACCTTAGGCCTAATCCAGGACAAAAACTTCATCATATCCTCTGAAAGCAACTGGGCCATTTACTCCATTTCTCAACTTCTCATCCTTCATCACCAACAGCGAAATCCAGTAGTTGTTGCTGAGTATGAAGAATAACAAAATGGTAGTGTTTAATAATGATCGAGATAGGGTAGGTAGGGAACGACTACGACCAACAACTGTGATTCTTATTGATTGGTGGGTTATGAAGTAGCTTACAGTATTTGTTTGTTTTTTTTTTTTTTTTTTGGATGAACAAAGAGAATACAAACTCAATAATTAGCTCTTATATGCGGGTTCAAGAGTTTTGTGTGGATCATTTAGCCCTGTTCACGGCATCGAGGACCGGGTTGCGTTCAAAGTTCGTTTGATTGTTCAGGATCCTGTCACTGTCACTCTTCACACATTTTCTGATCTCCGGTGCCTCGAATGTGTGAGAATCCTGAACAATCAAACGAACTTTGAACGTAACCAGACTTTTATCATAAAAGAAAATAAAAAATAATAGCAAGTGACAAACAAATTAATTGAGAGAAATTAAACCTAAAAACTTAATAATACTTCTACTTACTATTATGAAGTCTTCCAATCGACACATTTGGTCTAGACTCTTGAATAGTGGCTAATCGACAATCGAACAGTGAGGTTACACGATTCTCACCCTTCCACATGAACTAGGCAAGAAGCCTGACTAACCCAAAGAGGTCTTCCACATAAGATTGACGATTGTCAGGGGGAGGATTGTATTACGTGTTCCAGTAATTCGGGAAGGAAACGTTTTCTATACTTTGTATGCCACTTCATTTCCAACAGATTATTCAGTATTCCAGCCACCAGAGCATTGTCATGGCTCTTCATCGTCTGCCTCACCATGTTCATCATGGACACACTTTCCAATAGGAGTCATGACAATGTTCAGACCCGAGTGGATGGAATGCTTTTTTACATCTGCTTCTACATTTAGTCGTCGCCCACGCAGGCATACCATAGAGGAGGATCTTGTACAGTAGTCATTCATTGTCGATGCTGAGGGAGAGCTAGTATAAGGCTGTACTTAGCCCTCTTTGCTTTGTTCAGAGCAAAAGTTACGTGACGATTCCAGGAGAGTCTCGAGTCGATGATAACGCCAAGATACTCGTAGTTGTCAACCCATTCGAGTTTCTTATCCGATAGTCCGACACACCAGTCCGATATTGTATACAGCCCAGACATGCAAATAAAGCACCAATGGGAGGCCAGCGCCAAATCTCGAAATCAGATTAGCTACGATAAGAACATCACTGCTCTGGTCTTCCATTGCATCTTCAAACGATTTTTATACCATTCACTACGTTTAGAAAAGTGGAATTATTGCAATGGCCGATGGTGGCGGATGTGTAAGAAAAAAAAATCGATTCGCTGAAATGGTTAAATTTACTGAACCTGCGCTAGTGAGTGTTTAATAATGAACCAACACTAGCGTAGGTTCATTATTAAACACTACCTACCATTTCGCTATTCCAAGGTACAGTTTCTTTATTGTGTGCAACGAAATAGCGGATTCCCTAACAAATTTCGGTAAAACCTCCCAACCAACCTAACGATCGCTTCACTAAAAATTAGACAATGGAAAAACAAGCCCTTCCCCCAACACCTAACTTATCAAAAACAGACAACAGCCTTCTTCTTGCATTCATTACCTCTATCTATCTATCTATCTATCTATCTATCTATCTATCTATCTATCTAGCTCATCCCCTTTCTGCCGATGTGGGAAAATCGAAAAACCCCTACCACCACATCATAATAGATGAGCGAAAGAGTCCTTCCTATGCAACGCCCAAAGAGTCCCTTTCATCAATCATGTGCAAGCAAAAGACATAAAAAGTTCCACCTACAAACATTCCCTTCTCCTCTCATCAACCAAAAGATTCCTTAATGACATCGGCCAAACCAAAAAATCCTCTCCCCAATTAATTAATGATTAACAATACCACCCCTCTCTTCCTTCTCTTTTTCTCTCCCACCCAACAGACATAATCAGGAGGGAGGACCAAACTAAGAAGAAGTGGGATGGACAACAATTTCAGTCACGTTTCCTTTCTCAGTGAAGAGGAGGATCCTTTCAACGTACGAGCCAGGGGAATTAAAGGTGTGAGCAGCAATGCCTAAAATGGCTTTTATTTCGTTCCGAGTGGTTAACAACACCAGAGAGTGAAGGTTGTTTGTTTCGTTAGGTTTTCTGGGTGGGCGCCCGCCCACCACATGATTCGGCATTGTTTCTTTTAGGCACACGAGCTCGTCATGGGATAAAGAGAGAAACATCCTTCCACAAGTTGTCTCCTTGCATGGCAGGTGGCTTTCACGGTTTCTAATGGAATGAGGCACCTTCTAGCAATCTCGAGTGGCAACGGACTAGAAGGGTTAGAGCGACGCTTATTTCCGTCCGTGAGAAGAAACTGAAGAGTCTACTTCGAGGGAGGACGTCGACTCGAACCACGACTTTCCTCGCTCTATGAACTCCGATTGAGCTAGGACTGTTAGGTCCCACAACGTTCCCATCAAGTCAGATCGCAGCCCAAATGGAAGTGACGACGACTCCCGACCCATCGACAGCTATCGTGTGACTTTAGCTTTGCTCTTCGCAGTCCCCGTCCTAGCTCAATCGGTCCAAGTCGCGGGATGTTTCCTTCCCTTCCCACGACGGATCAGAAATCTTACCGTGTTTTCTCGTGATCAAGTCCACGGATGTGTAAAAAAAGCAAAGGAAGGTACGGTTTCTTCCGAGACGTTTGAAATTGTGACAGGAAAGAACGCAAGTTTTCTCGATCAGCTCGACCCCTATCCACGTTACAATTAGCGGTCCTGCCATGTTCTCATGACAGACACGAAGTCTACAGACCCGTTGTGACCAGAGGTTTTCGCTCGCGGTGAGTGTGTCTTTCAACACGAGCTCACAGCATCCTCGAACTGAGATCCAGGTTCAGTCGCCTAAAGACATTCAACCCGTACAAGCAAGAGGCCCACCTAATAAAATGGCCCATTCCCTCGTCTGCACCGTCACTTCATGGATCGACCGACCGACCGTCTCCTCTGGCCATTGGCGGTGGTGTGGGTGGTGATGGTGTTGACTAAACAAGAGGAAAAAGAGAGACCAACGTCAAGATCGAACGAATCTTTTTTTATTTCAACAACAAACGAAAACAAATTACAACAGCACCTTTGGCGTTTCCTCTCTCTCTCTCTCTCTTACAATTATTATGATTATTCTTATTATTCTTATTCTTATTTATTATTAGTATTATGATTATTTTTTTTATCATTCTCCTTTTGAATTTTGGATCAAAGAAACTGATGTCCCAGTGTGTGTGCTCGTTTGTTTAAGTGTGGTGGGTGTACGATTTCGATGTGTGGTGTGGTGTGGTGTGGTGTAGATTGTGGATCCGTCGATCGGCATGGACTCCTCAGAACTGCCGCTGGATGGCTCCTCTTCGGTCGTGGTCGCGCGAAAGGTCGCTGTCCGGGTCGTTCGTCTGAGGCGAATTGATGCGGGGAAAGATGGCGGGGGCGTGCAAGGCCTCGCGTAGCGTCTGCGCCTCCTTGGAGCCTCCTTCCTTGGGGCGTACGCGTCCCAGCCGAAAGCGCTCCTGCTTCATGGGCAGTGGAGGCACCACCGTCTCCCCGGTACGGAGCACCCACTGGGCGTCGTTCGACGTCAGCCGCGCCTTCGCCTTGCCCTGAAGGTAAAGAGAATAATAATTATCGGATAACGACACCACCACAACAACAAGAAAGGTAAAGAGGAGATTGCAATCCCTGCCTGCCTTACCACAATCCACAACAGCAGGCTCACCTTGAACACGATGGATCCGTCGGGACGCACTTTGAACTCGTCGCTGCGGAAGGCGATGGGCACGGGCTCACCCGACAGGTTGGCGATGATCTCGCGGTCTCCGAGGCGAACGAACAGGTACAGACGCTTGCAGTAGAACAGCTCCGAAATGATAAACACCCGCTTCACGTTCTGCAATTCTACAAGAACAAAAAGAAGAAGGACGAAAAGTTACTAATTACGCCTCAACCCAATTCAGGGTTGCCAGGGTTTCAGAGATGGATTTGCGGGACACGAACAACAACAACAACAAAAGGTTTCATTCCTTATTAATGAACGCAAGAAAGGCCTTTTATGGAGGGGAATCTGTGTGGAGCTCGACCTTCTCGAAGCGGAAAATGGAGGATTTTTTTCAAAATCTTTTAGGTCCCCTTGGGCCACAAGCAAATAAAACTGATTAACAATGCACTACAGGTTAGTTAAAATTAAATATTGATATAAATATAACAACAATATGGGCCTTTAAACATGATACCAAAAGCATGGGGTAGCATTGGGCTACTTTTCAAGTGGCAGTAGCATCATGTGCAAACCAGTGTCAGTAGATTTAGTTACACTGTCTTGAGTAAGGGTTAAGGTGTTCAGTGTGACGAGAGCTATCCGTGTGCGAACGTGGCCTCTGTATGGTGGAGCACGACGTATGGGTCATTCAATATCGGCAGTGGCTAGAGAATTCAACATCCCACGGTCCACAGTTTCAAGAGTCACCGAGAGTACCAACTCGACGGCCTTACCTCCCACACGGACAACGCAGTGGTCGACCATACCTTCTCAATGATGGTCACCGCTAACAGGCAACTGGCACTACGCCAGATGACATCAGATTGTAACATACTAGAGCTGGTGTCCATGGGATATGGAAGCAGAAGAGCCACGACGGTGCCCTTGCTAACAACGAGACATCGTGAGCAACAACTCTCCTGGGCCCACGAACACATCGACTGGACACTTGACAATTGGAAACGTGTGACCTGGTCTGATGAGTCTCCATTCCAGCTGATACGAGCTGATGGTAGGGCTCGACTGTGGCGCAGACTCCACGAATGAAGGCCATGGACCCAAGTTGTGAAGCATGCACTGTGCAAGCCGGTGGTGGCTCCGTCATGGGCAATTCTGGGAAGCTCTCCAGTCGGAATGATTGGCAATGTCTTCAGATGGTTCCACCGACTTGTGGAATCAATGCCACGTTGCCCGGTTAGAGGAGGTCCCACACGTTATTAGGTGCTATCCATCACTTTTGGCATGCGAGTGTATAACTCGAGATCCTGATGTTATAGAGAAACTTGTAGTACAGATTTGGAATCAGCACACTCAAGTTAGTCTACAACATCACCTACATTTGTCCCCAGTATCAAAAATATTGTTGACCAGTGTAATTGAAGAGCAATAAGGTAGAAGACGATTAAATTTTGGACATACTAATAATACGATGGTTTCATGTTACGGCAACTCTTTTGTCTTTCCCTCTTCTGAATGGTTTAGTTAGTTAGCATGCATTCATGCTCACAATGACGCGTTTACTTCACCAAAATGGTATTTTTATTTTCATACTTTTCGCTCGCGGGATATTTGATGCAACTCGCGGAGCACGGGACAACCCCGCATGTCTGGCAACCCTGAATCTCCCACAAGGACCCTGTCCGCCGCCGCCACCGCCGCTCACCTTCTTTTTCCGTGTTGAGGATAATGTCCCCCGAGCGCTGTTTCAGGAGCGTGGACGTTTGGCATCGCATCTCGTACATGCGCACCGTCACCTCCTTCACTACGTCTTCGTAAACGTCGTGGCAAAGAAACTCGTACACTTTCCTGAACTGGGCAGAAGCGGTAATGCAAGAAAACAAAAGAGGGGTTTGCTCAAAGAACCATCGACACGCCCCTAGAAGAAAAACAACAACAACAACAACAACAAACCTTACCCTAGAGGGCCGAGCCCGAGAGCGCATGGTACTGATTCGAAGTAGATTGGTACGGGACAAATCCAAAAAGTCTTCCAGTCGACCCAAGATGTGAAAAGTCGGACTGCGACAGCGAGCCTTGCAGAGGATAAAGAGAAGGTAAAAACAAAAAACAAAAACGCATCCACACACTCAACAGCGCATTGACTCACTCACGTACGCAGCACTTACCATGAGGCCCGAAGGCGGTTCTTTCTTGTAGACGGTGAAGAGGTTGAAGTTGCTCTCGTCCAACACGGGCACCGTCGTCACGTTCCGGCCAAACACACGCAAGCCAATATCGGTGCGTATCGCCTCCCACGTGTTGCGAGGATTGCCATCGACGGCCATGAAAAAGTTTGACGGCTTGTTCGGCGCCATTGTTTATCCCTCTAAATAGACAGTGACGCCACGACCGACGCGCGCCTCGTACGCACTCGCTTCCTTTTTGTTGCAGATGTCATCGTGCCCACAGGTGTCAAGAAATCAAAACAATAACAACAACAACAACAACAACCCTCGGCGGCCGACATTTCTCCCGGAAGGTTTGCTCTTTAATGGATTCGAGTGGATAAGGGTTCCTCCAGGACGTGGGGGGGGGGGGGTCTCTAAAGAACGAAGAAGAGGCAACCGTTTCCTTTTTTCCTCCCGTCTATCTTTTTCTGTTCTGTTCAATGTTCACCCAACAAGGGTCAGACATGGGAGCGGTCGTGGCCCTAAGAAGAAGAGAAGGAGCAACGAGGACGAAATAACAATATTATAAGCGTGCGTTATAATAATGCATTTGGTCGGATGAACGAAGCGGTCGTTGGGCTCTTCTTTTTCTTTATAAAAAACAAAAACAAAAAAAAAAACAGGAGCCGCGGACTCGTCTCTTGGTTTCTTCTCTTCTGATGGCGATGGTGGTTTGCTGGCTGAATCAAGGAGGAGGAGGAGGCGGAAAGAGGAGGAGAACGCCAATGACGGACACTCCCTCACAGGCCGACCGAAGGCAAAGAGTCGTCGTTAGGAGTAGTTTGGCCCGTACTGGTGGGATGGGTGTCGACCGAAGGCAGGGAGTCGTCTTTTGGATTAGCGTAGCCGCCCGTGTCGATGGTATGCGTGTCCATCACGGCCTCGTTAGATTCGACCACCTCGATCACGTGGAATTTGCCGTCGTCGCCGACGATGATACGGGAGACGCGGTGGGGCGAGCCTCCTCCTCCTCCTCCTCCTCCTCCTCCTCCGACGTCCGACAAAGACGAGGCCGTAGGAGGCAAGGAACTGTCCGTCCTGTAGAGACGATCGATGTCCGATTGGGTCTTGCGGATATGTGTGGGCACGACGACAAAAGTGCCGTCTTTGTCGACGACCACCCTGGCGAGGCTCTGCTCCCCACGAGACGTCTCTCCGCTCGTCTCCCCGCTCGTCTCCGCAGACTCCTTCTCCTCCTCCTCTTCTTTCTTCTCCTCTTTTTCTTCTTTCTTCTCCTCCTCCTCCTCCTCCTCCACCTTTACCTCCTCCGCTTCTTCCTTCTCCATCTCCTGTTCTCGCTTCTCGACGACGTTCAATTCGCTGCCGTTGCCTCCCACGAATTCCTCGGGCGACGGTTCCTCGGAGCGGACGAACTCGCTGCTGGGCAGGGCGTGCTGGAGGCGAAGCGGCGGAATGCGCTGGGGGCAGGCGCTGCACGATTCGTCTCCCACTCCCGCGGGCATCTGCGGCTCCATGATGATTTGCACGTGTTGCGGCGGCAGTTGCTGCGACCCGGCGCTTTGCTCCTCTTCCCAGAACACGCTCAGCGAATCCGGACGCGAGAGCTGCATGATGCTCGGGCGGGACGACGAAATGAAGGGCATCCCATTCGGCCTCAGCCACACCGCGTCCTTCGACGACAACACCGGCTTCGCTTTCTTCTGCAAAGAACAAACATTAAAAAGATGGCTCTTTGGAAATGTCGCACGCGCTCCTAGCCTCCATCCCTCGCGCACAGGCAGACGCCGTTTACAGCTTCGCACTGGGTGGGTCATTCAAATGTTTAAGAAAGAAAGAAATTAAACTGCAAACATCAGATCAATGATCTTAATTAGAAAAATTCTGCGACCTGGATTCGAACCAGGAACCTCTCCTACCAGTGTAGTGTCTGCGATCGGTATGAGCTTCCTGGTTCGAATCCAGGTCGCAGAATTTTTCCATCCATTTTCTAATCAACATCGTTTACACGATTGAGGTCGCTGCCGACTGCGAAATACGCTCGCTCGATTATCCGTTTTTGACAGCTAGAAACACCCTAGCCAGCTCTCATCTGGAGCTTATCTCCCAGTTCAATCGTGTCATGCACAATGCAAGGCTACGAGCTCAAAAATCAAATCTTTTGATTGGAAACTTGACCACCCGCCCATCACAGGGCCATTGATGAGGCAGCGAGCGATGAGGTAGAAGTGAAAAGTGCGTTTAAATCAACTTGGAAAGAAGAAGAAGAAGAAGAAATTTTGAAAATAGAAACTCAAACTGGAATGATTGATTTCCATTTCACTTGATTCTTTGTACTTGGGTAGGAGTGCAAAATAAGTTGTCACTTTTCATCTGGAACAAAATTAGAAACTCAATGCAAAGAAATGTCCAAACTTTAATAATGAGTGGGACCTGATAAAACTTCTTTTGCACTGCTTCCTCCTCCATCGTTTCAATCCACTAAAATGGAAATAAATTATTGCAATTTTTTTTCAGTAAGTTTATATTTTTGTTACAGGGTGATAGAAAAAAAATTCCTCCCCCGTACATAGATAGATAGAGGGCGCAAGTACCGCTTTTGCAAGAGTATAACCCCGATTCACGTTTCCCACTTGTTCAATTTTTCGTTTAATTTTCTAAATGCAACGTCAAGAATTGTTTAAAAATCCAAATCCAAGTGTTCCCTCGGTGGCTTCATTCCTAGTCTATGGCTTTTTACATTCCTAATCCACTCAATTAGGTTTTATTAAAAAGTGAATAGGCCCCCGCACAAGGTCCCGCTTTTTCCGAAAACAAACGCAGACGACGTCGACGACTGTAAAACGGGTAGGCCACCTGCACTGGCGTTTGTGTCGAGCGGGAAAAGAAACCAGCCCGCGGTGGCTGATGCACATTTCTCGTTTTCATTGCTTGCCTACTCTGATCAAAGCTGAACAAGAAATGTGCATCCCCTGTGGATTAGTGGTTTCTTACTTTCTAAATAAATGAGGAGCTTATTTCTTTGTTAAACATTTCTGGAACATTTTCTATTGCTAACAGTCCCATTACTTCCAAATGAACAAATAGGACATTGTTCATTTCATTTTTAGGTTCATATAACTACTTCTCTTCTCATATGTACAGCTTTGGGAAAGAAATAAAGAAATTGTACAGGGAGTAGAGTGCACTTCGTTTCTGGGTTGAAAGGGTTCATCTAACCGCTTCTCCCCCAAAAAGTGAACAGGATTAAAAACTCAACACCCATCAAATTTGTACAAAATTTGGAAATCGTTTCAAAAATTGAGAGGAACTGAACAAATTTTCTTGATGCAATATTTTTTCTTTTTGCTATTATCTAAAAAAGTGATGAAGAAGAAATTTCAAAATTATTGCATTTTTCTTATTTATTTTTGTTGTTCCAATTTCATTTTATCTCGAATTAGTTCCATTTTGTTTTATTTATATTTTATACTTGGAATATTTTTGTGTTATAACTTCGAAATTTTAAGACTCTTAAAAAGCTGGAGGGGGGGGGGGGAGTAGTTGTATTAGGGATCAAACCAGACCCGACTCTGGGGGGGGGGGGGGGGCGTCACCGTGCTAAATTAATGTCAAATTACGTACAAATTTATCTAGCCAATCCCTATTTTAATTGAATAATTGAACTCTTAGCAATAAAACAAAATAGAAGATTTAATAAATTAAGAAAGAAAGAAAGGATTCCCGCAGAAAATGAAGGAAGCAAAGTGCTTTGTAATTGCAATAAACAAATTAGAAACAAAAAACGAGTTAAATATCTAAAATTCTTCGACCCGGGGTATAGACAGAATAATCTGAACACCCGCTCAATATAGGTGATGTTTGAGAAAGCTCAGGTAGAAATTTGCATGTCTCAGCTATTAAAAATCAGTCGTCTACCTCTCCTGCGCTCCATTTCAGTCTATGACACGCGTCACCTCACAGACTTTGAAAGGGGGCAGAGCGTCGGTGCCCGTTGAGCGGGTGTTTCCGTGTCCCGAACAGCGACATTGTTGAACGTTTCGAGAGCAACAGTCTAATGTTACGAGTGCGGTAAGACGTCATCGTGGGAAGAAAACGATACTCAATGACACGGAACGTCGAGCACTAATGAGAATTGTGTCGAAACAGCCAAAAAGGGAGTGCACCTTGAACAGTTCGCAGAGAGCTTCACAATTGCGATACTCGTGGAAGAGCTGCAATTGAAAAGCCTCGTTAAAACCTGTATCAAATGGTGTAAAGCCTGGACACCCATTAAACACGACTGGAAAAAGAGTGTTAGGGTCGGATGAATCCTCCTTCCCATTATTTCCGACGTCGGGACAACTGACGTTTGGAGAAGCCCCAAAGAAACCTACCGTCCAGATTGTCTCTTTGCTAGAGTAAAACACGGTGGCGGATCTGTCATGGTTCGAGGGGGCCATTTCTTATTATTCAGTTGGTCCAATGACTATACCCTCAGTGGCCGAATGACCGATACTGTGACATCTTACGTGATCAGGTCCGTCCCATGGCCAAGATTTTGTTCCGCCACTTTTCAAGAGGACAATGCACCCAAGAGCACGATGACGAAGTGCACATCTTCCATGGCCCTCGATCGCCAAATTTGAATCTAATCGAACCCGTAGAGTGAGTTTTAGAGAGGCAACTCAGAAGCAGACTTCCTCCCCCTTCGTGAAGACTATTCAAGGAATAGAGGAATCCATTCCAACGAAGGTTAGGATAAGCTGTACTCGAGGCTAAAGGAGGCCCAACATCTTATTAAGAAACAATCTGAAACATTTCTCTGGTGTTCACATTATTTTGTCCAACCCTGCTGATGTACAAGTGAACTTGTACGTAGTAAGGACAAGTGCTGAGAAAAAAAGGCAACGCTTGATTGAGCAATGTGTTGAGGAGACAAAAAAGGACACTTGATTAGAAGATGAAAGAGAAGCATGAACAGTGGTTTGCTCGCCTCCACTGTTAGAACGTTGCCATGGAGACGATTCAGAGGACGCGATTTTGAAATGAGAAGTGAGCAAGAGCTACGAATATGAAAAAGAAGAAGAACTGAACTGTATCAAGAAAGCAAGGCAGAGCATCATGCGTGCCATTCGTCTTTTGGCCCAATGCAAACTCGTCCAAGGCAACGTATGGCATCGGCAAGCTCACGAACCAATGCAACGCAACATTAGGCAGGGCCGGTGAAAAAGCATACCTGGAGTCTCTAGGCAAAGAGAGATGCAGCCCATAAGATAAAACCGGTCCAAATGAAAACGAATCGAGGCACCGTGGGAAAAGGTGCTAAACTTTCACTGGACAGATCGATAGGAATGGGAAATGAATGGGAGTGAGAAAACATGAATCGATTGCGGAAAGGAAAAGAAGGGCGTGTGCTGAAAGAGATGATTGACTGCGTAGAAAAGAAGAGCAGGGGACAGAGAAAGGTGGAGGTTCTGCATAAGCATTGCACATTTCCTGAACACCACGTGGAAAAGCAGTCTGGACGCGGATCGTTATCCCCAACGACGGGCATTTCACCCAAGAAGAGTAATGGGTTCCATTCACCCAACGTGGATCTATCTATGCAAAAACGAGTGAAGCTTCACGGCGCCAACACCCCAGCCATCTTAAAAAGGACACGCAAAGTGAGTTGAATTGAATTGAAATGAATTGACTTTGAGCGTTCTTCTTAAGATGGCTGCCGTGTAAATGCGTAGAGATTTCGCAACGGGTGTTCCAGATTTTATGCATGTCGACTTTATGTACGCCAACGAAAAAATGCCGCCACATAAAAACGGGTCGTGTGGTCTGTGGAACGGTGGAGGCCTTCCCATGCACTGGTCGTCGTCGTCGTCAACGATGTGGGTATAGATGGGAAGGGGGGGGGGGGGTTCCACGAACAAAAGAGATGGGGCTTACGACAAAGACGAGCGAGCCGTCCTTCTTGATGTGGAACTTGTGGCTACGGAAGCCGATGGGAATGCGGCTGTCACGAATATCCCTCACCATCTCCTTGTCGCCGAGTCGAAACAGCAGGTAGACGTGGCTGCTCATGAACACGTCCGAAACGATGTAGATCGTGTCCAGCTCCTTCAACTCTTTGCGACACATAAAATAAAACAAAAAATAAATAAATAAAATGAAAAGATCCGGCCAAAACCCATTCAATTCTTAACCTCAAAAGGAAAAGGTCCCACCGACCTGGATAGTCTCGGTTGATGAAGATCTCGTGGGGCTCGATGGTTTCGAGTTCGCTACGCTGGTGCTTCGTCGAGTCGATCTTCACGACGATCTCCTTCACCTCGACGTCCACGTAGTCGCGGATCGTGTACTCGAAGTACTGCTCCACCTCAACGGAACGGAAGCGTTAAAAGGTTAGCAAACGGCACCAAAAGAACAACAATAACAACACGGTAGCACGCTGACTCCCACCCATTGAAAAGGATCACGTGAGCAGAATCAGCTTCGGTTTTGGTCCAGCGATGACACGTCAGAATGAACGAACGAGAGCGAGGGCTGGAGAGTAAACAATTTCCAAAAGGCTACCGGTCTACAAAGGGGGCCTACAAGGACACCACATGGTAGACGAACCAAGACTGGTCGAGGACAACCGAGACAGCTAATCTCGTCGTGGAGCCATATTCGCCAGAATTTTGGCGACCCATTGTGAAATCCATGCCACGAGAAAAAAGGACGAGCAACGACAGCACGTGTTCCTGTTCAATGGATAAGTCTACGTAAGAGCACCAAACTCAAACTGAAATTAGCGTTGACACGGAAGGCCCGTTGGCTCCCCTCTCAGTGGGTCCAAATTGCTTTTCAAAGAGCACGAACCTTCTCACGCTTTCTTCCAGAGTGAAGGAGCCTACCTAAAGTGAAGAAAGAGAGAGAGAGAGAGAGAGAGTTTACCTTGGTGCCCATGTCGTGGGGTCCGATCTTTTGTAGACGGAACGGCTCGCAGATGGAGATAACGAGGTAGTCCTCGAGACGGCCCATCACCTGGTAGCGAGGCGCTGCGCAAAGGCTCTGAAAGTGGGAGTTAAGAATTTCAAAACCAACCTCCCTGGATCCATAAAACAAGGCAATGTCTTTTAACAACGAGACAAGGTGCCCCTTTAGCGTAGCCTCTGCTCTGCCCCCCGTTTTTGTTGTCGTCGGGAGTCGCCGCTTTCAGTCTTTTTCTTCCGAATTCATCGCTAGTCGGTCACCGGAATCGGATAGTGAAGGAAGGACAGGCTGCTTTGTCTCCATTTTTTGGGACAATTTTGATCTCAACGGGAAAAAGGGACAATTTGCGCCCAAGGAAAAAAAAAAAAGAAAGAAAACGCCAAACAATCTGCTCAATAAGAAGTGGGGCTTATGCTTTTGTGAAATTCTAGAGCGCCTGTATTTCCTTCAATGGATAGGCTTGTGAACCTGATCTGTCATTTGATGGGGAAGGCTATTTCTGACAACATTCCATGTTTAGAGCTTGTTAACAATCCAAAGGAGGGAAGGAAGGATTGATGACCCGTGGCCCTCTTCTGAATGATTAATAAGGTGAGCGTGGCCTTAAAGAAGCATTTCACTTAAATCATCAAGTCATTTGTACAATCTTTGACGCGCTCCAAAATGAACCTTACCATAGTAATGGGTGCCATTTCGCTCGAGAGCTGGTCTCCTCGGTCATCCTCCGTGACAGTCTCACGACGTTCGAAGTTTGCTCGCGATCCGTCGTGTTGCTTTTCGTTTCGCGGCACCTGAGCTTTACTTTTCAGCAACCTAACGGCCTGTCCAACACAACGCGTCTCCGTGCTCGTCTAGTCAGATCGCCAGAGACCTCTTTCCTATCGAGCACATTTGGAATGTGACGAGCCATCCCTGACGATCAAACCCAAAGAACTAGCCCGCTAATTTAAGTCGTTGGCAAGATATTTCTCAAAACCATGAATCCCCATTTCGGAGGTGGGCCGACGTTATACACACTTTGAAAAAGCCTAGTCACGGACAGACATTGCATTGGTGTCTGCTGCACGCTTCCTTCTTAGGTTATGCGCGCACTGGCAACTTTTCTTGTCAACTAAATAGTTGTCCAAAATGGATTACATGGACTTCTGTAGGAGCACGCGCATTGTTAACTAAACAGATGCAACCAGACCCATTTTCAAGGCAACTCAATTGTTGCTCACTCGAATAGAATCAACAGGATATACGTGCGCGCACACTGATGATGATTTTGTTGCTCTGAGCTAAAACATTATCACCCCCCCCCCCCCCCAAACCCCACCAGGAGAAGGTCCCAGATACACGTACAACAAGTTCTGCGGTGTTATTTTGTCTGGGAATTTTTCTCAGACTTATTCAAACATCTCTTTTTTTAAAATCTCTCCTAAAAATGTCAGTTGATATGGAGCTAGTTATTTTATAGTGAAATCGAAAAACGACCTGCTCCTTATCATTTTAAGTTAAATAAATATTGAGATAAAACTAATTTCAAACCAAACTTATGGACAGAAAGAAGCGAACAATTTGTTCAGGATTGGAATAAGCTAAACAAAAAGTTAAGCTATCTATGTGCTACAGCGTGTTTCTAAATTATCTCCCTTAATTCTCCATGTTTATTACTCAAAAACTATTACAGATTTTGACGTGATTTTTTTTTTTTATTCACAAAGAAAAACTCAACCAGTTTGTTAGCCTGCCTTAATAAAGTTCAATGTGTCCCCTATTTATGTCAAAGCGAAACTCCATTTCCTCCCATGTTCAGGCTAGCATGATCGAGGAATCGGCCCTTTCTTTACCTGATTCCACATTCCGAAAGGAGGGCAGAGTGCATGTACTACAGGGCCAAGAACAGAATCAATCAAGAAACAATCGCTGAGGAGTATGGGAGGAAATGGAGTTCCGTTTTGACGTCATCAATAGGGGGCACATTGAAATTTATTAAGATTAAGGCACGCTAGCTAGCAAACTGAGTGAATCAAATCAAATCCCATTAATAGTTTTTCAATAATAAACATGTAGTGTTGGTTGAGGAGCTAGGTATTCTAGTAATCCAAAGAAGGATTCTTCTTCTTCTTCTTTGGATTATTTTAATCAATTATTATATAAGTTTCTTATAATCTTATTTGGATTTCTTTTATTTCTTCTTCTTTTTAGATTTATTTAATTTATCCTTTTTATTTTATTTTCTTTCTTTTCCTTTATTTACCTGGCATCTCCTCATTTTGTTCGAAATGAAAAGGATTCGAGCTTATTTTGTGAATCACCAGGAGAGTGGGCGCGCGAAAATAGCGTCAACAATTTTTTCCTCGAGCAACTTTTTCATCAGCCAACTTTTTAATCAACAGTGTGCGCGTCCGCCATGATTCCCTGAATGAATGAATGAATGCTATTGGCTCGAAACTAAGACCAAAAACGAATGAGCAACGAATGATTTATTGATCTTTAATTAAATTGTTCAATGAGGCAGGCAGGCCTTTGGAGGTCAAAATCATTAAACAGATCAAAAGACCTGAATCGCTCACTTCATAAAGTCTTCTCACCTGTTGTCCTTGTTCGTGTTTCTTTTCTTCGAGACATACAAACAGATAGTACTACGTTTTCATTCTTCAACAGTTGTCTTTGGCAGAGCTCACGCTAAAGTGGCATCCAACACATTCCCTTCCCCAATCATCATAGCGTGTCCCTTTACCCATCGATGTGCGCCAACTGAGCCCAAGAAAACAGTGACGTCTTCGAATCAGAGCATTTCCAGTGCGAGTGCGATCGATCAAGAACAGGCTTTCTCAAACCTTTCTTGCCCTAGAGGGCCCGCGCCCCCCGCCCACTTTAGCAAACGTTTTGAGAAAGCCCGCACTTGATTCGGAGTAGTGGGCGAAATGTTTATTTTACCTTGAGACTGAAGGGCTTCTTCACTTTCTTGTAGACGGCTAAAATGTCGAAGTAGTTGCTCCTGTCGAGGACGGGAACGGTCGAAACGGTTCGCCCGAGCAGCTTGCGGCCGACGTCCTTGCGGACCAAGTCCCACATGACAACTCGGTGCAGCAGGGCCTAGCCATGGCAAGCGGCGTGCGGGAAACTCGCCACACGCGTCCCGTAGACGAGGCCGATGGCCACGCGTCCGACGATGGCAGCGGGAAGGAGGAAGAAGCTGCGTCGCCGCAGCAGCAGCCACACCACACACACCCGAAAGGACAAGGAACGGAGAGAGTCGAGCGCCAACCAACCAACCAAGCAAGCAAGCAAGCAAGCAAGCAACGGTCCGTCCACACGAAATGAGGAAAACCAACCCAACAGACAAAACGGACGCGCGTCCCATTCATGCATTGTTCACCCGACGGCGGAACGGACGTCGCTCCGCATTGTTGGCTTGGAAATGAAATTTAACGACCACGTGATAGGCCGTCGTCAGACGAAAAGAAAAACAAAAACGACCTCAGTCGACAACAATGGCTCATCCAACCAACACCTGAAATGTCATCCATTGTTACCTCATCATGGATAGAAAGACGAATAACAATGCTGCGAGAGTGCGCAGGTGTCGGTTGGTTGGTTGGTTGGCTCATCTCGATCCCAAACACAAAAACAAGAAGAAGAAGACGACCCAAGGAAGAGTGTTTTGTTGCTTTTATTACGCAAAGCAGAAGCGAGACATTTTGTGTCGGTTTACAATGGAGCAGGCCGAGTGAAGCGGCAAAGGTTTGTTCATTTGGTGGCGTAGCCCATGACAAAGTCGTTGACGATGAGGCTGAAGGGGAAGGAGAAGTGGACGCAGAAGGGTTCGACGTGGACGCTGGAGAAGCCGGCCACCTTCACCTCGCCCTCGACGTCGCGCTGCAAGTCGCAGTCCATGCACGTTTGCCACACGGGATTGGTCAGCTTCTGCAAACGGTACATCCCGCTTCCTTTGGGGGCGGCCACGTGATCGAGAAAATAATAGCGTCCTCCCTGCGTGGAAACAAACAAACAAAAAAAAAAAAAATCAAACCATGACTTCATATACAAACATAAGATAGAATGGGTACGGAACTCCATGCACGTTGACCCCTTACGCAAATCTTACGTGACCAGTGCATTTCAGGTAAGACAAACCGTGGCCCAAAACTTAAACGTCGATTTCTCAAAGAGTAATGGTTTGAAAATTGGGAGATAGGTTCGTGGCGTCCTAGGTTTCTGGACAAAATGTCATCGCACTGAATGAACAAAGGATGTGGCCTCGTCTCCATCCATTTCAATGCCTTTGTACAAATGCCTGTTGGAAGAGCCAAATTTAATCTTGGTAAGTAGGTAGGTAGGTAGGTAGGTAGGTTATGGGCCCATTCTAAAGGTCACGCGTGAAATCTGAGAAGTCAACGAGCAACACCGTTTTTCGTACGGGGCGATTCACAAAGGAGTGGAACAAATGATAGATTGAAAAAAAAAAAATGGAAGGCAAAATTCCGCGACCAGGAACTATGCGTATATTAGCTCTCTTCGAAAAAGGCAAGTCAATAGAGTCTGAAAGGCCGTGGTGGTTCAGAAGATAGTCGCGGTTCCTGATTCGAATCCAGGTCGTGGAATTTTGCCTTCCATTTATTTCTCCCATTAATAATAGCATGGGTTACCTTCTCCTTGGAGCACTAACTCCAGTTTTCATTTATTTATTGATTAATTTCGTGAGTGTAATAGAGTGAGGATCATATGAACGTAGGTCCTAGTTCGCATCTTTACAGAACTCTAGGCGATCAGAAGTTTTAAAAGTGGAGAGTACATTAATCAATCCACAAGAGTAGTCGTTACCATGAAAATAAAAATAAAAACTCATAAAACGCAAAACAGAGATGGATTTGGCCTTAGAGGACCTAAAAAAAACCAGTTAAGTCTACAGCGTCGACATCAATACCAATTGTTACGTAGGCGCCTCTTGTGCTTGTATTCAGGCTCAAGTAGCTAGAACATTTTGAGCCCTTGGAATTGCATATACTTACTCTCTCTCTCTTCTTCTGCTTAAGAAAATAGAAATGCACGTCTGCTTGAAACATTTCTATCGAACAAAATAGTTTTATCAAGAGAAATTCCATTTGGAACGCGTTCACGCTAAGCAAACCAAATTGTATCACGCCTAAATGGAAAAAGGAAATGTTTGCGTGAAGCCTCTAAGTGTGCATTCTTGATAAAGCCGGGAAGAAATGGTTAAACTCTGTTCTCCCTTTATTCTATTGCAATGAAGCAATAAGGACTCCCAAGTTAATGATAAATGGAAAAAATAGAAATAAAAAATTCTAAATCCACAGCCAAATGCAAACCAGTAGGTTACAACTTATGCGAACCAGTCCGTGGTACGCCTAAAAGAAACCACACAGTTTTGTTTTGCTTGCAAACAAAAGTCCACAATGCCAGGTAGTACACACTTAATCCAACAGAAGTGAGAAACGTTTACTTTGGGAAGGGAAATAAATCCTACACATTTTCTATTGCAGAAAAAGTGGGACGATCTGTTGGTGCCATTCAGAATAGCTTAAAAAAAAAAGGTGACCCATAGGGGGGAAAACAAAAGGAGGACGAAAGCCAAAACAGAGAAAGGGTTAAAAGGTCAATGGCGAGTGAAATAGGTTCTCGAGTGTCACATGTTACTACTGTGGCAAATGTATTGAAAAGCAACAAAAAATATTGCAGACATCAAACAAATTCAAGCCAAACCCAAGCTGACTGCGAAGCATAAACAAGCGAGGCTGGACATGGAGTGGAAGGCTAAATGGAACTATGATGAGAAAATATTCAATTTAGATGGTCATAAGGGATTTTGGCACGATTTAAGAACACTTTAGTAGGCCAAAGAGTGGTGCTATGATTTGGGCTGCATTCGGCTCGGGTGGTAAGACAGATCTTGTTACTAAAACGTACCAGGAGATGTTGTACCCTTTGGCCCTTTTAATTGGCGAAAACTCTTGGACATTCCAACGAGACAATGCTCCATGCCATACACCGCACTCAAACTTCGACTGAAGAGCAACAACTAATGTCCTCGACTGAGCAAATGGTTTATGGGACAAACTGAAGGGGAGGCAGTTAGAAAAAAATGGGTTGAAGGCAAGTCTGATTGGAGCAAAAGGTGGGTGGGTGGGTGGGTGGATAGCTTCATTAAGTATTTGTTAGCACCATTCATTCAATGGGATAGCTTAAGTTTTGAGAGTAGGGTGGACTTATCATTTCTTAACAGCAAAATTCTGCATTATTCCTGGTTTTTTCATTTATTTGCCACAAATGTGGGATATTTTGTTTTCTTTCCTCTTGCTAAAACTATTTAGTTCGAAATCAGTGTTGTTGGCTGTGGAATTTTCTTTTCTCATTTTCATCATTAATACATTAAATTTTTTATAGAAAAGTGCTTTGCTACTACGAGAGTAATAAAACTTTGTGTAATACGACCTAGGTTCATATTTGATTTGATCAAGCTCACTTGCACAACAAAATGCCGTGACGCGTGCCTTCCACTCGTCCTCGTAGTGAATCACCCCTGTAATAAATCAATCAATCAATCAATCAATAAATCAATAAATAAAGTAGAGTCCAGTTTCTTTACCGGTGCGAGTACGCGTTTAATTTCGCTGAGCACGCGTCTCATGTCCTTGACGGCACAGTTGACGAGGGTGGAGACGACGACGTCGACCGAGTCGTCCGCCGTGCCCACGAGTTTCTCCCCGCCGGCGACGACGAAGCGTTCGAGGTTGACTTCGGCGAAGTGGGCGTGGTTCTCGAACAGGTACTTCTGGAAGAGCGGGTTCGGGTCGTAGCACACGAGGCGGCTGTTCTTGGGAAAGTATTGGAAATTGGCGCCCGGTCCCGATCCGATCTCCAGGATGCGCAAGAGGCCCTGGTTACGTAAGTCCCAGTCACGTGACTCCAAGTTTTCCAGATCGACAAAGAGCCGTCGCTTGAAGGGGCGCAGCTTCTCGTCGGTCGAGTGGCACATGCAGTTGGCGTAGAACACCGTCAGCACGTAGCGATGGATTCTGCGCCCGTAGCGGTAGAGCGCCAACACCGCCACCAACACCAGGATCCCGGGGACCGCGTAGCCGCACAAAGCGTCCGAAAGTCGGAGATCAGCCGCAGCCATCGTCGCTGCATCAAAACTAAAGTCACGATGACAGACAGACCTTTGCCCTTACGGGTCACGTGAACCGGCGCAAGCGCACTCGCCTTCCGGGGGGGGGGGGGGGGCGGTGAAGCGACAGGAGGTAGATGCTTTGTGGAAAAGCATCATCACCGTATTTTCGTGCGTTTACTCCGCGGACTAAACAAAACGGACTAAACGTGTTTTTTGCTTTGAAATTTTACCTAAAACGGACTTTGTGCAGAATTTTAATGGCCAATAGATGCAAAAGTTCGACATAGTTCAACATTTTTCTAGAATACCATCGTACCCACTTAGAACAGCCCAGTAAAATTATGCGGTATTGCTCACTTATATCGAATACGGTTACAGCGAAGACCCGCATATAGCGAAAAAAAATTCGGTCCCAACCCCATCAGTCTATTTTCTATGCATTTTTACACGTTTATTGCGAAGGTTTTTGAAAGAAATCAGCTTATAGCGAAGGTAAATTGACGAAAATACCAGGTAACCACAAAAGTTCTTGCCGTTGCTATGTTGCCATAAAAGGAAGTGATAGAAGCTATCCAAAAATTTCGGATAACCTTACTGTAAAATGCATACTTTATTAAATGACGGTACATCAAGCAAGAATTCTTACATTGTCACTCGCTTTGGTTGATGATGGCACAGAGTATGAAAGAACTGAGTTTCCTGGGGGCTGTAGGCCACCTCCCTCGAAATTGACCAACTTGCTAATTAAATTGTGTTACTTGAGGGACCCCCCTCCGCTAGAAGAATAGGGCCAGCTGAGGTGAATATCGATTATGATCAAGATCGGAATAAAACACTATTTCATACACGTAGTAATTTCTACACAGTGTTTAGGAAGTCTGTGTGCATAGAGGATAAGATATACAAGGTCCTTGGACACTTTCCTATCTTTGATACCAATGTAGTTAGGCAAATTCTATTACAGGGACTTGAGGGTGATCTATCACCTTTTAATCATCTCAAATATGCAAATTAGGACACATCCAAAGTCTATATCGAAAACCCTAAGAGATACACAACAAAATTCCAATTGCACATTTGTTCAACAGGAAATGCCAAAAAAAAGTTCACCAAAATCCGATGAGCGGATCACCCACCCAGATTCCTCATTGCAAGCTCTGCAACAAGGCTTCCAAACAGTCATCTGATACAAACTAAATCTTTCCTTCAATGGGATGTCCGCTTGCATCATACAGAGCATAATTCCGCACGACATTTCAACTATGCCTGCAGAGCCGCCCTTAGCATTCGCGGGGCCCAGAGCAAAACTAAAATAAGGGGCCCTTCAAAGTTGATGTCTTCTCTTCGATCGTGGGAACTCTATCAATTTTCATTTGAATCCGTGTCCTCATTTTCGTTAATAAATTGAGGAAGCTGTTCTCAACTGGTGCTAGGATTAGTTAAGTCCTCATTTTCAATTTCTTTAGAATCAGTTTTTAAAATTTTGGGGGAACCCATGGTTGGGCCCTTTTAAGCGCGGGGCCCTGCCTGCCCGACTCTAAGGGCGGTTCTGATGCCTGGTTGTTGCATGATAATTTTGCCTCGCCTCACCAAAGCAGAAGACCATGGTGATCATTTCCTGGTTAGTGTACTGTGCCGTCTTGCTTTGCTCTGATTTTTTCCTAAGCTTCAACATGCCTTCCTTTTTCTACCAATTGCACAGGAAACTGGTGACTTTATGCTAAATTATGGAACTTTCCAGAACAGGATGAGGATCGTGCAGAGCTTGCAATGAGGATTGAGGGTGCGTGATCCGCTCATCGGATTCTGGTGAACTTTTTTTTGTTTTGTTTGAAATTTGTTGTTGAATGTGCAAATGTGCAATTGGAATATTTTGTGTTTCGAGATAGAATTTGGATGTGTCCTAATTTGCATATCTGAGATGATGAAAGGTGCTCCATCAGCTAGAGCACCCTCAACTTCCTATGTATTGGAATTTGCGTAACTACATTGGTATCCAAGATAGGAAGAGGGTAACAGACTTTTGACTCACCCTGTATTATAGATAGGGAGCAATACTCATAATGACGTCTTGTCGAAGACCATAACTATCTCTAGTTTTAGAGTTTGAAATTTTGTTTATAATGTTAACTCTTACATTTTCAAATTAAAAAAACCTAGGCGCCGCCACACTTTTGCCTTTATTTTAATTTTTTGAATTCCTATTTAAATGAGAGGCACCAAAAATTATTTTTTACTTTTTACTGCACTCTTTAAACTATGTAAATGTTGTCTATGTTAAAAGGTTGGTTTTTTTTTTTTGGTTTTTTTTTAACACGTTATGTGGGGGGGGGGGGGGGCC
>JAHWFO010007316.1:1405851-1450029 GCA_023313115.1 Rhysida immarginata
CACCCCATCAACTGAAACATGGCGATGCTCGTCGTTTTTCCGCTCTCGGGTGCTGCTGTGCCTGCTGGGCTGTTGATCTTAGAAAAATAAGCAGACGAGAGGCCGATGATCGAGGAGGAACATTTGACACGATCTTGGGCGAGAGAAGATCACGAAGATCATTCTGTTTAGATAAAGGGAGCGAGAAAGAGAGAGAGAGTGTGTGTGTGTCAGTGTGTATCTATCGCCAGAACCAGATTCCTCTTCCCGAGTGAGAGAAGGAGCAGAGAGGAGGAGGAGGAGGAAAAGGAGAAGCGCAGCCGCAGAGGCCGAGGCGAAAAGACGAGCGACATGGCGACGGGCGAAGTGAGCGATTGTTTCATTTGACGTGGCGATCGATTTTTATTTCCTTTCTCTTTTCTTATGAGCTCGAAAGAGATCGAGGTAAAACGATTGCGCTGATTTTGCGTGCTTGTGTTTTCTCTTTTTTGTTTAGGGCGCGGGCAACGGAGGAGACGGTTTGTCGATGCGAGAAAAGGCTCTGCTCAAGCGTCGCATCAACAAGCAGCACAACAGCAACTTCAAGGCAGGCTACGTGCCCATCAACGAGCCTTACCTGCACAAGACGGGGCTCAGGGGACGCAAAAGCTTCGTCGTCTACGGCGTCGTCGTCGTGCTCTTCCTCGTCG
This sequence comes from Rhysida immarginata, assembly GCA_023313115.1. Classification (NCBI taxonomy): domain Eukaryota; kingdom Metazoa; phylum Arthropoda; class Chilopoda; order Scolopendromorpha; family Scolopendridae; genus Rhysida; species Rhysida immarginata. The sequence continues at coordinate 1,406,520 of JAHWFO010007316.1, forward strand.
CCCTCGGCAACCTGCTCGTGAGTTCCGCAAAATCTTTGCTAACTCGGCCGCAATGGTCACTTATTTGGGCTTCACGCGGTGATATGACGAAATTTGGGAGGCGATTTCCTCCGCTATAAAAGGAACCAAAAGGGCACTAGCTCTGGTGAACGGTCATGCGAATGAAAACCAGCCGACAGACAAGAGAATTTGTGACGCCTTTTAAAAAATATTCCACTGGGACACGAAAACTTATCTTCAGTGGGATGAGGTTGCCAAAGGAACCCTTCTCAAACAGCATCCTGCACCTCTTCGACGGGGTTAAATTTGCGAAAAAGTGAGACTCGGGGGATTCAAATCTGGACTTGTGCAGTGGGCATCCCTTGCAGCTCGGACTAGACGAGTGCCTGCAGAGATTAGAGAGCCTCTGCATGTTGGACGCGTTTACAGTGTTTGTAGGTGAGGTACTGGATCGACAGATTCTTGTCATCGACTGCAATTGTCAAAACATTATGCTAGCACGACATTTCTAACAAAGGTGAAGAGTTACTGTTGTTACGTAATTGTAAATACCCCACCTACGGTTGCATCCTGACGTAACGACGATACCACAGGCCTTTTGCGTGTAAGATGCTGAAATAAACCCATTTGGTATTTTCAAACGACCCTTATATAAGATGTATCAAACTTTTGAGTGTGGTTCCTCACATCAAAACAAGAAGCATAGTCCGTATAAACGTATATCCAAAAATCCTTATATTTTGAAGTACCGGTACATGTGTTAATGAAAGTTTGCATTCAATGTGGTTTGAGGTACAATCCCTTGACAGAAGTTTGTAACCGACGTGATGACGCTGTGGTGCCATCGAGACTCGTTTACATTTGTCATTTTTGTACATTTGTGGTTAGCCTGTCTTAAAAATTTCTCTTGTGTGGTAATGAGTTAACTGAAATACGTTCTGTTTAACCAGGGCAAGATGTCCATTTTGTGAGCAGGCAGATATGAATTTTATGTATGGCCACGCAAACGAGTTAGATACCTTACTGTCTGAGAGTATTTGAAGGGGTGCGACAGTCAATGATCCGAGAAGCATACATGTGTAGACATTTGTTACGAGTTTCTGAGGCAAGGTATACAAACCTTCATTAAAACCTCAAAATCTAGGATTTTCTGACACGTGTTTATATGGACTATGCATCTTGTTTTGGTAGGAGGAACCCACCCTCAAAGTGTCTAAAAGTTTTCAAAATAGAGCAAGTGGCTGCACCTACAGACTTGATCAGCGTTACCATTGCCCTTTTATCATTTTACGAATATCCCCGCCCCCTCGTATGAAACAGGAAATGGAAATGGCCGAGAGGCAACAAGGTTGCAGTGCTTCCATATTGTTGCAGTTTGCCAGCGTTCGTGCATTTTATCTTGAAAATCCGCAACGTTTATAAGACCAGTTTTGTTCCATTTTATTGGAGAAAATTGCCTCCCAAAATTTGCCTCACATTAATCAACCTGCATGACTGTGATAAACACTGAACCAGCAACAGAGATTAGGCATTTGGTGTGACTAAAATGGTGAGATGTTTTAAATGCCCAAGACCTTTGTAAAAATAAAACTGGGGGTTAAAGTGAACCATTTTTTTTTTTTTTTTTTTGTAATTTACAACGATATTAAAACTATTATTTTAAATTGGTAGCCGAGTGGCTGTGGATAGAGATTTTGAATCTTGCTATGAAGGGATGTATCTGTTTGTCCTGCACGTAAAGAAAAATTGTGTGGAAGGGCACAGATATCTTAGAAATTGACGTGCCCAAAATCATAACAAACTTAGCCATTACTGTATACTCTATAATAATTAATAATAATAATGCAGGGAGTGGACAGAATAATAGGAACGTCTTTTGATTTAGACATTTTGTTGAATATCTAGAAAAATACTTGACAAATAATCCTAAAACTTGAGGGGTGTAAAGAGCAAGTTACATCTCATTATTTCGGCAAAAGATTTGTCCTAAAGGCAAATAGGAGACCAGTAACAAATTGAACAAAAAAAAAAATAATGTTTGGAATCACCCTGTAAAAAAAAAATGTTTGAAATGCGTTGTAGCTGTAGCAAATGATTAGGAGTCTTCTTTTACTTATCTCTGTTCATTTGGATGAGAACAGCACGTAGATTCATGGACATGTAAAGGTTTCTTTAAAAAAACAGAAATTTTTTTGTTCATACCATGCAATGCCATTTTCAGGAAATTTGACAAACTACATTAGAGACAACACCCTGCAATCAGAATAGAAAAATATTACTATTTGATGAAATATGAGCATTTTTACTAAATAATGCTTAACTGCGCAAGCAAATAACATGAAAATTCAGAAAGATGTCGCCGATTGAATGAGTTGAATTTCAGTTGCTCTCAAAGTTAAACAAAACAATAAGGGGCTTTCTCTAAATTTTTATTTTTGGACCAGACACCATCATCAACTTCTTCTCCTTAAGTTGATATGAAGGCATATTGACCTCATATTGAGTTCATATCGGCTTAAGGAGAAGATGTTGATGGTGGTGTCCGGTCCAAAAATAAAAATTTAGAGAAAGCTTCTTATCGTTTTGTTTATTTTTTGAGAGCAACTGAAATTCAACTCATTCTATCGGCGATATCTTTCTAAGAGTAGCTCTACACATTTGGCTAATAAATTATGCAAAAAACATTTTGGTAACACTTGCGCATGCGCAGTTAAACATTATTTAGTAAAAATGCTCATATTTCATCAAATATTTAATATCTTAATATTCTGATTGCAGGGTGTTGTCTCTACTCTAGTTTGTCAAGTTTCCTGAAAATGACATTGCATTGGGTTGAAAACCCTGCGTGTTATAAACAAAAAAGCTTACAAAAAAATTTCTATTTTTTTAAAAAACTTTATATCTCCATGAATCTACGTGCTATTCTCATCCAAATGAATGCAGATAAGTAAAAAAAAAAAGCCTCCTAATCTTATATTACAGCCAATGCATTTCAAACATTATTTTTTATAGGGTGATCCAAAACATTATTTTTTGTTCAATTTGTTGCTGGTCCTCTATTTGCCTGTGGGACACAACCTTCGCTGAAATAGATGAGGTGTAACATGCTCTTTACACCCCTCAAGTTTCAGGATAATTCCTCAAGTATTTTTCAAGATATTCGACAAAATGTCTAAATTGAAGGTTTTCCTATTATTCCTGTAATAATAATAATAATAATAATAATAATATTAGATTTCTATTCAATATTACTTAGAAATGAAGTCTAGCAACCTAGTGAATATTTTAATTTGAACACAATCACAGTCTGCCTGGAGTTGCCTAACAGAACTCATTCAAAATCACTAATGTACGACAACATTCTTACTTTTAAGAAACATCAATTTTTCCTTCTTCTCCCTCCAGGTGACTCTGGTACTGCTGAGCGTCTTAAGAATTGGATATGGAATGGAAGCTTTGGAATTCATACCTTCGGGTCGTCTGCTTAAATTCCTCGTTCCCTCCGATTTCGAGATGATCATTCCAGTCAACGGACGCATAGGGGGATTCGCAGGACAGGATTTGGAAATCAGCAGCAGTAACGGCGAAGAAGTACAGTCAATTTTTCTTAACCTAAATGAATACATCTAAAAAGTAATTTACATTTAAGCTTGCATGTATTGTGTCTTAAAATTGATGGTTGTTTAAATCCAGCACGTTGGCCAACACTTCCCAGCAAATGTGGTGAGCCTTATTAAAAAGTCGGAACGTGTCGTGAACATGTAATAGCATCAAATACAGTCGGGGAAACAACTCTCTGCAGAGTATTGGTTACAGAAAGAAAATTTTACAGACTAGTGTTAAATCATTCTGATTTCTGCAAAACACAAGTGTTCTAATTTATACCAGGATAGTGCAATTCAGAAAGCTGTGGACCAGCCTTCCATCTCTCTCACCAAGGTGACAAGCATTTCAAACTGAATAAGCAGCAAGTAATTTTCAGGGAGTGCAGGAGATGAGGCTAGTGGATCCTCATTAGCATGATTAATAGTTTCACTGAGATTATTATTAACTAGATGATGTTTCAAATTGCTCATTTCAGCTTCAGAATATGGATGCTGGTAGTAGTAGTAGTAGTAGTAGTAGTACGAGGGTCATTCCGAAAGTAATTTTCATCATTTTTTTTTTTCCACACGGAAACTTATTATTGCCAAAAAAAATACACCGTGGCATCATGAACTATACACCTTACACCATTTTTCGATATAGTCGCCACCAAAAGAGTAGCAGCAGACGGGCGTGCCCGAGGCTATTCGAGTGCAAATCACGATGGCAGACAGAAGTGTACTGACAATGCAGTTGCATCCCAGTTCACCAGTGAGGAAAAAATTCAGTGTCATCCTCCGCAGGAAAGATTATGGCAACAGCGTTCTGGAACTCGGAAAGTGTGATTCTCATTGATTTCCTCCATTGAGGGACCATCAATGCAACACGCTACTGTGACACCCTCACAAAACTCAGGTCCGCCATTCAACAAAAGAGACCAGAGCTCTCGAGTGAAGGTGTTGTGCTCTTGGACGACAACGTAAAAACCACATGAGGACAGGCTCACACAGCATCAGATAACCTCGGGCACGCCTGCCTGCTGCTACTCTTTCCTCAAACTGATTCCACACGGTGACAAATGTCTCAATGTTGGTGGCGACTATGTTGAAAAATAGTGCAAGGTGTATAGTTCATGATGCCACGGTGTATTTTTTCTGGCAATAAAGTTTCCGTTTGAAAAAAAATGATGAAACTTACTTTCAGAACAACCCTCATAGTAGTAGTAGTAGTAGTAGTAGTAGTAATAGTAGCAGCACTAGTAGATAATTTTGTCATGTTCACCATTGTGCAATATCCAACAAAGTGAATGCTACAAATTGACTGTGACCAAGTGAAGCACAAAGAAAGAAATGGTGAGAAACCAGAATGATGATGGCACAGTGACTTATGTGTAATTCTTTTTTTAAGGCCAGGATTACCAATTTCAATTAAAATTTTGTTTTTTTTCTTTCTCAATTCATAGCAATTTCATTAAGCAGCCAAATGTTCTTACGTTAAGTGAAATTACATAGTGCATGCAAAGTGTTCATTAGGTGGGGGTCTACTGTATTTGGTGGCAAAAAGGGAGCAGTGATGGAGAATTCCTGTAAGTGTTTGTCTTTGACCTCTTGGATTATTAAATTAAGAAATTACACGAATGGAGCTCTTAAAAGAATCAGTTGATGCATTTAAACTAACATTCGAGTTCTCCTTTAGTCTGAACAAAGCCGTCCTGTTTTAAGCAATTTACTCACGTTGCCATTCATTTGTTATTGCAGATAGAGTTGCAAGCCAATGCCCCTAATCCAGCCAAGCTTTCGATCCGACCCGAAGGTATCGAAATTTCCAACGTCGACAGCTTTCAGGTGGTGAACCCTGCCAACGGTAAAACAGTCTTTTCTTCTGATTATTCTGGCTTCAGTTTGCCTGTCTCTGTTAAAAGCTTGAATGTGAAGCAAGCCAAAGTGAATCGGGTAAGTATGTTCTCTATAGAGTGAAATCGGAGCGGACAAGCAGAAAACAAAACTGAATTCGGGTAGAAATTAAATGTTGGGAGATCTTACAGGAAGAGAAAACAAAACCGGAGACAATACTCCAATAATTTCATTTATTACTTTATACCAATTATACTTGTTACTGATTAGTCTCTTTCCTAAGGTATGGATAACAGTTTCTTGCATGGGTCTGCACGTACGACTCTCGGTCCGGCACTAATAATGCTTGGGTGTTTTATGCTTTAAAAAAAATGCAAACAAGTATTTAAAACTAACCAAAAACCGTGGATAATGACCAGGATGAAAGAATAAACACTTCTTGTCCGCAATAAAATAGAAGGCATTATTACAAATACTTATTTTGGCCAGAGCTTTCTTTGTCATTGATTGTATGTGAGGGCAAAAGGTGGCTGAAATACCTATTTGTTATGTGTGCACAAGAGGAGTTTGTTCTTTCATCAAAGCAAGATTTTAAAATATACCCAACCCGCTTAAGCCGAAATGTCAGGGGATCAGGTTAAAAAAAAAAAAAAATTGACTTAACTGCCATTTCCAAAACAAGGCTGAATTAAGCTCGTGTGATTATTGATTATATGTGCTACAGTATTTATATAAAAATTTAGCTTGTCTGCTTCTTAAAAAGCATAACCATCCATTTGAACACTTAAAATTGCTAAATGTTATACTTACATGTTTGATACTGCATTAAGCATCCTGCTCTAAAATTAGTCTTAAACGTAAAAAGAAGAACGCTTTTGTTTATCTATCTGCCTGCTCCAAGAAAAGAAATTGATTACGTATTTAGAAAAAGTTATTGTTACCCCATGAACATTAAGACCTATTGCGTTTATGTAGGTGAGCAGTCCAATCGATAAATCCTTATCGATCAACACGGACAGACAAATTAAGTTCACGGGAAGCGAGGGAATCTCGATGGCTTCACGGGAAATTGTTTGGACCTCGCAACAAGATCTGATATTGAAAACAGTGGTAAGTTTTAATGTTTTTTTTTTTTTTAAACCCAAAAAAAATAGATTGAGGACGTGGGATTTTGTTCGGAATAAGATTTGCATTTCAAAACGAAACTGTATGGAAAAACTGGTAGAAAAGGAAAATCTTTCTTAAACAAGATAATCGATTTAAAACTTGATCATGGTCTAAGGTCAGTATTGCTGTATTAATCAGAAAATAAATAGAAACAAGGTGAGGAGTTTAATTAAAGGATGCCTACTTGTTTTGAGTATAGCACAGTCTTCCGAATACCAACAGCACTGTGAATAAGTACAATAGCCAATGTAAGGATAATGTGAACCTCTTGCCCACATAAAAAAATTTAATAAGATATAACATGTCGTACATTTCAGCCACCTTATGCCCTTCTTTCAACAAAAGTACATTCACCAAGAACTTACAAGCTAAACTTAAGCAAAAATTAACCCATTGGGGGCCAAACAAACAGTTTTGGTGGCAGAAATGAACATACGATTTATCTTATTAATTTTTTTTTTTTTTTGTGGATAACAGGTTTAATTTTCCTTATCTTTGCTAATATTCATAGGGAAGAATGAATTCCTGATGAAGGATGGTGCTCCAAACAAATGGTCACCAGACAAACTAATAGTGCAACATAATGCAATGTACCAGCAACAGTCTGGCAAATGGCAACAATTCTGACCATCCACATACTGACAACAAATTCAACGGAGTGCATGTTGCCATTATTCATTTGTTCTTCCATATCAGAGCAGTTGATGATCGTATTAGTCAACACATTGCCACATTTTAATTAAACTTCTTATGTTTCCTGCTTTATTTGTTTACTAGCTGATATACCTGGCCTTGCTCGGGTTTTTTTTTTGATGAAATTTTGAATTTTGCAATATCCGAATGTGAATATACAGTAAAAAAGTTTGAATTAATATACTAAAAATTCACATTGAAGAACCGAAAAGAATTCTTTTAAAATGCTCCCAATGGATGTCCTAGCCCTTTAGCAGTTCTACTTGACTTTGCTCGTTTTGGAATGATGTCTATAGCTGGGTGAGTTTGATGCAGTGACGGAGAAAAAAGGTGGAGAATAATGTTCATTTTTTTTCTGTATATTCACATTCAGAAATTGCAAAATTTCATCAAAAAAGATCCGAGCAATGCCGGGTATATCAGCTAGTTCATAATAATGTAAATAAAAAAAAATAGTCCTAGATACTTGAAATAAAATTTAAATCAAAGAATAAAATCCATATTTTATGACCAATGTAAGAACTAAGCTTTTAACATGCAAAGCCCCCCAAAAAATCCGGTAAACATAAAATACTGGAAACTTGGATCCAGGTAATCAAAAAATAAACTATCAGATAGTTGAGCTCGTTAATTGCCATCACTGTACCAAATTTCATTAATCTAGACCTGTTTTACTCGCAAAATACTGGAAAAACTACGAGAAATCGTACATTTTTATGGAGGGCCCTGGGAGGGGGGGCAAAGGGGTAAAATATGAAAAAAGAAATTGTTTTTTGCAAATTATGTGAACTATTCTTGGTTCAAGTATCTAAGTTGTACGTGAATTTGCCAGAGTGGGGTTGATCAGACACGAACGTCAAAATTAGGCCTATTTTGGGTTTTTTGCCCCCCTAAAAATTGATTTTCTAAAATCAATGGATGCTCCCTTTTTATATATCTTTTACATCATGGTGTGCAATTTTGAAGTTCTCTGCATTTCTACATTGGAGTTAGATGGCAAAAACACAAAATGGGTGGGCCACTCTTTAGGCCCTCTGGTCCCCTTCACAAAATGAAAATTGAAAAACCAGAAATTGTTTTTTTTTGGAAATATCCTCGAGAAGCTCCCCTCCGAGTTGCGTTGCTTTATCTTTATTCCCCGCGAAGTTGCATCAAAATATTAGAAAATTTTGTGAAACATCCCTGAAAATCGATATTTTTCAGTTTTTGCACCCTTAAAATTCGAATATCGAAATTTGGGGAAACCACTTTTTTTGGCATGGTAGCTGGAAACCTTCCTGCAAAATTTCGAAGATCTGCGTTTATTGGGGCGGAACCAGGCGACCGAACATGCAACTCCTTTCTGCCCCACGTCAAAGAAAAAACCACATCTTTCACCACAAAGATAATAGATTGAAAATATACACCCTGTATATACAGATTGTATATTTTCAATCAGATAAAATAAGATAAAATATATACCTATATATATAGATACATTCAATTTACAATAAGATAAAATATAGATATAGGGTGTATATTTTCAATCTATTATTGTTGTGGTGAAACATGTGGTTTTTTCTTAGTTTTAAGTTTTGCAATAAATATATACTGGAGATGAACCTCCAAACATCAGATAATTCGAACCATGAACCTCGAATGTCATAGTCGACACCTCGACCCATAGAGAAGAAATAAGATAGAAAGAGCATTTGCCCGTGCAGTGAGCGAATTCAGGATGCCACCATTCAAGGCAAATAGCCAATAACGATTTGAGAAAAGATTACGTGATTTGGGGATGGTTGAGAGCGAAGCGGCGCTATTTACAATATAAAAGACTGTGTCGTTTACCATTTTTAGGAATATAATTCTCTGTAATATTTCCCACTTTCATTTTTTTCTCTGGGGCATTGTTTTTGAGATAAAAAAATGTTGGACATCGCGTAGACGTAATATGCCACTCAACCCGTGCTTCTGGAACACATCAAAATCATGGTCAATCACGTAATAAGAAGAACCAAAACACATTGCATACAATAATGTGATTTTTTTTTTATGAAACATGCAAATGTTTTACAATAAGTGTTCAAATTGACTCCCTGTGGCATGAATGCATGCTTCACAACGTCACTGTATGGACTGACGTACACGTTCAAAACTTCCTGGTTATTTGCGAATCTGGTTCGCAGCTACGGTAATTCTGGCTACCAGCTCTTCATCGGATCCCACTGGTGTCTCATACCGAACACTATCTATCCAAACAACTGTTGCCTGCAGGTAGAATTTCAACATTTTTTATCTCAAAACCAATGCCCCAGAGAAAAAATGAAAGAGGGAAATGTTGCTTAGATTTGATCCCTCTACCACCCACCAAGTTTGTACACGTTATTCAAGAACAGCCTGTATAGCTTCTACTTCCTTTACCGCACAGGCTCAATAAATTAGAAAATCACTCGTTGATAAAAGTGGATTGACTCCACTATTCCACAAATTATTAATTCAATTTAGTCAGTTTAATAAGTACAGTATTTTCATTATGTGAAGTGAAATATTAGGAGTTTAAAACTTAATATCATCTCCAAAATTGGATCATTGAAAATGGTTAGATAACACCCAATTAATGGATGGTTTCTCTTAACAAGATTCTGCATATCTGTTTTGGCTATGTATCTATGTTTAGTGGCTTTTGGTAGTTTTAGTATAAAGAACACTGAATCTGACAATTTGAACAGTTTTGATTGAATCATCCTTCCTTACTAATGTTACAAACTGTCAAAAACAAAATGACACAAAATTAAAAATGATTACAGAAATCTTTCTTTTTTTTTGTTTATAAAATAGGCCTCTTTTAGAATTTTTTTAAAGTTATTTTCTTCTTTCAAAATTTTTATTTTCTCTCAGTTTGGATAGCGTTCATTCAAAGGCAATGTACTTATTAGAGTAGTTTGATGTTTATGCTTGAGAATTGTTTTCTTTTACTAAAGACAATACAAGTACCGTAATTCTCATCTCAATTAGCTGTCAACTAGGTATTCTGGCAATAAAGTAAGAGTTGAATACTAACGTTATGCTCCAACATTATGCTAATTAATTTAAGGTATTCTTATAATTGTTAAGTCGGTGTTATTATTTCTTGAATGAATTACAAGGAGTTTTATAAATAAACTAACAAGAATTATTACATGCACCTTTAGTATACACTTGCATTCTTATACACTGATCATGGCTTAGTGATCATTTCTGAATTTAAACATTTGTTTCACCAGCAACACTAATTTGTTACTGCCAATACTGGATGTTGAAAGCGAGAAATCTTGTTACTTTATTTCTAGAAATTTACCCTTGTGCTTGAATTCTTGATAACGCACGTGACACTCAGAAAAGTGTTTTTTTTTCTCCTCTCGTTTCTCACAGAACGGCAGCATTCGTTTTAATGGGACCCACGGGATGTTCATCACACTGAAAAAACGTCTAGTGTCCAACGAACCGAGGGACAATTACATTCGTCAGTACAAAATTTGCGTTTGCAGCAACAATAAGCGACTTTTTCGAATTCCTGTCACAAAGAACAACTACAATTGTGCAAATGCAGTGATATCTGGGAGAATAAGCCCTTGCATCTAGGAAGGGACAGAATTTTTGGAGAACTTTATTCAAATCCGGCGCCGGCCCCCCCCACCTCTGGGTATCGTTTGCTTCAACCAAGAATAGAGATATTCCTCGTCAGTAATTAAAAGTGCAGCTATCGTTTTTTGTTTTTACTTCTGAATCTCTTTCTTGTGGTTTATGAAGCCAGAATTTGCTTAGCACATGCAACAAATGTGGATCTGTTCATTGCAGTGACTTAATATGCTCTGCCATTGTAAAACTTGTCATTTGTGTTTTCACATCCAACTATACATCGTACCTTAGTTGAGGCAACAATCTGTTGCAGTTTTTCACGTCACCATTGCAGAATTCTATCGAGTAGCACATTTTCACCTCTTTTCAACTCGTCCTATCGGTATCTTCATCTTGCAGAATTTTTCACATTTAGCTTAGGTGGTGCCATGCACGAAGCAAATTGACCCAAATTCTTTTACAACGACTAGCCCAAAACACCCTCTTTATAATTAACAATGGTTATGCAAGCTTATGTGTTCTTGCTTTAGCATAGCATCTGCTGAAGATTGTGCAAATAAGAAAGGACCTTTGTCACGTGTTTGGTTGTTTCTTCAAGGAATGTGTTAGGAGAAATCAAAATGACACTATTGAAAAAGAACAAAAAGACAAAGAGCCTCTTCCACTTATTTATTACAATTCAAAATAGAAAAGGGCTATTAGGATTAATAAAAAGATGTTGTCTAGTATTAAAAAAAATGTTTCTAGAAAACTTATTATGTGTAAAAACATCTAAAATAAATGGCACTGAAATTTTTTTTCCAATAAAGTGAGTTAAAAATACAGAAATAAAACTTTGTTACAACGGATGACAACAAATTAACATTTTTTTTTTTTAAGCGAAACAATTATTTTCTAGATAGATTGTAAAAAATAAATTAAGATTTAAGTCTTACGTGTCAAATCATCCAATTACAACTAATGAAGTAATCGTATATATTTTAAAAAACTAACGAAGGAGAAAATGAAAGTTCCTTACATTAAGTTTAAATTATGCCATTCGATAACATTTTTCCCTTGCAAAAATACAATTGTACTACTTGAATGATATTGACTGTCCTCTTCCATACAGCGATACAATGAGATTCTCAGGAAAAGTTTCGTTTCCCTAACATTTGGATTCAGCGGTGACGATGAGATAATGGATGAGCAAATGTGACTAAATGCATTTGGTCCTCAAAACCTGTTAAATATGTGGCTTTGAATTTGTATTAATGTGGACGGATATGACATAATGGGGCCAACACCTGCAACGAGATCCATTGCAGTTAGATTTCATTTACAGCACTCTCGAGAAAAAGCATAGCAAAGCCAACGCTTACCTTTCTGGTGTTTTTACGGATGAAGTACCATGATGTTGGGGGACTGATAAGTCTTCAATATTTGATAGTGAGAGAGCACACAGAGAAAACAATAAATCTTGAATGGAAAGAATGGAAATAAAGAAAGTTCTTATTAAAAGTTTCATACAAAAGCTCTGATCTATGAATTTGTAAATAAATACAAAGTGAACATTGGTAACTGGTTTTTGCCACACGAACATCATCACAGCCAAAATTGTTAACAACTTTGACTGTTCATTATGTTTACAAGATCAGAAGTATATAAGTAAGACTTTTCTTATTCTAATACTACTTGTTAAAAACATGCATCCAATTAGTGTTTATCGCCAAAGACTTACTTCGATTCCAGTGAACAGCCACGTTAAGATTGCTGAGAGAACTGAGATTGGCTAGTGAAAAAAAAAAAATTAACTTATTGTATAACAATAAATTGTTTATTGACGAGTTGTTATTAACAATAAATTGACTTACGTAAGTATAGTATCTGGCAATGAACCATATGCCTAAAGCAGTCAAATGCAAAATGAGCAGGCATTTCCAGACCATGAAAGGCAGCAAAAGTCCTCGGTTATCCTAAGAGTGAGAACGATAAACATCAAAAACCAAAACGACAAAAGAAAAAAAAAAACGAGCAGAGGATGTGGATCCATTATAGAGCCCGAGAAAAAAAGAATCTCACATGTTGTATTCTAATTTGACATACACCTCCACTGTAAAAGGAAATAATTTTCTGACCACCTAATCTGTCCATCATAATGGACAAATGCTATAAAAAAAATTTCAAAATTGCTGTTTAGTGCCAGTGCAAATTACTGTTCAGCACGTGAAAGTCAGTTCTACTATTATAGCACTGTGGTATATAATTGATATCCATAACAAGAATGCCTGTGTGGGTAGCCAATATTCACAATAAGCACCAAGGTAGCATAGATACACATAAAATAATCTACTTTTCCATAATGACGCATATTTTACTGACACAAAAGTGCATTTGTAAGATGCATGCAGAAGAAGGTGGCTTGGCTGTTGAAGTGAAATGCATGTCGTTGTAGGAAAGGGATTTCTGATCTTGGCAGCTAATTCACGACGGCACAAATCTTGTGCCAGCTATTTCTAGACACGATGGCACAAGGGGTTTTGGGTGCCTCTTCTTTGGGTAGGTTTGAAGCCCTCAAACACCTTGCCAGCCTGAAACTTTAGACGAGTGCTATGGAAAGACAAATCTTAACCGTGGAAATATACACAAGCTATGTCTCGTGCTCCATGCTGTGTCCACATCCTCTTAGGTCGAGAGCTACTCACATTTCTTGTACCCAAGACGAGAAGAATGGAGAAGATGATCAGGAGGATGCAGTAGGTGATGATGATTCCTCCAGCGATCGGTGTGGCTGACAAGAAGAGAGAGAAAAGAAAAAATTAAAAAGTTTCCCTCGAGTCTGTTTACTTTAAGCAAAGTTTCTCAATCTTTGGGTCATGCCTCAATTTTTATGGGTTGTGAAACAATAGAAAAATAAAATAAACACTAGAAATAATCCAAATCACACACAATACAGTGGGTGACCAGTAACGGACAGTTTGGATTGCGAACAAATCGGATAACGAACACTTTTGCAAAAGATTTTTACGTTCAGATAATGAACACCTCACAGAACAAATACTAGAAGAAGCGATGGTGTGTGTAAGATTTGCAGTTTGTATTTTGATGCCAGTCTATGAACAGCTTCTGGAACGAGACTTTGACAGTTGAATAAGGTCTTGGGACTTGTAATTTTCCCAGTGTTACATTTCATAGTGAGCATAGATGAGCGTTACATTTCATCTATGCTCACTATCCAAATTGCTGTCAGTTGTAGAATGAAGCAATCCACAAATTCTTTAAGCCCCACAAACAAAACAAAACAAAAAAAAAAACAAAAACATGCAAGACTGTGGATTATTATTACTACATAGAAATAAACATTTCATATAATAAGAAATTCTATAAAGTTTTTATTTATTTTTTGGATATCCAGAACGAATTAATCAAATTTCCATAATAATCTGTGGTAAATTGATGATCAGTTAACGAACAATTTGGATAGCAAACATAGTCTTGGAATGGATTATGTTGTATTTTTATGGGTTGCAGTGGTTATAAAATGGTTGAGAAATTCCTAGTAGTAGTAATATTAACTAACTGCGATGCCCATCTTCGCCAAGCTTTTCAAGGCAAAATGAAGGCTGGATATCAGTATCTATCTCCTCTACGTATATACCAATGTTGTTTAAGGTTTGACCCTGGCACTTTTTAATTGTCATTGCATAAGCTGGGCGGATGGGAAATTGTTGACATTCAAACTCCGCAAAATGATCAATTGCCTGTAATGTTATTCTTGGTATTAACAAGAATTGTCCTGCATAACGCTAAATATTGTACCTTGTAATGAACCTGATTATTCAGAATTGGCTGTTGTATTGCTTAATATCCCAAACATTCACCCTATTAACTATTGCATTCCTACATCTTAGCCCAGTCTCCTGGTTCATGCTTACAGTACTTTTCCTAGAATATCCGCAGGCCCATTTTTGTTTTTTTTTTAATGAACAACCTAATAAATCATTTTATTTTAAATTTTAGATATCCTTATTTTGTTTTTAAATTTTTTTTTGCATGACGTCACAAAATCCATCTATTTACATGATGTCACAAAAACAGTGCCACAGCTTGTTCAGATTGCATCTGCTTTGGGATAACCCTCTTTTTCTCGGTTGGGACGGTTAGACTAACCAGCATTTTGGACCACGTTCGAGGCCAACGAGAGACAGGCCAGGGCACTCAAAAGTCACCTGACCATCAGGGTCCGGGTAACAATCCAGCCTTCATTATCTCCATATTGGATTTTAACAATCACTATTTTCATTTGTTGGAAACGATGAAGGATGGATTGTTCCCCAGACCCCGAAACAAGTCGGGTGACTTTTGAATGCCCTGGCCAGTCTCTCGTTGGCCTTGACCACGTTAAAGGACAGTCACAATTTCCTCACCAGGATTTATGGCTGACCAATTGCTAACTCTTTTCACTGGTTCGAGTTTTTGACGTCAGCCCTAGAAAGAAAACAGCCTTCCAACTGAAACGTCAAACATTGTTACATCATCATAATTCGACCATTGTTGAGCGTATTTCTACCAATTAGTGGGCCCTAAATTTGGTGATGTAACAATGTTGGAAGGCTTTCTTTCTTTCCAGGAGGTGTTATGAAAACTCTTAAAAAGCGTTATGGATTATTTGCATAAAATAGAATTTAATAAGAAGGGCATTGCGTTTTATTCGCTAAGAGGCATCCAACATCGAATTGCGTAAGAAACAAGAGCAAAAAAATATTTCTTCACGTTTCTTTTTTAAAGCATTAGAAACCTAAATGAAATTAATGAATTGGCTCTTTGTATTTATTTATTCTAATGCTTGACTGTATCGCTATTTGGTTGATACTGAAGTCTCGTGTGTCGATTCTAAAGCGGAACGTTTTTTATCGCTCTTCGCATCACTATTCTTTAATAGCAGCAGCAGCAAGTGGGTGGGTAGGTATAATAAACTCACTCGAATTGACGTCCGTCTCAAAGTAAGGGCTGTACAGCTCGGAAGATTGGCCCCCTTCCATGACCCATGCCGTGTACACGATCGCCACGATACACAGGATCTACAAATGCAAAACAACAAACAAACAAACAAACAGATGACGACGACAATAATTGAGCAAATAACGAGGCGTGGCTCCGGGGCAGGAGTTCGACGCACTCCACCTCAGATCGCATTCCTGGCTCTTCATGACACAAAAAGAGAAAGAGAGGGAGTGTACTCACGATGCTATAGACGCCGACGACGACCGTTCCGTGTTTGACTGTGCTGTGGCACCAGCAAGGGGACCAGCAGCTCTGTAAAATGGCCATGGCCACCGACCTGCGTCCCAAACGACGACCACTTCGCTTTCAACGGGACGAACGGCACAACGGAAAGAGAGAGTGAGAGAGAGAGACCCTCGTCCACGGGCAAGGATCCTACGCTTACTTCACGATGCCTGTTGCAACGACAAAGCTGTTTTTTCACAAACAAGAATCGAGAAAAATGAAAACAAAGAAAAAGAAGGGGTAACGGGGCGTTAGGTTTTTACCCGTTTCAACCTTGTCAGCAGGTAGGGTGAGCGAAGACGAGCGATCGTGTAACGCGGCTTCCGATTGGTCGATTCGACCAGGTGAGTCGTGCGAGTCCTCGCTCCTGGAACGGACGAATCACGTGAGACGAGTCGCTCCTTTATTCAAACGTTTCTCGTTTCATCTTGTAAAATAGAAAAGGAAAGGTCCCAGTAAAGGACCCGTCTTCTAAACAAGAAAAAGCACAAAGTGGACAAAGCGAAAGAGGAGGAGGAGGAGGGAATTTTTAAGTCGGCGATGGAATTTGAACTATTTCCTTTTTGCAGGAGAAGTCCCTCGAACAATGGAGCCGTGCAGGGAAGCTCAAACCCTGGCCATTAGCTCGTTCCGAAAAAGTTGCGAGGCTCTACACTCGAACATATAGATCAATTCAAAAACTGCTCGTCTCTCGGGGTGGGGGGGGGGGGGGGCGTAATTTTCGCTTCACTTTGTTTATAACAAAAGATAAATCCAATTTCAATTGCGAAATTGGTTTAAATCCTTTCAAACTGATTGGGTTACTTGAGGTTGGAAAAATCATATTTGCATTGTTTCAACAAATGAAAACATCCAGAAATCGCAGCCGAGGAAAAAGACTATTAAAAACATCTTTTTCGTAGACTACGGCTCAAAAATAGTAAGTATATTGTCGTCATAATAGCACACTAAAATAAATAAATAAATAAATAAATCCAATTAAATAAGTAATTTAGCTCTTCTTATTTTTTAATTTATTTTTTTATAACATTCAAATAAAATTTTGAAATTGATTAACAATTCAAGTCCCAAGTAGTTTTGACAATTTCTGCTATTAATCGGTAAGTGTGTGTAGAAATAATTTTTCAGTTCAATAAAATTAATAAAACTCAATCGACAGTGGTCACGTTGTGTTAAAATTGACAGCGACTATTTGACTATTAGCAAAAGTGTCAGTTATCGCAGTCCTCTCAATTATCACAGTTTCGAATAAAATCAAAAGCAAGCTATGTCTGACCCGCGAACTATGGTGATCCGTTGTAACAAACTTGAGCTAGGATAAAAGAAAGCCAAGCTGTCCGTTTTGTCATGAGTCTTGGGTAATGATCGAAAGAGATTCTGGGAGCTTTGGCTGGTCAAGAGTTCCCTATTATAGATAGTGTGTTCATTCATTCTTTAGGTGTTGAGCCGCTACTTCTCCGCATTGAGAGGGCTCACTTGCTTCGGTATGGCCACATTTACGGATCCCGCCTAGAAAGTTGCTATTTTCCAAGTCGGTGGTCACATAAGAGACCAAGGAGTCGGCCTAGAACTAGATGGCTACACTACACTTCCAGGGAAGAGGGAAGAGGACATGCGGAAAATCTCGAGCGCTGCCCCCGCGACCGTACAACTATGCACTGACTTTTTTTTCCCATGGTTAAATATTTTTAGAAATACCGGTATAATTTCCTTTCCTAAAATTGAAGAAATGGTTGAAGCATTCATTATAGCGAGACAAAGTGAATAAATTCTCCATGTACGGATTCCTTTCTCAGAGAGGAACAACTTTTGTAAGTCAACTATTACTACGTAGTTACTAGTAAGAAAGCCCGTCACACGACGGTGCCACAACAGGTGAATCTGTAAATTCGATTTTAATTATAAAGTTTCTTGTGTGCTAATTGAGAGGACTGCCAATAGGCAATAAGTCGCTGTCAACATGAAAGCCAGACTGAAAATGTTTTCTTACTTAGTTTACCTCTTAAGGAACCCTCTGAGTTTGTATTAAAATTAAAAGAACAGAAAATCTTCGAGGGAGGGAAGAGTGCCTTATTAACTCATCACAGCCAAACAAAAGAAATTTGTTGAATGGGAGGAGTTATTTCAAATTTATTGAGTTTGGATCGCTAGAATGGACGCTACAGCCATTTCTTCATTTTTAAAAAGGTTTAACCAATTGTCATAAAGAAACACGTTAGGACACAATTTAAGATAACCTCTCAGTATGTACACACTCACTAACTTCTAATAACCATGATATCACCCAGTCACTGGAAGCAACGACAGCACGCTATCCGCATTTGAACGGGGAATGATTGTTCTGCAGGCTTTGGGAGCAGGAGGCCACGACGGGTGCCACTCTCGACAGCTGCACATCGTCGGCAACGCCTAGCCTGGGCCAACCGACATCGACATTGGACCGCTGAGGACTGGCGAAGGGTTGCCTGGTCCGAGGAGTCACGGTTTCAGTTGTATCGGGCCGACAGTCGTGTCCGTGTCTGGCGCAGGCCACACGAAGCCACGGACCCCGCTCGTCAGGTGGGCAGATGTGGAGGCTCCATACTGGTCTGGGGTGTTTTCTCGTGGCATGCAATGGGTCCATTGGTGCATCTGACATCTACTCTGCGTGCTACTTCCTACGTCGATCTGCTCGGGGACCACCTGCACCCCTTCGTGAACTGTTTTTTTTTTTTTTTTTTTTTTTTTACCCCGCTGGCGACGGCATCTTCCAGCAAGATAATGCGCCTCCACACATGGGCCTCGTGACACGGTAGTGGCTGGAGGAACATGCTACTGAATTCACGACAATGATTTGGCCTCCACGTTCCCCAGATTGCAATCCAATGAACATTTGTGGGACGTCATCGAAGGATCTGTGAGGTCGTCATCAACGCAACTGGTAAATGCAGCATCGTTCTGGAGTGGATTGGCCTGTGGATGTGTTCCGGGCCTGAGGGGGCCCAAAACGTTATTAGGCAGGCGTGCCATAACGTTTGGTGAGTGAGTGTATTTGCCATGACAAATAAAGTGTCAAGTGTCAAAATGGAAATTGTTAATGGGGAATTTTATGTAAATTTTATTCCTTTTATGTTAAATTTTTTTCCCGTAAATTGTTGCTGATTTATTTATTTTGTCAAACTTTGTAAGTGGAAAAAATAAAAAAATTAGATTGGATGAGGAGATCCTGTCCTATGGCCAGCGTGATCTCATTCTTCTGAATTTTTTTTTTCGTTGGTGTTTGGAACCCCCGTAGGATCTGATGCGATACGGGTCCAAGCTGCCTGTCTCCTTGTTACGTGGGAGAAATAGTTGAAAGGGTGCAGCAAAATTTCATGCGCCAATGTATTGCGACTTTGACCACTTGCTCCGCGCTCTTAAGTTGTTGCTATGAAGTACATGTATATCTGCTCTAACAAGTAAATAAATTGTCGTTTGCTCTGAAAACGAAAACAGCTTAGACCAGGCACCACGAATAATAATGCATTTCTGACTACAGGGTGATTCAGTCAATTTCTGACCATTTGAGTAGTATGATTTATTGAGCCATTAATGTTTACAAACTTAGCATTTCAGTAGGATATTTTAGGCAGTTGGGAGTTTTTATTCCCGTGGAAAAGTCTTGATGATATGCTCAATGTGGCCACCACGAACCTTTTGAACTGCTCGCAGCCGAATGGTGAAGTTGTTCATAACTCTATCCAGGATTTCTGCATCCACAAGGGTGCAGCAGTCGACGATGCTTTGTCGCAGCAGGTCTAGGGTTCTTGGTGCTGTAGTGAACACACTGTCTTTAAGGAACCCCCAAGAGATAAAAATCACATGGGTTTAGATCAGGACTCGTAGGGGGCCAAAGAAAGCCACCCCCTGTTTGAAATGACACGATTTCCGAATTGAGAAAGTCTAGCACTTCATTAGTGGTGTGAGGCCCCTGGTGTCTGTTGAAACCATTGATGTCGAAGCGGTATACGCCTCCTTCGCAGCTCGGGGACGAAGAAGGTTTCCAACATGTTAAGGTAAGCCGGTGCCCTCAAAAAAGAACGGACCAATGATGCTTCTTTTGGAAATCGCGCACCAAGCCATAACCTTTCGTGGATGAAGAGGTGACTTATGGATCTCGTGAGGGTGCTGGGAGCCCCAAAAACGAACGTCACCTGACACCCACAGGTTGTCCACAATGTCCTGATTGGCTTCCATTTCTGCTCCAAACTCCACCGCAAATTGTTGTCGCTTCTGTCTTCTGTTAACTCCTGATAAACATAGAGCTTATACGGGAACAGGTGGAAATCCTTTCTCAAATGGTATACGACAGCCCTGCCTTCTTCAATGGATAGAGCGGCGAACAGATTTTTTGGTAGGGGAATCGACCAACCTTGTGCGAACATTTTCGAACACGAGCTTCGCTCCCGCCTTTTTTTCTTGCCTTTAACACATCCAGTGGCACGAAATTGTTTGACAAAATCCACGATTGCTTGCCTGCCTGGTGCGTCTCCTTCCGGAACTTTCTTTGCACGGTTCCAGGTGATTTTTGTCTCGAAATAACATTCGATAACCTTGCATTTCTGCTCTGTTGATAAAGCGGGCGTCATTTTTCAACAATACGATTTTCATGCAGCGCCGTTGCAACACTACAAACTCCAACTATTTAGAAATTCGATATGGCGCTCATATTTTTTTTCAATTGTTTCTCCCTAATGCACGTCATTCGAGTGAAATGGTCAGAAATTGACTGAATCACCTTGTACTTCAGTACACTAGCCTTTGCAGGAGTTTGACGCTAAAGGTTTGAAACACTCTGCAGAGGAATTTTGTGATTGTCTCTACGGCAAAATAGAAATGGGTAGACGGTCAGCGGGGACACGGGCAGGACAAACGAGAAAACAGTGGCCCCAACTATGTGACAGCAGACCTATCGACCAGCAAGCTAAATACAAAAGAACATTTTATAGACCATGCTCGAAATCAACTATCGCAAGAATGACGAGCTCTCAGTCTGGATGCTACCGCTCACAGATCCGTTTTTCTTTGCGTATCATCTTCCAAGTTAGTTAGAAGAGCATCACACTGCCGTCGAGTCGAATTTGGGCCAGGAATCTTACTCATTACAACGAGCAGGCTGCGGTTACATTTTGCCCGCCTTTTCCATTTTCCCTCGAATGTCAGGGAGTTTGTTTGGTTCATATTAGCTTTTTTTTGCGTGTCGGTCACTTTTTTTGCTGTAGCACCCAACGGTTTGATTTTCGGACACAAATTTCCTATGTAAACTTGTTCGTCATAAAGTTTGTAAACGACCTTTTGGGACATCCTGTATCTATCTATCTATCTATCTATCTATCTATCTATCTATCTATGTACAAGTATGTATGAATTGAAAGATCGTCATGAGAAGCATGTTGCGGCGTTTCTGGGTCGAGTTGGTGGTGACTGCATTGACATTTGCTCAGTGTAATGAAAGGAGCCCATACAAATCCACCCTCTGAGACTAGCTAGTCCTAATGCAAAGAATCCGTAACGCTTTTTATGAGTTCTCATCGGTACCAACAATGCACAAGGCAAAGTTTGTGCAACAATAGGCCACTTTATTAGAAATTCATTCTTGCGTTATTTCAGAATTAAAAAAAAAATTACTAACATTTTTGCAATGCTATTTTGGCGCATTGGTTACGTGGCGTGTTATTGTGGGTTCGAATCCTTCGGAATCGACTTTTTAAACAGAAACAACTTTGTTTCCCGTCTTCGTTTTGCCTTGACAAGCTCGGCGAAGACAGGAAGATACGATTTTTATTTTCTATGCCCGTCTTCGCCGAGCTTAAACATGCACGTGACGAATTTGAAGATGGCAAGCATAAAACTGGCGTATGAGCATTGTTCTTCGACTGCACAGAAATAAGCCACCCTTGCGTTTCATACGGAAACATAAGCGCACGAACCCTACCATCTAATATGCACTGACTCCACAGTAAATTGTAGGGTCGACGGTCAATAGGTTGAACGTTTGGGGGTATTAAACAATACAACAGCCAATTCCGCATAATCAGCGTGGATAACGCAGACAATTCGTTTTAATACCAAGAATTGAGCTGACTGATCATTTTGTAGAGTTCAAGCGTCGACAATTAACATTTCCCGTTCGCTCAGCTTATGCAATGACAATTAACAAGTCCCAAGTTCAGTCAAACCTTAAACAACATTATTGGTATATAGCTAGAGTAGATAAATACTGATATCCCGCCGCCTTCGTTTTGCCTTGGGCATCATACTAAAAAGTACACGAACGTCATTTTGTCTTGTTTTGACATTTTATGAACACTCATCGGAAATAGTTCAAACACTACCAAAAAAAAAAAAACAAACCTCATTTGCAATCGTGGCTTCAGTGTTGTGAAAAGTGTGTACAACTACGTTGAGGAGTGAAAGGAGGCATTTCAGTTTTTAGGAGCAAAGACGACCCCCGATGCGAAATCAGTTCCATTTAATAATAATAATAATGTTGTTGCCTGCCATTCTTTTCAATAATAATTCGCCTTCGGAGAGTCAACACTGAATAGAAACCCACACGTTTACAAAGCCCAACAGAAAGCCACGTTTTATGCCTACACCACACGCTTGGGAGTTTACGTCAAAAGCCTTACAACTCCCGAGATTAAAACTGGCCAGGATCGTTTGGTCCTGGTCCTTGTCCAGACTTGCTAGGGGACAGGTTCAATGCGGGCCACGTGATTTCCCATTTTGACTCTTCCGAAGACCATCCAGAAAAGATAGGTTCGACAATAATTATAAATCTACCAGAGACCCAAACTCATCGTTTACTCAATTCCTGTCGACGGTTTTGGAAAGTATCCAGGAGACCGTTCGGTTCATTTCACTAGAAGGGGAAAGGGTGGCCTTATAGGAACCAAAGAACTCGAAACCATAACAACCTTTTGAGCTACATCATCAGCATCCATCCACCCGTGTCAGTTAAGAGTTATTGTGGCCTTTCATTCTTTGGTTCCTCCTATACCTAGTTTTGTCCATCACACCATCACCCTCTCAGGAGTTCAACCACCGGAATCTAATAACGAATTCTTGCATCTTCCGCTCTTCAGTGGTCCACGTCCCCGAAAAAAACTACCCAAAATGGCAACAAACGAGGACGAGAGCATCCATCCTCGTTTCTAAGAACACCATCAATCAATCCGTCGACCCAAAAGAGATGTCCTTGCCCCTTTCAAAAGTCCCTTGAACATCAAAACAAAAGCACCGTATCGTTTTGTATAAAAAAAAAGTTAAAAGATAAAGTTTTATTAAAAAAAAAGAATCGGAACGTGTATACAGACGTTAGTATAAAAAAAAAAAGTGACAAATGGCTGTTTGTGCTATTGAGAGTTCGCTGAGCAGGTCGCATTAAGTGCAGCATCACAGCAGATGAGAGATTCCAGTCGCCGCACATACACTCTCTCTCGCCATTCGGAAGATTTGTATGTGAACACAGACGTGGCTCAGGATCAGTATCCCCTTCTCGCAAGTATCCTCTTCACCTTCTCCACTCGATTCCGAGCACCCTGTCCTATCTTGGTAGTCACCCGCCACCGCCCCACTTCTGGGTAAAAAGTGACGACGACCTCTCCTTGTTGCGTCGTCTTCGGTCACTCTGGACCTGGACCTGAATCCAATGCCCTTTCGGCGATTGTCAGCTCGGCGGCGGCCGGGCGAAGCGTTGCGGTCCGTCGTCGGAGAAGGTTCCGCATGGCTCGTCCTCTCCAACCCCCGGCTTCCCCTTCCCCTCCCCCTCAGACGCCCGTCGTCTCGCCGCTCCGCTTCGCTTGTTGTGGTCCGTCGCTGTCCGTCGCGTAAGTGTAGTAGTCGGTCGAGGAGAGCGGAGGAGGCGCCAACGTGTCCGCGTCCTCGTCGGCGCCTAGCTGCATCGCCAGCGGCACCTGACTGTCCACGTGACGCGGTCGGTCCGTCTCGGCCGAGTGGATGCGCAACTTGGGACCCCACGAGTCCATGGGACGAGACAGCGTCTTTATACGCTACAAGAGAAGAGAGAAAAACGAAAAAGTATTAAAAAGACAAAATTGGAACGACCAGGTTGTGTTTTATTGTCGTCGACGATCTGCGGAAAATTGGAGGACCCGTTGCTGCTTCATAGCAATGGCTCCTGATTCGAGCACGAGCATGTTAAAATGCCATCACAATCCGTGCGGCAACGGGCCCTGTGGCTAAGAGGGTGCACTATCCTAAGCGGAGGATAACTTATATCAGCAGAGTACTATTTACCAACTGAGGCAGGGTGATCCAAAAGTCAGTTCACCCAAAGTTAAAATGAAAACCATTCAACACACCGATGGATATGCCTACACTAAATGTTCAAAATGGCCCCCTCATATTCTTGGAAACGCTTTGCACCAACCCGGAACGTTATTGCAACACATTGGAACACTCTGTAGAGCAGTTACATGATATTGAATGCAGGCAGACAAGGCAGGTTATTTGTTATCAACAGCTCACCACAGCCCCAATCTCAATGGAACGAGTGCCGTCGCGTGCGTTTGTGCAAGCGAGAAAATGGGGGGCACTTTGAACATTTACTCTCGGCTCAAGCAGTGTCCGATTGTTTATTGCGACGAAAGCGATTGCCATAAAAATGGTCGGCCTGACGCTATACAAACGACTGCTTTCTATCAATGTATGCCTACCTTCTAACGATAATGCAATAGCTTCATTACATTATGTTTTCGAAATGATCCCAAACCCTTTTTTGTTTGCACCAATTCTTTTGTTTATAACAGTGACCGCCTTGCCTTCTCTAATGCTAATTCCACTGACAATTGCAAACGAAAGTAGTCAGTCTAGCGAGACAAACAAACTTGGTCGCAGGGTACATTTATCTTGGATGAACTGACTTTTGGATTCAATCAACCTCAGACATTTGAAGGTTCAACTTTAATCATTTGGAGTAACTCGCCCGTAACCTATCGCTCATCAGTAAGTAACCCATGGATCAGAAGTTGACCCTGATTGTTTGTGGTGACGCTCTATCAACCTTAGCTTGAAACGTTATGAGGATGATAATGATGATGATGATGATGATGATGATGATGATGATGATGATAAGATGCCACAGAAAGTGTGGACAAAGACAAAAACGCTAGCAGAAAATTTCATTTCAATGGCTACATCACCTTCATCAGCGTCACAAAAGCAAATGAAAAGAGTGAAGCGGTTTAAATACAGAGCCACGGTCAACAAAAAAGAACCCATCCGGTGGACCTCATCTGCTGTAAGAGGCAACGTTGCCCTCAAAAAATAAATAAATAAATAAAATACATCGGAAGCATAGAAAACGTGAGCCCGTTAGAAGTCAATTAAAAATATACCAAGACCCGTCCACGTTCTGAAATCGAAACGCGAGTTACTAAAAGTTCCCAAACTAAAACACCTTTGGAAATGTCTAGAAATTAGCCCCATCTCCTATTGAACAAAGAAAGCAAAGGCCATCCTTTCAGTTTTGTTTAGTTTCCTTTAGATAGGACGCTGAAGCAGGTGACACAGACGCTCATTCAATGCCAGGCAAGTGTTGTTGAGCAAGACAACAATTTAAGACAGACGCATTCCCATTGCACGTCGCGAATAAACAGACATAAAAGTCCAAGGTCAAAAGTTCGAGGGCCTACCCCATTAGGACCGAGTCGATCCATTGTTCCAAGTAGAGTCCGCGCGTCCAACGGGTGAAACTCTGGATCACTCCTAGGCCATTGCGCGCATCGTGGCCGAAGGACGCCACTACAAAAATGCTTCAAAAAAAGAGATCGGTTCCCTCGGACTTTAGACTCCCGAGTAGTAAACGAGACATCTTGTCCACTGTAACGCCAACTAATGCCATGTTCTTCGTTATATTGTTATTGCATTACCTGCCTTATCCACTAGTCGCATTTCAGACCATCCAGCAGCCTAAGTGGTCAACACCCCAAAAAATACCGACAGACACAAAAACAATGCTGTAGCGTTTATGGAACCCACTGTCCTACAAGACCATTCTTTGGCAGATCCCATCGTTACACCTCTAAAAATGCTCTGCTTTCAAACCGTGATAATTGGGCCAGAAAGCCAGCGTCCACTACATCTTATTCCCAAGACAATGCAGGAGACGGTGACTTTCTGGGAATTCTCTCTTAATAGGCCCAAACCACTTTATTACGAGTTTGAAAGAAAAGCCAGATGAGACGAAGAGCCACTCCGTCCACACTTACCGTCCAGAAAGATCCCTTGGCCTGCGTGAGAATCTTGTAGAGGGCGACGCCCGGAATCACCACGATCGACACGAGCGTCATACTCCAGCCGAGCGTCAACGCCCACCAAGGGTACACGTAGTTGGCGTACGTCGGTGGCGAAAAATCCACAAAGTTAAACAGAAGAATAAACTGAAAAATGATAAAAGTCAAAAAATGAACACGTGGCTGTACCGATGACAGCCACTTCTACTCTAACTGTCCCATCCACTTACCGTGAGCATGAGCGGAGTGACAAAGCGCCACGAATATTTCCAGTAGTAGTAACCGCACGGGTTGTGGCCCAACATCACTTTGATGTCCTTCAGGAAATTGTCGACGCCTGCCAAAAAAGAGAATGGGAGAACTTGAAAATGGGAGAACTTGACTAAAAACCAAGTTCATTGACTCACTCACTCACTCACTCACTCACCATAGATCCAGGCGATGACGACCACCTCCACGATGCCTATGAAGAGGGTGGAGTAAGTGGCGCAGAAAGCGTCCATCAGCTGGAGCAAGTACATGCCACCCTGTGCGATAAAAGAAAAAAGGAGCGGTCAAGTTCAAACTCAATCCATCCACCCAACCAACGTGATCGACGAAGAAGAGGAGCGGCGAAAGGAGGTCGCCACAAAAGAACGTCAACGGACAAAAGAAATCGAATTCAATCAACGACGATCGTGTTAATGATGATGACCGTTCCCGTCCTCTTGTGGCGACCGACCGACCCGCTGGTCCCTTTTCTTTGCGGCTCACCTCCGAGCAGAGGGCGAGGCCCAGGGCGAACATGACGAGGCAAATGCCGGCCAACACCCACTTGTGAAGTCGGCGCAGTGTTTCCGGCCACGCGTCCACGATCGTCGTCACTACCGTCTCCAGTATCGTGAACTGCAAAAACAAAACCCAAATAAACAGGGCGAATCGCAAAAGAGAAACGAGGAGAGAACTTTGAGCCGCTACGGACCTGTGTGCCGAGTCCTAGGGTGAGGAGCATGAGGAAGAAGAGCACCGACCACACGGGCGATAGAGGCAGGCGGGTGACCGCCTCCGGGTACGCAATGAACGCCAGACCCGCACCTGAAATAAAAGAACAATAAGTAGACTGCACCATCAAATCAGCAAACATTTTTCTAAAACTAAAATCATCAGGTCAACACTATTCCATCGAAACTAATTAATCAATTGGATATAGAATCAATCTCTAACTAATTGACAAATAGACCACAATATCACTATTACCACTTTTGTTAACGGAACAGGGCCTGACAAGTTAAACATTACAAAAACATCAAATTCAATCTATCATTAGCATTAATTTTATTTTATTTTATTTTACTTCAATTTCTCTCTTTCACTGGAATTGCTAAGCTGTCACTGTTGCTTACAATTTTAAATAAATAACCAGGCTGGTTAGAGCAGTACCCAGTTCGCGGGCTGGGACTTTCTTTCCTACTGGCATATAATCGTTCAACATTAATAAATTAAAGGTCTTAAGACGATTTTTTTTTCACGCCAAACCTCGGATGTTGATATTATTGATGACAAATAGAAAAGAAAATTCCACAGCCTGCCATTTTTTCCTATTTTTCAGCAATAATATCACCATCTGCGGTTTCATTTATTTTTCATTTTACGTTTATTATCGTAGTCCCAGATAAGTCAAGGATTATTATACAGGGTGTCCAAATAGTCTGGTAACTTGGCAGATATCTCAAAGCTAGTAATAGAGGGGGGGGGGGATTTCATTGCCGCACTCAAATTTAAGGTGATCATTTTGCTAACTGGAAAACTATTAAAGATAGAGAAAAATTTCCAATTGCTACCCTGTAGAGCAACACCACATTAGCTAAAAACAATTATTAATCACACCCTTCCTTCCCCTTGAAAGATTTTCAGAAAATGGGCGAGAAAGAATCACTCAAGATCACTAAATGAGCCTTCCCAACCGTGTGCTTCACTCTAATTCAAAATGTGTTAGAAATCTCAGCCACCCTGACCTTGTTGAAGTTTCACAGAAAATATTGAAAAATTTTGTATAATATTTTCACGGATGGTCATTTGGCGGCGACGATTGCGCACTGACCGATAGTTCACACGCCACGGCAATTACCGACTGTGAAAATTTCGTACAACGCATTTTGCATTTATTATGACCTATGACTTTGCTTACGTATGTGAATGCTATTATACAAAGTGCAAACAAACAAGAATAGCGAAAAACACACAAAAAAATAGAAGAAAAATGGGAAAAAAAAGAAAGAAAGATTTCACTAGTACAGGAACCTTTGGTGTTAACCACTGCGCTACCTTTCTTCCCGTTTGGCTTATCTGGCCCTACAATAATAAACGTCAAATATTTTATTTTTTTCTCCGAAACGAAAGGCCATTGAAGTCAAATCCTTTTACATAGAAGGATTAATGTTGTAGATTGATCTCAATCAAATCCGTGATTACACGTCCCCTTGTTAGTTATGGAGATTAACGAAAGAAACATTTTAAGCGCTTTTTAGAAGAGACCACCATCTTAGGCCATACAACGCATCTTCTATCAGCAAGGGGAAGTCTGAACCATTCGAGTTGGATAGGCGGGGGCGTATTTCCCTCTGACGCGTTCTAGGAAAAGGAGTTGATAAGATTAAGTGACAATAAAACAAAACAAGCTGTAGAACGTAGATAACGCTATGCAGAGAATTCAATTATTGAGAAACTGGGGTGGATGCCATATTCTGAAAAACCATTTTTTCAATTCTAAAAAGACGAAGCAGATTAGAAGTCGTCGTCGAGCCCACAGAAAATCTAATTCCCACGCACCAAAAGGATGAATGATTAAGCAAAGAGTCCTACAAAAAAGGTGCAAACGTGAAATCATTCCCAAGGGTTTTAGATTCATAGGTGAACGACTTGGGCTGATATAGGATAGTACCGAGTTAAGTCGGCCTTAGTAAAATACACTCACGTGCCAAACGTTATGGGATAGCAGTGGACTATTTTTCAAGTGGCAGTAGTATCATGTAGAAATATGCAAATCAGTGTCAGTAGGTTTAGTTACACTGTCAAGAGTAAGTAAGGGGTATGGATCATTCGATATCGGAGGTGACTCAAGAATTCAACATCCCACGGTTCATAGTTATCGAGAGTCTACCGAGAGCACCAACTTTAGACGGCATTACCTCCCACCATAGACAACGCAGTGGTCGACCACATCTTCTCAATGAACGGGACCGACGGCGTCTGAGTAGGATGGTCATCGCTATGCCAGATGATATCAGATTTTAACCAGGGTGATACTAGCGCTGTATCGATGCGAGCTGTGCAACGAAATCTGGTATCCATGGGATATGGAAGCAGAAGACCCACGAGGGTGCCCTTGCTAACAACACATCGACTGGACAACTGGCAACGTGTGACCTGGTCTGATGAGTCTCGATTCCAGCTGATACGAGCTGATGGTAGGGCTCGAGTGTGGCGCAGACCCCACGAAGGCCATGGACCAAGTTGTCAAGCATGCACTGTGCAAGCCGGTGGTGGCTCCGTCATGGGCAATTGTGGGAACCTCTCCAGTCGGAATGGTTGGCAATGTCTTCAACCGATTTGTGGAATCAATGCCACGTCGCACTGTCAGAGGAGGTCCCACACGTTATTAGTTTATCGCTTGAAGAATGTGCAAATAGGAGAGTGACATCGTCTGCATATAGAGGCGAGCGCTAGGTCGTTGATAAATAAGTTAAATGGTAACGGGGACTCCTGAAGTGACGGATGATACATTAATAAATCCAAAGAGTCCTTTCGGTTAAGTAGAAAATCCTTTATTAAGAATTTATTCGGTTAAAGTGCGAAAATCCTGTCTTAAAAATAACGGCCGCTCGCTCATACAGACACTTTCTGGATTATTCCACAGGCGTCAAGAGGAGTGGTACAGAATCGACCTCGCTCTTCTACGTAGAAGCCTGTTTTAGAAGAAAGAAAGGGCACAATAGGTTGTGGTCGAGTGAAATCAAAACGGCATACCAAGTTCAAAAAATTCAACTCTTTCAGTTGTCTGGGTAATCCAATGGTTTGAATGAATAATTCTCATCATCAAAGCTGTCTAAAAGCACAAACGGGCAAAATCGCCCGCTCCGAACGGTTCAACCGTACGTATCGCGTGACCCGTTGGCGACCGGTCGGAGTTTACGGAAACACCGTGGATGCGCTCGAAAAACATTTTGAAGATTTAATTTTCACTAGGAAGACGAGACAATGCAAATAAAGTAATTTCGATTTAGTTAAGAAATAAACCAATCTGTTTTTAATTATGTTGTTCATTTGTCAATCACTTGGTCCAGTGGGTGGTCGTTCTAGAGAGGTTTTACTTTATTCAGAAAACTTGACAAGCACAGCCTGACCACGTTTAATTACTTTCCAGAAACATCGAGTCAATAATAATGTCCACTTTATTTGCTAGTCATAAACAAGATTAATTAATTACTCATAAACAAGAGAGAGACGGAGCCATCCCTACCTACCCCACTTACAACACCACCTCTTCTCTTATACAGGGTGTCCAAATAGTCTGGGAAACTAAGCATTGGACAAAAAATTACCCCTCCCCCCATTGTGAGGGGGACTGGCAGGGGGGGATGGGAGGAGTAACTTTGAAATCTTAAATAGGAACTCCTATTTTTAATGGTATATTCAGGTATATTCAGATTGTAACGCAATATTCGAGAAATGTTTTATTCTTGGTGTTTTTTCAATTGATCCAACCGTTTAGGAGATAGAGGCCCTGAAAATGTGGAACTTTTAAAGTTTTGAACCCAATTTTATCGTTGAAGACAAAGAGATAGAGGGTGGGTGGGTGGGTGGGTCTTGCAGACATTCCTATTCTACTTTTTGATGGTCTTTAAAAATCCCAAGTCAGAATTTCAAAATTTTTTAGTGCACAAGCAAATTCTTGGGGGGCAGCAGTCCTATAGAGGCAGAGTCTATGGTGTGTATTGGAAAATATTGGAGTTTTGAAATTCTGACTTGGGTTTGTTAAAAAGTAGAATAGGAATGAATAGTAGAAGAGTTCCACTCTATCTCTTTGTCTTTAAAAGTTCCACACTTTCAGGGCCTATATCTCCTAAACGGTTGGATCAACTGAAAAAACACCAAGAATAAAACATTTCTCCAATATTGCGTTACAATCTGAATAGGAGTTCCTATTTAAGATTTCAAAATTACCAGCTAATTCACAAGGGGGGAGGGGTAATTTTTTTTGGCTAATGAATTTACCCCGCGAAATAATTCACTTTTGATTTTAGACCTTTTTTCGTACAATGCTTAGTTTCCCAGATACGAGTAAATGCCATGTTAGCAGACTCTTTGCACACCCTGTATATTCCATCCTATCACTGCTACTCACATCACTCAGTCTTAAGAGCACAAAAAATAATAATTCTAAATACAAAAAAAAAAAAATAAAAAAAATAATAATTTAAAATACCAAAGAATTTGCTAAATAGAATGTTTATGGCCCCAATGGTCTATGGTGGAAGAGGCTGTGACCTGGTGTAAGTTAAGCAAATCAGGCATGGCGACCATCAGTGACCCACGATCTCAGGGGCCGCCCCCCCCCCCCCACTGGCTGCTACGACCATCATGCAGCAGTCGTTAATCCATATTCATCCAGGCACCCAGCACGTCGGGCCAAACGCCCTGGATGGATGCATTGGGTTTCATCATCAAATAAATAAAATAAAATAAAATAAATTAAGAAAATTAATATAGAAATTAAAATAAGCAGTGCCAACACTCTCGGCTGCAAAAATAAAAAAAAAAGAAAGTAATTCTATTTCCCTCATTCGGCTTAGGAAAAAAAAAGATCAACAACTTAGGATCATACAAAAACGCCAAGAACCTGAAAAAAAAAACTCTTCGGCAATGTAAAAGTCAAAATTGAAGGTAAAGACAAGTCCAATCTGCAACTCTTAAAAAAAGCTCCTACTTAGGCCAAAGTAAAAGTAGAATTAAAAAAGAGGAATTCTAATCGCTCGAGTTTCGCAAATACAAATTGAAATCGGACCACAATTATCCAAAAAACGCTAAATTTTCTCGATTCAGTGGAAACTGCTAAAAAAAAAAATAACAACAACAACAAATGAGGAAAGAGCGATAAATGTTTCTGAATTTTATATTTCTAGTTTTATTTGGATTT
This sequence comes from Rhysida immarginata, assembly GCA_023313115.1. Taxonomy (NCBI): domain Eukaryota; kingdom Metazoa; phylum Arthropoda; class Chilopoda; order Scolopendromorpha; family Scolopendridae; genus Rhysida; species Rhysida immarginata. Next base: position 1,439,138 of record JAHWFO010007316.1, read on the forward strand.
TATTTATTATTTATTTTCCATTTTTATTTATTGTATTCCAGGGTTTTTGTGTCTCGTCCGTTTCTGAATTTTTCAAATATTTAAAATAACTAATCAACTGTTGCAAAAAATCTTTTATTATAAAGAAACAAACATGTGTATGTACTCTTTCCATTTGTACAGGCTGAAGATGACGACAAGTCGTCGAAATGTGGATCCGTACAAAATACGAGAGTTCCGTAAAGCAAGTTCCGTTTTGCAATATAAACAAAAGTACTCTAGATATTTTCAACAATTTTTCTTTACCAGATTCTATGTACCTTTAACTATTTTTCCCCATAGCTTCCATGTTTATTTAAGTATTGGTCATAGCGCTCAATGTTTTCACTAACGCAGTTTTCACTTTAGCTCGCGACACAGGTAGTAGCCACTGGACGCGAGGTCCAGACTATAAAACGGGTGGTCAAGTTGTTCCCGACTAATCGGATCTTTTGTTTGGGAACAACTTGATCACCCGCAGTGGCTACCACATGTTCCAGGATCTAAAAGAGATCATCGGCAGCCTGCATTCCAAGTGAAAACCACCTTCACCGTGCGGGCTATGACAAGTGCTTAAACAAACTATGTGGGGGAAAGAGTTAAAGGCACAGAATCTGGCAAAGAATAAATTTTGAAAATATATATATATATATATATACTAATTTTGTTTTTATTCCAAAACGAACCTCACTTTACGAATAACCCTCGCATATTAGTAAATCTTGTGGAAATGTGTTTACTGTTTGTTTGTTTTCTTTTAATTTTTAAATGCACGTACCTTGTCCGACCACCTTTTCGACTGGAACACCCAATTCGTGAGCCATGAACCCAACGACGCCGAAGATGACGAAACCGGCGAAAACGCTCGTCAACGGGTTCACTATGCCCACCAGCACCGCATCCCTTTTCGAGGAAATAAATAAATAAATAAATAAATAAATAAATAAATAAATAAATAAAGCACCGTCGCCACTAGAGTGAAGGATCTAAGGACGACAAAGGGCTATCTTACCGGAAACAATTGTTGTGAAAGGGATTGTAACTGGCCAGGGTGATGAGGCCGCCCCAGCAAGGCGCCAGCGAAAAGAAGATCTGCACCGCCGCGTCACCCCACACCTTAAAGAGAGAGAGAGAGAGAAATCAGGATGAGACAAAGCGAGCAGAAGTGCTGTACTTAGATCAAAGAGACCAGCTGATTTTGTTTACCTTGGCCTTGCCGAGCATCTCCCATTGGGGGGTCAGGTAGAAGAGAATGCCGTCCATGTAGCCCGGCAGCGTGGTCGCCCGAATCAGGAGAATGACGAGCACGAGGTAAGGGAAGAAGGCCGTGAAGTAGACCACCTTGCCGAAGCTCTTGACGCCCCTGAGGAGCGCCACGTAGCAAAAGAGCCACGCGATAAAGAGCGCCAGCGCCAACGGCCAACGGATGGTGCCCATGTCGTGCATGCCACTAGACATCGACAGCATATAATTGCTAGAAAAGAAAAGAAAAAGAAGAAAATAATCGACCCGAGACCACGAAACAAGCCCATCTGAGCGCGAGAATCAAAGTACTCACTGGAAGTACTCGTCGCTCGCCATCTTGGGCGCCTCCGTCGCTCGGGTGCCGTTCGCATCGCTCCCCGTCACACACGTGCCATTCGGCAGCATCACGCCTTCGTGTGCCGTGCAGTTGGTCGCATCGAACCTACGACACGCTGCAAAAAAAAAAAAAAAAAAAAAAAAAGAAGATGATGATCAAGTACCATCGAGCCAAATACTTCGACGGTGGTGACCCACCCTCCAGGAGTGGAGCTTCACCCTTAACGATTCGACATAACCCACCCTCCTCCCGGAGACCCGTCCGTCCATTAAGTATTTCTGTGAACGGGGCCGTTCTGACGATGTGCAGTGGCGGCCAAAAGTATTCAATCAGAAGCTTTTTCTTGCAGGACTTTTTAATTTTATTTATGATCATGAATATGGCAAAAAATATAAAACTTCACTCAAGATTCTGTCAAATTATCAATGTTTTTTTTTTTGAACATGTACTTTTAGAAATATTATAAAGTGTTACGACGCCTGGTCAAAAGTATTCAATCTAATAATGAAAACAAAAGTAACCCATTAGTATTTTGTAACAAAGCCTTTTGCTGCAATTACAGCTTCACAGCGTCGATTGGACTGTTTATGAAAAGTGGAGTGACGTTCTTTCACTCTTGCTCTAAAGCCAACATTAGGGCTGCTTTAGAAGAATGGTTTTGTGCTCCAACACTACGCCCAAGTTCATTCCACATATGCTCGATGGGATTTAGGACGAGGGACTGCGAAGGCCATTCTAATATTCGAAGTTTCGTCTTTCCCATCCATTCCTTTACTGATCTGGCAGTGTGCTTTTGGTCATTATCTTGCTGGAAGACCCAACCTCGGGGCATGTGCTTCTTAGCATAAGGTAACATGGTGTTTTCCAAGATCTCTTTGTGTTTTATTTGGTCCATGATGCTTTTTACTTGGATCAATGGTAGGAGAAACATCCCCAAACCATCACACTGCCTCCTCCGTGTTCACAGTGGCACATTGTTTCGGGTTCCAACTGGATGTCGTACGTGCTGAAGTCCATCAGTGCCAAACACTTACTTAAACTTACTCTCGTCACTGAACAGGATCTTCTTCCATTCCTGCAAAAGCTAATCGTTCGTGCCTTACTGTTCTTGCTACGTATGAGAGGCTTTTTTACACCAATGCGCCCATTAAGTCCTGCAGCTTGCAACGGTTCTTCGACTTACATTAATGCTCATTTCCAAATTCAGTTCACGACTGATTTGGCCAGCATGCTTTGTAACATCGCTTTGTCTACTTCCGTTTGATGAGCTTATCGATTCTTGGAGTTTTTTTGGTTGTCCCAACTTCGGTTTGTTAGCTAAGCATTTTGTATCATTAAATTTGCTCATTGTGTAGCTAACCGTTGACTGAAATTTTAATGATACAAAGTGCTTAGCTAACAAACCGAAGTTGGGACGCCCAAGAATCGCTAAGCTCATCAAACGTAAGTCGACAAAGGATGCTGGCCAAATCAGTCGTGTAGCTGCTTTGCATTGTTCGTTGCACATTTTAACAATGATTTGACGCAGCTGAATTGCACTGTATGGTGCCATGTTTTCACTTAATTCGTTTGCAAAGTGCACACAGCAATCACCGAGAAATATTTAAATAATGAGATTGATCGATTTCGTTAAGGTGGTTTTAATTGACACCAAATAAAAGAAGACATTTACCTATTAAATAGTTTGGCTCTATCAATCGATTTTATCTGATCTTTCCACTGCTTTATTTTTTTGACTGGAGTAAAAATAAGCAAGTTCCAGCTATTGGATACTTTTGGCCGCCCCTGTACTTGCAACACGCTAGAGACCTTGCCATTTGAGGCTCCATTGGCCACCTGGTCCATTTCCAAAGTGGACAACAGCGAGTCTTCCCTTTCAAGTCACAAGAGTCCAACCTTTCGTAAACTTGATCATCACCTAAACTCATCTTGTCAACTGACTGAGGTGCGAAGTAAAGTCCAAACGGTCTATTACTGGGGGACTGGTTTAAAATAAGTTTCCTGTTGCCTTCACGTGGACCAACGTTCGATTGGCTCGCTTCTATTGTATAACTCCAAGAAGCCATCCAACTGTTCTTCTCAAATTCGGGATACTCAGACTTCTTGGTTCAAATCCAGATCGTGGATCAAAATTTCTCTATTATCCAATAAATTAATTTCTGTAAAATTATTCTTGAAGTCGAGCTTTCCTTTTTCTTTAGCGTCAAACTCTTTCTCTGCTCCCCAGTGGCCGTCCTCGTTTCAAGACGGACCAATTGCTTTGGCATTTTTGGGCTGCATAAAACGCTTTAGTGCGAGCGCGTTTTCTTTTCACGTCAAAGCAGCCCTAACGACTCTCTCTCTATCCGCAGAGGGTGCACAGGTTCATCCTACATCGATGACAAGGTCCCTGCTCTGTTTTTGCACACCCCTTTACCTCCGCACTCGAGGACACACCTGTTTTCACGTTGCCTATTTAGACACGCGTCACCAAACAGTTTTAAGGGTGGCGTCGTCTCCTCAACCCTAAATAATAATAATTACAGTATAAAACAACAATAACAACAACAAGAACACACCGTCCGAGTTCCATTCGTTGCCGCACGAGCTCCAGGGCAGTTCGCTCGTGAAGGAAGAGTAGAGATAGAAGAGTGTCCACGCAATGATCATGTTGTAGTAGACGCCCACGAGCGCCGACACCAGAAACATACCATAGCCAAGACCTGAAAATCACATCAGAAAACATCATATTTTGGTAACATCATATTTCTCCTCTCTTAAAACTCACGTGACGTCAACAAAAAATGGCTTACCTTGGAAGAGTGGGCTGATCTTCCAGATGGAGATGGGTCCTTCGCTCGCATACTGGCCGAACGCCAGCTCCAGGAAGAAAAGCGGAAGCCCCGCCGTGAACAGCATCACAAAATACGGAATGAGAAAAGCACCTGCGCAAACAACAACACTTCGTTATACACTCGTACGTCGCTAAGGAAAAACGACACTACCACAAGATACACACACACACACGCACATACACATGCACACACGCACCAGCGTGTTCGAATTGCCATTTGCAATTCAAAAGTGGACGTCGTCCATCATAGAACCGTTTGTCAAGACGTCGCCGAGCATTCATTCACATGTAAATGTTCCAGAACGGATCCGATTCAAACCAACCAAAAGACAAAAGAACTTCGAAGCACCATTCTTTCCGTGACATTCGTGGGGGAGGAGGGAGCAGTGTTCATTATCACCGATTTCACGAAACCTTCGACCGACTTGGCATCTCGAAATAGAATTGTAAAGTTAAAGAAAAATAAAAAAAAATAAAGTTATTTGCGTAGGGTTCGAAAAGGAGGCGGAGGTCCGCGACGTCATCGTCCTTCTTCCAATCCACGAAAGCGCGTCACGCAGCCACAGATGGCGCGGATCTGTCGTCAGCATCCTCCTCCTCCTCCTCCTCCCTCCCCATCTCGAGCATTCCTCAGCTTTTGCTGCTCCCCTAAACGGGCACAAACTGAGCGGCATACACTTTGATGATCGAGATCAATGTTTAATTAATTAAAACAAATCAAATTTCGCTCCTCGTCAACCCACTTGCTTGGCAAATAAAATGCCATCGTCGCCGCACTCGCTCTAAACTTAAGGCGACCACATTTTTTCACTTTAAAAAGAATTTTTGCAACATCAGGCACGGCTAGCCATTGGATGGGCGACCATCTTCAAACCCACGGCTGCTGTGACCATCATACAGCAGTCGTTAATCCAAGTTCATTCAGGGACCCAACTCGTCCGCCTCAGGCCATACCGGCCCTGGATTACAATGAATAAATAAAAATAAATAAATAAATAAATAAAAAGGGGAATAAATTGAATCCACTCTTTTCAAAATAAAATTTCATTGTTAAACGCTCAAATACCCATCCATCTCATATTGAACATACTCATACGCACACAGAGCGTTCTCTCTTTCCAATCTACAATACTGAGAAAATAAGCGCTATTTGATGCTACAATATGAATCATTTAGCTATTAAACTAGACCCCATTTTGTAGGCATCATTATTTATTTCTAGAATCAATCATCTTCTATTTCATACAAGTTTATGTTTATGGGGATTGAGCACGCAGAAAAATAGAAATCTTCTAATACAAATAATTCCATTTTCTAGAGTGAATTACTTCCAGAGATCACTAAATTAACTAAACAACTTGACGATGCACCGCCGTCTCTTCTCCTTAGAAGCATTCGCTCGCATTAACAACTAATTTCATTTCTATATATTAACCCATTTACACAGTTCACTCTTAATTTTACTATTATTATTATTATTATTATTATTATTATTATTCTCTTATTCACGAATAACCTATCATTTGCTGCGATATCTGTAAGAGACTCGGTATTTTGTTAAACCTTCATCATTGTACAGTAATCCCACGCAAAAGATGCTTTTTCTGCATAGAAAACTGATTCATTTTTAAAGTAAACGACCATTTCCATAAAACTTTTCATATTTTTAATATTCTAAAAAATGTTTTATAATGGGGATCTTCCATAAAGAAAGGTCGGTCCTATTTTGAAATTTCTTTCAATATCGTTCAGCGCGCTCTCTTCGTGCCTGACTATGAAACACAATTGGAGGACGAACGTTTCGAATGCTAACTCTATGGCTAAATTATTAACTAATTTTTATAATGTTTTTGGGTCTAACATATCAACATACATATATTTTTGGTATTTTTGACTTTCGTTATTCCTTTTTTGTTTAGTGTTTTTCAGCAACCCTGTTGGGGGCAATTTGGGTATCTAGCTTCTCAGACTTTCTGATTAGTCTAGTGCCCAGTTGTTATTACATTATTATTATTATTATTATTATTATTATTATTATTATTATTATTATTGTCCTACCAATTTGTACAATTTTCTATTCATCTATAAAAGTTTAGAAGGATGCCTTTTGGGCACCTTTTTATTCCTAATTATTCTTTTTTATGCAAAAAAATTATTGAATTTATCTTATTTGAATTTTTATTTTTATGTTGGAATTATTCCTTTGTTCTTGTAAATAATTGGAATTTTCTTTTCTTTATATTAAAAAATAAATAAATAAATAAATGGACGAGCTGAAAAATAAACTCTTATTGTTTAGTCATTCCTTCTATAGAAAACAAAATATCACCTCCAACAAAACATTCTTCAAATAATCAACACTGCTCCATTTACCTTTTTTGTTAAGGCAAATCATTCCAATTAATCCGCGCTAATAACTACTGCTGCTCCACACATCCATTAAGGGGAGACATTTTATATAAATAATCACAACAAAAATAGCTGAGACAAAAAATCGGGACACGTCTGGTCCCCTTACTCAACCAAAAGTATATCACAGAAACAAAAAAGCATAAAGGTATCCGTAAGAATGAATCTTCAACACACACATACAAACACGCACATGCACAAGTAGTAAGAATGCCATATGGTAGGAAACAGTTTTTTTGTTTTTTTTTTATATTTTCTCATTTATGGTCTTACCGCCTCCGTTCCTGTAGACGAGATAAGGGAAGCGCCAAATGTTACCGAGTCCGATGGCATAGCTGAGGCAGCTCAGGATGAACTCGAGCCGATTGGACCAGTTGCCGCGCTCGCGGTTCTCGTCTCCCTTGTCGAGGGTTCGATTCCCGTTCAGCATCAGCTGAGTGGTCACTTTGAGCGGGCTCTTCATGCCGTCGCTGTCCGGCGAGTGAGCTGGGAGAGAACAACAACAACAAATGTAAAAAGAGAAAATAAAGAGTCAAACGCGGGCCGAAGCACTTTTTCAGAGTAGAGTACGCGAGAGGAGCGCAGGCAGGCCAAATGTGTCCACGTCGACGGCGATCAAACTGTCGTAGACGAAGGGGGTGGGTGGATGAAGCAAAATGAATCGTGCGCCGCTGGGTGGGTGGTCGACACGTCTTAGGATCGAGCCCGATTGGCTTAAGCCGTTATCAGCCGAGCACATCGACTTCACCTTTCTCTCGTTAAAGGAGCGACCCAAAGTCAAACTTCGGCAACGAAGGAAAAAGAGCGAGCGTCCTCCCGACTTGGCCGTGTGCCCATTACCGCAACCCGACTTCAGCGCTGATGCAACTGCATCGAACGCTTTCATCAGCAGCACAAGCAGCAGCAATGACGATGACAATAACGACAACGACAATGTCGATGACGCCAAGTGCGACCTTTGCCTAATCGTTCGCGCGCCTTTTTTTTTTTATCTGCCGTTTCCCTTGGCTTTACCCTTGAAATTCGCTTTATTTAAAAACGCCACAGCAGAGAGAGGCGTGGAAGAGCGTTCCGCCTTCGCCATTGGTCCGCGTCTGGGGGCGTGGGCACCACGCCGCCGCTGAAGACTGCTATGACACAATCGCGTAAATTTACACAAGAAGAGAAAAAAAAGGACTAAAAATAAGATCCACGTGCGTGCGACATTAAACAAATATAAACAGATGAAACCGTGAGCCATAGGGAAAAAAAAAGCGCATCGTCACGAGGTACAGCATTAAAATTTAAACAAAAATAATAATAAAAAAAAAAGAACGAACAAACCACGCCACCTCATTTCCCGCTAAAAACTCAGTACGTCGACAGGATGCGGGAAACAAACGGTGCGAAGGACTTGCGGCCCCGACATAAGCGCAAAGGGCCACCAACGCCGCTCTCGCCGCACCTCGGAGTGGCTATCTACCTTTCATGCTCACCTTAACGACATAGGACCCCCCCCCCCCATCACGATTCGCTATCTCGAAAAAAGCCACCAGAAAAACGAGGAACCCTTTCCCTTTCAAAAAAGTACTCTCCACAAGCAATTCCATCCCAATCCCTCTAATAACTTTATCCTTACATATAACTATTACTATTATTATTATTATTGTTACTAATATTACATACTATTGCTGCTATTATTATTATTACTACTGCTACTACTACTCTAATTTACTACTACTACAACTAATGAATGATGATGATGATGATAAGAGAGTAATTGCATAAAAAAGAATTGCGCAACCGACTTACGCTCTGTTCACCTGCGATTAAGGCGGGGGTCGAGGATGAGCTGCTTCCCTGCAAGCGTCGAGGGCGCGAGTGTTTAAGGCGAACGACCAGAATGAGGCGCTCGATTTCAGCGCCCCCTCACCGCCATCTTGTCGCTCGAATTCAGCAGAAACGCAGCCGCCACGACAATCCCACATCCTCCTCCGTTTCCAGGAGCAGAGGGGGGGGGGGGGTTCCCGTTCAGGCGGTCGAGCGAACCGATTCCAGCGCCATCAAAGCGCTCGATCCCAGCGCCGGGAAGAGAGTCGTCTCACCGAGGTTTCGTCTTGCTCAGCGCAGAAGCCAATCGGAGGCGAGCGATACTTCAGTGGAATTTTCCATTCACACGCTTACTCATACCCCGAAAACCCGTACTCTCTCCTTACAGACCCCCATGCCTACATCTGTGGTCGTGGCAAGGCCCCAAATAGAAACAGACCCCTCTTCTCTGTCGTTATGAGAAAAATAAGAAGCTTATGAGAAATAGAGATGAGTGGGTCTCTCGAGGACTTAACAAAAAAAACAAGACGACAGACCCCCCCCCCCCCCCCAGTGTTATAGCTCCATTTACTTCTTATTATGCTGTTTGATGAATGTCATCTTCCGGAGCCGTCGTGCGTCACCTTATCGGAGCGCATCTACGCTTTCCCGCAACACAGGAAGAAGCCGCCGCCTTATCCAAAGAACTACCTGCCCTCTCTTCCTCAGAATTATCACTTTATCCCAGAAACAACCCCGATCAGCTCCTCAACATGACCTCCCCTCCCTCCCTCCTCCACCACCCAAATTCTTGTTATTATTTTTAGGCAAAGTGGAAGATCGGATGATCGCGTTTGACGTCACGGCTCCAACCACGAGGATGCCAAAAGCAAGCACGTGGCGGCATTTTGCATAAGTCAATAAAAAAAACCTGCCCCCCCTCCCCTCACACACCCCATTTTAGCTCCTTCGTCCGCTTTCTCCGTCCGCGGTGGCGTGACCGTTATTAATAGAGGCAACAGAAATTGCTCCACAGGCCATCGAATGGCCAAGGTGATGTCAAGGGGGCCTAGGTTAACCGCTTCAACGCCTCCACCTTCTTTTGCAATCCACGAGGACACATTCGAGTCGCATTTCCGACGCATCCAACAAAGCTGAAAAACCACGGAACGCATTTTTGACAAACACCCCCGCCGGCCAATGCAGTGCAGGTTTGCTTCGCAGCAACACGCTCTGCATAGTCTAATCGAGTGAAGGTTAGACCGGGCGAACTTTTGGTCCTCCCTATTGATTTGACTCACATGAACCGAGAATTGCAAAACCTATGCCCCATCTCTCTCTCTCTCTCTGAGCTACCCTTCTTAAAAGGAGAGTGAAAAGTAGTCCATATGCGCCAAGCCTCTGTGCAGTTCCCCAACATGAAGAGACAGATGCATCGGGCTTTCATAATCGACTACTGGAGACTTTTCTTCCCTGCCGAGCGAGGGCGGCCGACGACAACGACGACAGTTTCGCTTTCAGCCGTCGCTCTTTCGCTTTCGATTCGCCGCTCACTCCATCTTTCTCTCAGGAGCAAGGTTCAAGGTAGAAGAGCCAAACGCAGTCGTTCACGGGGTCTTTTTTCTCTCGTACTATGGCGCAACCCTTTCAAGAGCAACTGCTCATCGGGAATGAACAGGTAAAGTTAGATAGAGCTCCTGGAGTGACCTCATCGACAACGGGGAATGGCATTTAAGAAAATGGAAAAAAAAATCAGTGACCTGGGCTCTAACCAGGGACTTCAACTTTCGTAGTCGCTGTGACGTCATGGAAATCCTTTACATTTCACTGTCCACGATAGCTCAATGAGTTAGAGCAAAAGTCGTGGTCCCTCGTTCGAGTCCAGGTCCTAGAGTTTTTTTTTCCTACTTAATTGTAAATGACAAAATGTTCTTGAGAAGGGGAATCCAATGGAATCCTTGGCAGAGTAATAACGTCTCCGCTGAAATGAAAACCCAGCGGGATCGGCGTCCATATCGGTTTCTATAGGTCAATCCTAGCGACAACGACGCCTCGCTCAGAAGGGCCTTCGAAGAGTCCACTACTTCAATCGATAGACTAAGACGCACTGTTGATTCGTTCAGACGTCAGCAGGGGACCTTTTCCGGATATCCAACTTTCTTCCCTTGTCAATTCGATAGGATAACGCTACCGTTCTTGTCATAGGCCACTTCAAATCTCTTTAATCTCTTGGGTAGATGCACCGGTTCTGGTCATTGCACC
>JAHWFO010007316.1:1450039-1485070 GCA_023313115.1 Rhysida immarginata
TACAGTTTACACTAGTTATATAACACAGACTTTAAAAGGGATTTTCTCGAAAATAGGGCCAAGTTGGAGGCTGCGCACTTGGTTTTACGAAAAGGACATATCAGACTACCATCCTACCAAAGGGCATCAAAAAACTCGATTGTTCATTGGGGCCCTCTCCTTGTGAGTCGGTCGTTCTATTGCAAATTTTTTTCGATTTTTTTTATTTTTTTTATTTTAACTTGAGATTCGGATAAAGCATCAAAAAGTAAAGCGTGGTTTCCACATGCGAAAAAACAACGGCGGAAACCACAAAGCAGAAAAATTTTATGACGTCACTTCCTGCTTTTTGTCTCTTCTGCCCGATTGAAAATTTCTGCTTTTTGGAGTTGGGTTGAGTTCAACTTTTATGGCAGAAAACAGGGCAGAAACAGTTGCTCAACCAATAGAAAACGATCTCTGCAGTGACGTCACGGTGAAGTCTTCTCATAGTAGGCGCACTCGCCCTGATTTGTTTCGATAAGTTGACCATATTGTGTGACTGTACTAACGAGATAGAATACCATAGATAGACTAAATGTATTCTATCTCGTTGGACTGTACCTACCCAGCAGTCTCCTCTCCTAGCTGTCGAGGCGGGCAGGCATGATAGAAGCTTCTGTCAGTGTCGTACACGTGTTTTTTTGTTTTTGTCGTTGTTGTTGTTGTTGTTGTTGTTGTTGTTGCTGCTTTTTGCTTGTGTTTTAATCTGTAAGGCAGCTAGAATAGTGTTTGATGGAGCACTTCTCACCTAAAAAGAACATAGGACTTGACTTATATTCTCAAATGATTCAAGTGCTATTTCCCTTACCATGTTTCACCAAAGAATTTCTTAACAAATTGTTTGTTAGAGTAACAACTTACTTTTCATTGAAATTTTTTAACATTTTTTTACATTTGGTCCATAGGAAATTTTTTCTTCTTAATTTTACTTGAATTTTTTTAAGCCATCGGATGATGATGTTCTTTAATACACTGTCAAATGCAATTCAATTTTATTTCTTCACCTTTTCTGACTTGAGATTCTTACTAATATTTAGAACAAAGAAAAATAGTTTAAAAAATAAAATAAAAATGCTAAACAATAAAATATTTATTTCCTAATAAATCACAGAAAACATTTTTTATAATTATGTCGAAAAAATTTGCAACTCTATAATAATAATAATAATAATAATATTATAGAGCATATTTAAAATTTGCACTTCGATGGCGATTGTCGAGCTTTCCTGCCAAGCACGGTCTGACACAACATCAAAGGTTCCGCCAAAGACGATAAGAAAGGAGTGCGCCTACTGTCTAACTATATTGTGGTCTTCTCTCTCTCTCTTTCTCTCTCTCGCACACACACACACACACACACACACACATAATAATAAAGTGCCGGATGCTCAGCTTACAAAGGTCTTCAGGTGAAAGAAAAATGATGTGGAAACGTTAATAGAAGAGGTGGGAAATATAAATTGAATTAATCGAAACAATGATAGATGAGGAATGAACGAATTGCGCACAGTCAAAGTGTCGACCGTTTAGATCGATCGGCAGTGCATTTGTGTTGAGCAAGAATGCCAAATTACAACAAAGGATGGCGCTTGAGTTTCTGAATTTCTGTTATGTGGGACACCTCCAGGAGCAGAAAGTAAAAAGACAGAAAAAAAAAATACGCCCAGATTTCTTCTCTCCTGTTTTCTGCTAGTGGAAACAAGTTAGAATAGGCACACATGTCCTATCTATTCGGGAACATGGACAAAATGGCGGTCAATGTTTAGTCAAATTTTAAGTCTCTGATATTGATTATATGTTGGTCATTCAAATGGTATTTCACACTTGTCCATCTAATGCCTATTCCGGTCAACGAAATAAAATTTACGCCGGAAATGTTGCTTCAGATGTTCCGGAAATGTCATTGCATGCATTACATGGAATAGTGTGAAATATCATTTTATAGTATCAGAGCCTTATAATTTCACCAAACTTTGGTCGCCATTTTGGCCATGTTCCCGAACAGCTAGGACATGGAAGCTTAATAAAAATTGTTGTTAAGACAACAATGGTCAGGTGACTTCAAGCCAGCGCCAACAATGCAAAACTGTTTCCCTAACGCTTTTTGCATCACGTTTTTTATAGAGTGATATTCAACCTTAAAACATTATCATGTTAAAAATTCGAAAAACTTTGGCAACGGAACGACCGACTTGGCAAATCCAGTAAGAATATTTTAACTGGCGTGGCTTTTAACATCGTTCTCACAATACACTACATGTACCATACATTTTCAACTAATTTCAAGTTGTGTTTTATTTAATTTTCCAGTGGGTTTTTATTTTCTACACCATAAACAGACTTAGACACTCGGAGAATTCTTTTACATCACCATTGATACAAAATACACCCACATAAACATGCACTAAACTTCTTTAATCGTGACTCGGAAAGCAACTCCACGGTAAGCATCCTTCTGACCGACCGCAGCCAACTGCATTTGGACAAAAAAAGCGTCGAACTTTTGGTTGAATGCAGGGAGTCTCTTTGGGGAAACTGAAAGAACTATGACTGCCATACAGTAACACTAAAAGCTACAGAAAACATATTATCTGTTTCGACGATGGATGGGGCTTACAGAAAATGCCCTATCTGAGAGAAACCATCCAGTTGCAAAATACACCGTGACTGCTCAATTGAAGGTGGACTCTTTCGATTCTACACGTAGACCTACTTTTGGCGAATAGCTAGAAAAATACTTGAGGGATATAAAGAGCGTGTCACATGTTACACCTCATCCATTTCAGTGAAGGCAAACAGGGGACCAACAACAAAGTGAACCAAAAAAATAATGTTTGGGATCGCCCTCTAAAAATTAATGCTTGAAATGCGTTGTATGGGTAGGAGGCTTCTTTTACTTATCTGGCTTCATTTGGATGAAAATAGCACGTCTATTGTTCGAGATAAAAAGGTTTCTTTAATAAGTTTTTGGTTTCTAGCATGCAGGGTTTCAGGAATCCATTGCAATGACAACACCTTGCAATCACAATAGAAAACTATTAAATATGAGCATATTTACTAAATAATGTTTAACTGCGCATGCAACTTTTTCTCTGATATGCCAGCGTGAGAAGAAGAATTTGGTACTGGTGTCCGGTCCAAAAATAAAAATTTGGAGAAAACCCCTTAGCGTTTTGTTTATTTTTGAGAGCAAAAGAAATTCATTTCATTCTATCGACGATATCTTTCTGAATTTTCACGCTATTTGCTTGGGCTTTATCGAAGAGCAGCTCTACACATTTGGCTAAGAAATTATGCAAAAGACATTCTGGTAACGCTTGCGCATGCGCAGTTAAACATTATTTAGTAAAAAGGCTCATATTTCATCAGGTATTTAATATTTTTCTATTCTGATTGCAGGGTCTTGTCTCTACTGCAGTTTGTCAAGTTTCCTGAAAATGACATTGCATTAGCTTGAAAATCCTGCACGTTATAAACAAAAAACTTACGAAAAAATTGCTATTTTTTTTTAAAGAAACCTTTCTATCTCCATGAATCTACGTGCTATTCTCGCCCAAATGAACACAGATAAATAAAAGAAGCCTCATAATCATATGCTACAGCTACAACGCTTTTCAAGTACAGGGTGATCCCAAACATTATTTTTTTTTATTCAATTTGTTGCTGGTTCCCTATTTGCCTTCGTGGCAAAACCTTCGCTGAAATAGATGAGGTGTAACATGCTCTTTACTCTCCTCAAGTTGCAGGATTTCTCTAGTATTTCGTCAAGTATTTCTCTAGATATTCGACAAAAACTTCTAAAATCGAAAGTGTCCACTTTCAATTGAGCAGTCAGTGTACTCCTAGAGACAGATTATTTACACAGACACAACCAAGTAGCCAATACCATACATCAACTTCTAACTAACATTAAGATACACAAGCTTAAGGACACCCACACTCGAGATTATAAATTATTATATTCCAGACACCGTCTTAGAGAACACCACACAAAGTATTTTTTGACAGAGCTAGAATCACTGACAAAACTATTCCTCATAGCAGACACTTAAAAAAATGACCTACATAACTGAGATTTCCATCCCAACACACACACACACACACACACACACACAATTTACAAAAGATGTGCACTGACAAAATCACTAAATACAGTCGAATCTCGATATCTCGAAATAAAACGCCTTTGGGGAGCGATCAGAGTACATAGTGTTCCCCACTCATTACATCAAAGCCTCTCAACACTGAAGTTAAACCCACACCTGCACAAAAAGCCACAATCCTAAACACGTGTCACATAATAAGGAGATCCCTACACCCAAACTTTAATACTTCCACGACCACGTCATTTTTCCCTTCCTTGCATTTGTGCCACTTGGGTCCGCCTCTGGGACCTCGCTTCCGGACTTATTAAATCAATTTTTTTTCCTTGGCCTACCACTCACTAAAAATGAAGACCTGTGTTCGTTTCCGAAAATCAATTTTTTTTTTTTCTGAAGTCGACTTAAAAACTCATGATTCGAAAAGATACCTTGAAATTTTGAAGAAAAAAAAATTCCGTCTATAGGCATGTGACCAATTTTGTGCAGAACCAAATAAAAATTCCAATACTTAGAGGCCACCTTAAATTGTGCCTTGGTGCAATTTTTATGTCAATTAGATAAACCTTTTTAGAGATATTAATTTTTTTTACTAAACATTAAAAAATGGTTGCAGCGTTCAAACCGAACTCAATGTATTTATTCGACATGTACAGTACAATCGTGTGAAAAAAGGTTTAGAGCACGTGAATAGCAAATCCCAAGCGTATATCTGCTACCCTGTTTTCATTCGGAAGGGACAGGTCCCAAGTCTAATCTGCCTTAACTCACAGTAACAGTACATGATTTTGCAACCGGTAAGTTTCTACGGAGCAGGTAAAAACCTTTTTGCACCCGATTCTACCTACTCCTCTGATTAAGGCAAACATTTTTGTAAATGTCTTGTTTGACTGTTATGAGCCGTTTTGGAGTTATTAAATACCCCCCCCCTCCCAGACAATTTTTTTTAAATAAAAAAAGTAATCATACTTAGAGGGTCCCTTAAACTATGCACTGACATATTTTTTATGGGAATGTGCTAAGCCTTTAAAGAGAAAAATCTTTTTTTTTGTAAAAATGAAAAAATGGCTGAAGCAGCTTCTTCTTATTGAAAAATAATTTTTTTTTGAATCCGTATCAACTCATGGTAGGCCTGTGCGGATGTACCATTCCGCCATTCCAATTTATTTCATCCACCGCGTCTGCTCCTTCAATCTTTGGGAATTCGTCCGAGTAGCCTATGCGGGAGCCACCTGTGCAAGTTGACGGTTCGAAATGGGTAGCATAGCACGAGAAAAGCTCTGCTTCCGGACGTCGTCTTTTCTAACCCCGTCGGCTGAAGCTCATCAAGTGGACGTCCGCCGCCTTCTCTTCAATGCAACACGGCTTTCGGACCCGAAAATCCCCGCTCGGCTCTAATCGCACGCAAAGTCCACACCGCTTCGATAGGGCAATGGAATGCGGAATGGCCCTCGTGTGCTCTATTTAAGGGCACCCACTCGCAATGATGAACAACTTCCTTCCATGGGAAATCTCTTTCAACTCCTTTTCTTTTATAGATTTCCCATCAAATATGTTGCGGTCGTCGAACCAGAAAGGGTGGAGGACTGGGGGTGTTTCTTCTTTTTTCAGAACAAAGTGAAGTGGAGGGACGCCGCCCACCGGTTGATCCCCGTGAAAAAATCTGCCGACGGACGAGGGAATTACACCTTGGAACCTCGTTTACGTTCGCTGAACCCCACCCAACCCGAGTCGATCCCTCAAATTGAATTGCCAAAGCGTTGCCTTCCATTCACCTCTTTTCAGCCCGTTTACCTTTGACCCTTTCCCGCGATCATCCTGCTTCGCCAAAGTCGATCGATCGGTTTCGGGAACATGACAACTCATCTCGCTTATCTCGCCTGCATCGACAGCTCTCCCTCTCCATCACGCCCACGTCCTTCCTCTCTTAACCAGCTCACCTTTTTTTTGTGAAAATTACTCTACGAAACAGATTAGAACGCGTCTTTATCTATTTGTATAGGCTATAGAGACCGCGTGCGGTAGGGTAGGAAAAGATGCGTTGCTTATAATGGGAAGGAAAAGATATCGAACTTGATTGTGAGTGGCATGCCCTCTCTCTCATCTCACCTAAACTGCCCGAATAAAGTGGTGATGACGATGGAATGGTTCACGGTCTCGGTTTTCTTTCGAGTTGAGGCATACCCAATGGGCAACCCAATAGAGCGAGTACACATCTTGTTTCCGTCCTTTATTGCACGACACGTTTTGCGACACTTTCTCCTAAACCATACAAAAATCCAGAAGCATGACGCCTCCATCGACTCATAAAGACTAAATTCAACAAAAACGAGTTCTACTCTTGAAAAGGTGACTGGCCCGAACTGCTCCGTTCGCCAACTGTCGGATTCATCAAGCTGACAACTTATCTCATGAGCGCTTAGATAGCCTTCCCCAGAAAGAATTTTTTTCCAATGCCTGCCGCTGCGCCCAACTTTTGTACAACTTCGTTTTTATTACAATAAACGGAAAACACTATTCCACAAAAAATCTTTAATAGCACGTGTGCGTATTTCGGCAGTCAAGCCATTCTCTTCAGCGTGATACATCAAAATAGTGATAAAGAATTTGGATACAACACAGTTTTTCGAGTTAAGTAACAAATCAGAGCAATTGCGAAAAATAAGATGGCTAATCAAGAAAAGTTGCAACCAATCCGGAGTAGTCTAGTTGCTTTCTGGATTAGCCAGTGGGCGGAGTTTGATACTTTTCAGGTGCTTAGCCACTTCTCTCAAATCCATAGCATTTAAGTAGTCTGGTTGGTTCTTCTTTGGCTATTGCGTACGATTCTAGAAAGTTCAACAGTCTGGGATTTTTGGTTTGGTTTGTTTGGTATTAACGTTCTTTTCAACTGCCATGGTCATTTGAGGACGGCGTTATAGGGGCCGCAAATTTTGCCTCGCAAGGGTTCTTTAACGTGCAAACGACTACACGGGACCAACGGCTTTACTTCCCTTCCGAAGGAAGTGCGTCATCTCAGGATTTCCCCCTGAAAAATCCTCGTCGTCCTCGGCCAGGATCGAACCCGCATACTCGGGCATCCGATGTAGCACTTGGAAATTGTTTGGGTCGAAGTTACGCTTTAAATCAAGGATGTGGTCCGCTAATCTTGAGTTATAGACTTTATCCTATGCACGTAGTTAGCTTGTGCATCGTGTGAGATGGTTTACTACGGAGAGACACAAAAATGAGGATAGGAAAGTTCGCCAAAAATGGAAAGTTCGGCGTGTCAAGATTTGCGCACCACATCCTTGATTTAAAACGTAACTTCGACCCAAACAATTTCCAGGTACTACACAGCACTGAAACCCCAGACTGTTGAACTTTCTAGAATCGTACGCAATAGCCAAAGAAGAACCAACCAGACTACTTAACAGTGACGAGGGCCCATTGAGAGAAGTGGCTAAACACCTGAAGAAAAGTATCAACCCATTGGCTAATCCAGAAAGCAACTAGATAGAGTACTCCGGATTGGTTGTAACGTTTGTTGATTGACCATCTTATTTCTCGCAATTGCTCTGATTTGTTACTTAACTCTAAAAGCTGGAGTATTGTATCCAAATTCGCTATTTTGATGTATCACGCTGAAGAGGGTGGCTTGGCTGCCGAAATTACGCGTACGTGCTATTAAAGATTTTTTGTGGAATTGTGTTTTCCGTTTATTGATCGTGTCATTCATAGTCCACAATTTCCGGCAAATTATTCGTCTTTATTCTTCTACAGGGCGTCCCGCTCACGCTCGACCCCTGATTTTCGCTTATAGAGAGCCAAGTCATCCATTTCATTCAAATCGTACGGACGATTGCCTCAGACAACATTCGGCAGGAAATTGACGCCGTGACATGTTGACGACTACCTTCCCTGCAGGTAGCCGCCTTGATGCTATTGGCGACCACTTCCAACGCTTGCTGTCACCACGTTCCTCGTCACTTGGTATGTCTGTAGCAAATACGTTACAGGAGAACCATTCGAGTGGGAGACCCTGCACTATACTGCTACACCTTCTTCTTCTTCTTCTTCTTCTCTATGCTTCGCTTCTGTAGACGAGTTCTATTTCCTTAGAAGATGGCTCTATGTGCGTATCGGACTGCTCGTCAGCGAAAACTCCTTGCCACCCATGAAACTTCTTTGGTCCATTTCTCTCTCTCGTCCATTTTGGGAAGGCTAACGAGAGAGGGCATTTTTTAGTGATCATGACAAGTAAAAGGCCCGAAGATGGCATCCGCGGACTTGTTCTGTGCATTCAAACGAAGCCGAGTCCCAACGGAGCAGAAGACGAACGAGACGTTTCTCTGTCACTCGGATGCATGGAAGCAGCAAAAGAGGAAAACAAAAAGAAGAAGAAGAAGAAGAAATCGATACAATTAAATGAGAAAAACATTCCTCCACCACCATCACCGACCCTCTCGTTCCGTTCTTTTATTGGCTTCCCACCACGGCTCGGATTTTTCCACGCCAACAACCCATCGGTCTCCTCGCAGCATCAAAAATGGATGGCGCAAAGAGGAGGCAAATTGAATTAGAGGCAGCGAGATGCGAATCTTCTTCGTCTCCCGGAGACTGCGTGAGCCATCCGTCAAGAGACGGCGACCGAACCCTCGACCCCCGCCGTTCCTCCTCCCCCTCCCCATCTATCTTTAACGAGCGCCGGCGAGGGAGTTAAATGCCACGAAGAAAAACCTTACAAGGAGCGCCTCCTCTTCATGTTCTATTCAAAAGGAGCTCGTGAAACATACAAGAAGAGGCGGGGGTGGGGGGGGGGGGGGGAAGCAAACGATCGCGCCAGAGCTCCCACACGCCTGGCCAAGCTACATCCATCGCACGGCAATCCCACGAAAGAAATTCGCGAACGCTTCCACCTGATCGGTTCCATCATGGCGCGCAAGCGTGGGTGGATGGAAGAAAGGAGAATGTTTCTCAGTTTCCACTCCATCACCATCGTGGCTCCGCTCCGTTCATCCAGAGGCTGATCGATAAAGAGCGTGCGGGAGGTGGAGAGGGCCTTCGCTCAGAGGGAGAGATCAAGAACAGGAGACAGAGAGCGCACCGAGACCAGGACAAAAAGCGGTGGCCAGGGCGCTTCCTTCCCGACTCTCTCGGCCAAAGGGCCCCGAGAGACCCGAGAGCACGGGAAAAGCCCCTACACCACATGACGCCGACAGCGACATTTCACACTGGGATCTCGGCGGCGGCAACATTTCACGGGGGAGCCGACGAAGGCGCTGTCGCTCCTGATTGGCCGATCGCGGATCACAACGTGGCCCCCTTTTAAAGAGAGACGCCTGTGGCTCCTGCGTTCACCAGCATCCCAGCGCGTGGATCTGTGTGTGCGCGCTCCAGAGGAGAGGCGCCTGTTTGCGGTCGTTTTGTTTACTTTCGCCGTGACATCTCGCTCCGGGCTCCGTCGGCGGCTTCCCTCCTACCCCCATCCTCTTCCCCACCCTCCCTCTCTATGAGGCCGCTCTGACTCAATTCCTTTTCTTTTCTTCTTCCTTTTTCCCTTTCTGTCCCCACAGAGTCACCGCCTCTCCAAGCCATGTCCATGTTGGTCCGCAAGGGAACCATGCTCCACCGAACGAGCAGCAGCCGCCGAAATTCGCGTCGCAACTCCTCCATCAGCCGACCGGCAACGACGGCAGCAGCAGCGGGAGCGACGTCGGGGAGCCCGAGGGAGAGGGCCGCCGCCGTCGCCGTCGCCGCCGCCTCCGTTCATCCGTCGCCCGTCTCTCTACCGACGCCACCGACGCCGATCGCCTCTTCTTCTTCCGCCGCAATGCTCTCACCGAGGCCGAGCCGAGTCAGCCTGACCACGACGGGGAACAAGTCTCTTATCGCCCCGGCAAACGAACCCGAGTCACGCCGCTCCTCCAACAACAGCGTCAGCCAGGTAAGGTTGGGGCCCCCCCCCCCCCCCCCCCCCCACGGTCCTCTGTGGTGTGCTGTTGTTGTTGTTGTTGTGCCTTTCTTTTGCAGACTTCCCTCTAAAGCAATGTTTTACGCACCTCCATATCAAAAGTTTTATTAAGAGTTTGTCGCTGGTTTTTTCACTTCGCAAACGTTTCCAGACGGACGCTTTCCGTTCCCATACGGTCTGGTTGCTTTGCAGTAGGCGAATGGTCTCCCCGTCTCTCTTAGTGAGACAAGTTGAATATACAGGAGACGCTGCACTTGTCCACAAAGGTATTTTTTTTTAATTCGTGACATTGAACGATGCGTGCTTAGCAGATGAAATGTACATAAAAATAAATAAATAATACTTTTGTGGACAAGTGGAGCGTCTCCCGTTTCTTCCTGATTATAAGTATCCCAGATTATTGGTTACATTCTACTTTGTCTATGGACATTGCCTTTCTAACGCCTCGCAAGTTTCGTTTCCTCTCCGAAGAGGACTGGTCGCTGCTTGACGGCGTTAGTTACCCTTGAAAAAGGCTGAACAAAACAATAGCGTGTCGCTAGAACAATCTTTAAAATAATTTAGTGAAGAAGAACAAGTCTGTAAATAAGGTTAGATAACCCAGTAACAAGGCAGAGACACCTTATGCTTGGTAATGAACTCTCACTTCTATTGGGTCAGGTATAAAGTTAGGTAGTTTATGAAGATGGTGTTACGCAGGTCCCCCTCGAGTTCAATGTTGTACCCAGAAACAGCTGGCCTCTCCAATGCTGTACGTCGGGAAGGGTTCCGTGCCTCTGGTTTGACTACGCAGCTTCGGTTCGTTTCTCGTCCGTTGAAGTACTTGGTTGTTCTCGCGATTGATCCGAAAAATTTAGCACACGGATATGTCTCTCTCTCGAGTTCGGAAATTGAAACTCTGGTTTACTTTGTCCGATGCGATTGCGAAAAAATGAAAATGACGCATTTTACGAGTGCCCTGTTGATACTTACCATTTTGGCGGCGATGAGGAGAGAGGCCCGACGTAATTGTAGGGTGAAGCTCTTCTGAGAAATCAGACCGGCAACAATGGAGATGAAGCGAGATCGCGAAAAAGATAGGAGGCAGAAGGGGTTGATTGATCCAATGTTTTGGCCTCAGATGAGTTTTCCCGCGGAAAAGGTTCCTGCCGGCTTGATTGAATAGTTCTGATGGCGATGCAGTCCGTGACAGTGACAATTCGAAATTGTGGACCATATGCGAAGGTGGGTGACCCTCTACTAACAATTTCCCGTTCTCTCTTCCCACAACTGCGTGCCAGACCCTTTGCGTACCTATTGGTGTCTATATCAGTTGACGGCTGAGTAATCAATTCCTCGTCTAGGACCTTTTCGAATCGCGGAGTTTAGGGACTTCGCTTTCTGCCGTAACGTCCCCACCCGCTGAACCAAAAGGTGTTTGTTCGAACCAATTTGTTTAGACTCCGCACTAGAACATTAAAGCGACCACAATCAATGTTCTACTTGTTTCTTCTAAATATTGACCAAATTGTTTAATCTAGTTGATACGTACTTTGTAATTGTTGATTGAATAAGAAGGGGGTCGATTTTACGCTCGAGTCCGTTGAGCTTTATTTACAATCTCCCTAGCTTTTCGGCGTCCTCGATATAAGCTAATCAAAGCATTCACTATAAACGAGTTGGCATTTCAAACGCCCATGAGAAGAGAATAATGCATGCATGGCGTCCGTCCATTTATCTTTTTATTTCTTCGAGAAACCTTCTGGGTCACTCCGCTAGGACAACTTTGCCATTTGACCGCATCTGGACGCGTCAACGTAATAAATAAATAGGTTGAAGCCAATTTGCCAAACATTCATTTGATTGTAGAGGAAAAATCCTTTGAAATTTCTCCAACCACATTGTCCATTTGAAAGAAAGAATGTTAAAAACGTGATAAATGGAATTGGGTGGGGTCTAGTGTCTGCTTACAAGGTCAAAGGGTTTTTAATTATCAGCCTACTCGCGACCACAAGCTATCATCTCTTAAACACTTAAACGGGCACGGTGTCAAATTCTCAAGGAGTTGTGAAAACGTCGCAGTGATAGCTAAACATGCTCCTTTCTCTTTCACAAGAGAGAATGACAATTCCGACCCAAAAGCTCCATTTACAGAAAAGAAGAAGAATTTGGATGTTATGGCAGCTGCTGACACAAAAAGTCCACTCTCTCGCAGGAACACAGCATTTCGAGAATGGAAGGAAGTGTTAACAGTCACGTGACCGTTAGACCGATTTCAAAGACACGAACAGTTTCGCAGGGGAAGGAGATGAGCTGTAAAGAGTTCACAATCCTTCCTCCTCCTTATCACTTCCATAAAATTCCCAAGTCCGCTCCTTCCACCTCTTAATACCGCGACTTACCACACAAGCAGCGCAGGAATCGTTACGGTCACCAGCTACGATAGAGGAGCAAGCGTATCGACCATCCTTCTTCCTTTCTAGGTCACCACCAAATGCTGACGATTGCCTAATGCTGGAGCTTTTACTCCAGTCATCTACCAATAACAGCACTCTTCATTATTCTGAAACGAAGAGAGCTCGAGAGCAGGCGTTTTATTTTTCAGTTTGGCTCTGTTTGACGACGTGGGGGGGGGGGGGGGGGGGGTCGTAACGTACAGGTTGGATTGCTACTTGACTGGATTTGCCTTTCCAAAGTCCGCACGAGCAGGCAATGTTGTTCTCTTTTGGCTCAGTGGACAAAATAAGAGGACAATGCATGGGGGGACATTGAAATTAGACTTCTTCCTCTTTCTCTAGCAGTTCAGGCTAAGAAGAAAATCCACTTCGGCGACGACACGCATCCACCTCGTGACGAAAACCTTAAAAGAGTGCACGCCACATGAGAGTTCTCCGACGTGGGGTCTCTCCTTATCCCTCGAGAGGAGGGTTTTGTTGACGCGGTGAGGGCCCGCGGAGGTCAGACGACAACTGTTGCTGGCTCCCGTTGCCATGGCCGCAGCATCCGCTCGACGCCCGTGGGAACTTCGCCTCCTGACGGCGGAGGACCCCCCGCCGGTCCACGCGCTCAACGCCCCCGCGCAACCTTCTGCTCGGACTTCCCTCTCTTTTTTTCGGATCTTTTCCGGAAAGGATATCATTAAGCATCCTCCTCCCAATCATCTTCCTTCGGCGACCTGCTTACCTCACATTAACCAAAAGGAACGCATCGATTTGTTGCCATCGAAAAAAAAAACAAACCTGGTAGCCTCCCCCCCTCCCCCTTAACTACCTTGAGAGGCGTGCGTCTATAATCGATCGCCGAGGGTGGTCACTACGTAAAGCCAGAGTGTCGTCATGGACGAAAGAACCCGCCACCTGCGCCGCTGTCTTCTGACATAACCCCCCCCCCCCCCTTCTTCTTCCCCTACTCCCCGAGTGCCTCGCTTCTTCGATTGATCGATCGACTTGTTTTCCAGCGTCTCAAGGGCCCCACCCGCCGCCGTCCGAACACTGACACGGTCTCGCTCTTGTTGGTCACAGAACAAAAGCAATGCCAATCCTCGAATGGCCTCCTGATTCGTCGCGCACGCAACCCTACCCCGCTGCAAATACAAATAAAGAAGGGGATGCTCGATTCCTAGTCGGGACGTGCAAAAGACGCACTTTTCGCTTATAAACCAACACCAAACTGCAGCGACGCTATTTTTCTTGCTCAATCGTTGGTGAGCGGAATTCTCTACCTGTTGACCTGAGGAGCAAAAGCACAATGAAAGAGATGGATGCCTTACGATGCATAATTTATTGATTAACATGAACAACTGGTTTCGCCTTTTCTACAGAGTAAAGAACCTGCTGCTGCTTTTAATGAACTCACTTTTTTGTATTTCTGTTTCTGTTGCAATCAATATTAAACCAATTTGCCGAAAAGCTAGAGAGCTGAAACTTGATCCGCCTACTCAGTACCGATGGCAATGCGCGTTAAAGGAAAAAAAATTCAAATCGGTTCACTGGAACGTGTGCTAAGGGTTCACTGACGAATTGCTTTTAGTTTTACTGAATGTATACGCCGCCCTTGTTGTTGCGCATTTAAACAATCCAAGAGAGATTTTTGCTGGTTTGAAGCAACACCTCCTAAAGAGAAAGCCATTGTTACATCATCATAGTAGTGCATTGTTATTCGTATTTTAGCAATAATTTGCACTACTATGTTGGTGGTTTCCGTGCTTCAAGCAGGCAACAAGAATGAAAAATTGCCTGACAATTTTTATTTGAAATCTTTACTCAAAGAGTTCTTCTAAAACATTCAACTTGAACTAAACCTGTTTATTGTTGATATGCAACAATGAACGAGCAACGGAAATAGGGTAAAATGATGAGATACAATCGATGAAATGGAGAGTTCTCTGTAATATTCAAATTGATTGAAAGGGGGAAAGAGAATCCCACCCAATTGAAGAGCTCTCCTTGACAAAACCAGGGATCAAAGGCGAAAACGGTGGGAATTCTGTGTGATCCCTTCCTCCCGCCGCTCTAATAGATCGGAAATGGATGATAGGCTTGGGAAAATCCCAAAGTTTGTCTGAATTTTCTAACACAAACTTTGCTATTTTCCAAATTGTGTCGTCCATTTCTGATCTTTTTATTGTTGTAACTTCACCCACCTATCAATTCTCATTGTTGCAATCAAATTCAATGTTTATCAAAAAAATAGTAGAAACTTTAGCCAGAAGCTACTTAATTATAGAAACTTGGTTGGCATTTTCCAATTCTCCCAAAGCAAACATATCGTACGCGCCACTGGCTGAAAGTTATGCGAAAGTGATGGCTACTCGCGAGGCCAACGAGAGACAGGCCAGGGCACTCATCGGGGTCCGGGCAACAATCCATCCTTCATTGTTTCCAACAAACGAAAAACTACCGATTGTTAAAATCCAAGATGGATGGATTGTTGCCCGGACCCCGATGGTCAGGTGACTTTTGAGTGCCCTGGCCTCGCGTTCGCGTTTACGTGCTGCTTAACCTTACTACGTATTAGGATTCGGAATCTACCTCATTGCCCAGGTTGCGCGTTACTCGTAAATGACACGTCACAACGAGAGCAACGCCACCTAAAGAGCAAGCCTATTCACTGAACTTTAGGGCTTATTATTGGATGTCTACCAACAATAAAAGAAAAAACTGGCATGGCACCAAGCCCATTCTGGCACCACGCCCAGTTTTTTCTTTTATTGAACAGACATTACTACCAATAATAAGCCCTCTGATGATGATGATGCAACAATGTATGACGTCGTTTCAGTGAACAGGCCTTCTCTTTAGGTGGCGTTGACGAGAGACAGGCCAACACCTTCTAGACACAAGGCCTCGACACGGAAGACTCTGACGTCATACAGTAGGCAGCAAGGCCAACTAAAAATACAGGCCGGGGCAGTCGAAAATCACCTTTTATATTGTTTTCCACTGCCTTGGCCTTGCTGCCTACTGTTTGACGTTACAGTCCTTCGTGCCGAGGCCTTGTGTCTAGAAGGTGTTGGACCACCGAGAGAGAAGGCCCGAGCACAGAAATTGCCAACAAACGAACAAACACGGCTTATTATTAACAGCCAAGGTTAGATTGTTGCTCGGACCCCGAAGATAGGTGTCTTTTGAGTGCCCTGGCCTGTCTGTTTCTCGTTGGCCTCTCTCATACTGAATTAGAGATAAAGCGAGAGAGCAATAATTGAAGCGTGATTTTTGTCAAACTGTAAGAGCCAAAACAAAATGATTTTACCTGAAATTTTAAATCGATTCACTTGGAGAAAAAAAGGAGAATTTGATCTGGCAATGTTAAGCATTCAAGCACATTAATCCTTACGCCGGCGTCATAGCTCTAGAAGCGATACATAGGAAAAGGTAGAAAATGGTTTTTTAATTTATTTTTTTTTTTTTTGCACCACTCGCAAGTTTATGTGAAAATTCTCCAACCTACTCCATTCAATAGGAATCTTTTCGGGGATACCGTTACTGAACAGGAGCAACAATTTCACAAAAATTCCAGTTTTCAATTGTTAGGAAAGCGAAACTCGCGCCACCTAAACGAACACAACAAGAGCAGAAAAGCTGCGTATGACTGCGACGTTTCTATGATTGAAGCTCTCCTCTCTGCTCGATAACTTGAAAACAAATTAACCTTTTCCAATTCTATTTTCATCAAGGTCTTAGCTCGGCTGCTCTATCAACTTTTTAGGCTTTTTCGTGGACCCTTTCAAGTCGATTGCACACTGACCAAGACAATGAATGGCAGGCATTTCCTATAACAACCGATTTTAAGCATCGTTGGCATGGATTTGTCGCAGCTAAAGCTCCTTCTTGGAATGTTTGCAAATGGAAATAAGCGGCTTCTTTGCTTTACCTGAAAGATTATCTCAACATTAAAATTGCCCAATCGCTTGCGTGTGAACTAGGTGACTCAATAGCAGTGCCACCCAAGCGCTTAATCAGTGTCGCAAATTTTAAGTTATTATCCTGATTAAATGATTCAATTTGGTAGGAGAAGGGATGGATGGGCGGCCGTAGCGTTACCGAGGTGATTTATGACTTTTCATAAACGCTGGCTAATCCTTTGCCTCGATTTATTAGTCGCACTACAATGACTTATGGTTCAAGACTCCCTCCCCCTCCCCCTCCCCCCGCAGAACGACGCAAAATATCACATACTCCCACAGGCAGTTGACCGGGAAAAAGCGCGTCCTCCCTCCCCTCGTTTCCTGCATGTACTTAACAGTGGTCGGTGTCGTCAATCGGATCGATGGCATTTATGATGAGCGCCACGAAGCCACCCTGCAAACACGAGTGGAGTGGCGCTCGACTTCCCAATTGTCATTTACACGGCATCGGCACGCAAATTAATAAGAAAACGCAAAAGCCAATCTTCTCGCGTGTCATCTCAAAGGACACCCCACCCTTTCCTCTTAACCCTTTTCTCTCAGCTAACCTCTCTCTCTCTCTCTCTCTCTCGGGAGACTCCGCGCAACCGAGTTCTAATGCTCTCGCAATTTCGGTGCAACAGCGAGACCGCTTTAAACTTTGGTCGGGGAGTTGAAAAGGCTCACCTGTCGACGGGACGAAGCCGAGCCAAGGACCCTTTCCTCCACACACCTCGACGTCGACTTTTGCCTCGGGAGTACGAGCGCATCTCCCCGCGGCCACAAAGCTATTCTCGCGGCACGCGCTCAATCAAGAGATCCAGGGCGCACGGTGCATACGCGATGTCGACGGTCTCTTAAGCGCAATGGCAAAGTTAGCCACCCGGGGGACGTGGGTCGGCCGCGCTCTGGGCTACGACTGAGAAGCGAAAGAAAAACAGCAGGTGAGTGAGGGAGTGGAAAAGCTATCGAGGTGTCGAGAGCGAAAGAAAAGGTCAGAGGTGAAGGACGACGACGACGGCTCTGGAGGCCGAGGCAACCTAACGAGAGCGCTCTGACGCGAAATCAGCCGATGCGGCCATGGAGACAGAAATCTCGCGCGATGGCCTCGATTCGAGCGTCGCTTTAACGAGGGTGTAAAAGCAAATGCGCGTGGGGCGGTTACTTCCGCAACGTTCCGACGATTTGTGTGGAAGAAAGCGATTTCCTCGGCGACAGAGACCCACCCACGACCAGAGACCACGAAGCAAACGAACCAACGTTTAATCCAATGACGCCGACGAGACATCGCGATCAACCTCCACTGGAACGAGTGGCCGTGGCTATTTCTCCCAAACCGGTTCGAGAGGGGGCCACAAGGAACAGAAGGTTACTCGAGGCGTCGCCAGCATTTGACAAGCTAAACGCATTAGACAGCCAAAGCCGTGGACACGAGGAGGCAGGGGTACAACAAAACCAGATAAGAGACCACTAGTCCACAAAAATGAATTTAATGAATTTAGAGAAAAACAAAACGGAGCTCTCTGTCTTCTTCATCAGTGAGAAAGAAAAAGGAGACGTTTTGTACGAAGGAGAGAGATAAATTCATTTCTGTGGGTGCTTATCTTCTTTTGCTGTTATAGCGACGACTGATCGCATTAGCTTTTGCACTCGCCTAGAACACCTGCCAATGCATGCGTGGCCAAGTGGGCGTTCTAAAACCTCCATAACAACGATCCCTGTGAAGGTCATTAAAGTCCACCCACACCCATTTCATCGAACTGTTCCATGGTGATCAACAAATGGACCCATGCTAAACTGTTCCCAGGCAGGCTAGAATTGTCTAGAATGTCCAGGTCATGTCTAGAATGTCTAGAACCTCGGACTTGAGAATTTTCTTCACAACAATTCGGGTCGTTCCGAGAGGCTGTTCGCCCAACATTCTCGATAGACACGCACCTGCCGAAGTGTGTTGCTCCATAGTTCTGTTGCGATGAGCTCTGCACCTTTTCAGCGTCTTAGACAGGAGCTCTCAGTCTATTTCAACGTCGTCGAACAGTCCTGATGCTGACAACGACGGTTCTTGGCCTTACAGACTATCCCGCTGCGTTGTCCTCATGCTTGTTGACTTTACAATGCCATGGCTCCCAAGTAATTTAGCCCGATATCTCACCAACTGACTTAGTGAGAGCACCGCGTAAAGGTCTGCGGAGAGTTTTCTTTCGGTCAAAGTGCAGGGCGCCTATCGAGAGCTTTCCAGGGAAGCTCAACCAACACTTTGCTCAAAGGGCGGGTTGCTTTTCTTCACCGAGCGTTCGAATCCGTCAGATCCCACCAGAGAGGAATACGCGCAACCGGACTCTTCTCGGATGAAACACAGCGAGTGTCATAGCGCTACTACTTGTCATGTTCACTTGCTCATAGGTTTGTGGAAAGATTGCGTAGCCTTTCCTGGAAGGCTTGTGCCGAGCCAAACGCGTGTGCCAAAAAAGAAAGGCAAAGAAAAAAAAAATGGAAATTGTCAGAAAGGTAGGTCCACGAGGGCCGAGTGGAATCGTTTCGTGTCGTCGCTTTGTCGAACATCTCAAAAGAGTACGAGCGATGAGCAAAGCAAAAGAACAAACACAAACGAAACGAGTGAAGGCGTCTCAATTCCACCTGCGTTACCGTGGCAACCGAGAGGCGCGTCTTTACACAGAACACACACCCTGCCAAATAGAAGACGACTCAATTGACTCCTTCTCCTCACGACCGGTTGATCACACTCCGAGAGTCCTACTCTAAACCTCTCTCTCTCTCTCTCTCTCTCTCTCTCCAAAATCAAAGCCTCTCTGGCGTGTGTCTATTTTTGTGTGACTAAGTATGTGTGTGTGTGTGCGTGTGTCAGCGGGGAGGGGGGGGGGAGGTCATGTTCCTCTTCTTCCTTCCCAATCCCATCCGTTTCTCTTTCTAATTAATGAAGCTCCGGGCAAATAAAAAACAGAAAATAAAAACCCACCTCCAAATATGAATAACAACCACACGATACGCATGTTAGAGAGAGAGAGAGAGAGAAAAAAGTATTTCCTTCCCTTCCCTTCCCCATAATAACAAAGCTAAGAGGTAGATAGGTGGCTTCTCTATCGATATGGAAAGCGAGTGAGCCTCGGGGCGCTCAGAACTACTCTTACTCGTGCCACTAATGAGCCGTCATCATTGCTCCTCATTTTTTATTCTTGTGTACGCATGCGCGCATCTCCGTCTGTGTCTGCGTGTTTGTGTGGGTGTGTGTGTCTCGTCTTTCGTCTCCAACGAAAGAGGAGACTGAGGTCGAGCCGGAAGCCGAGTTCCAGAGGCGAAGGAGACGAGATAGGGCCAAGGTCAAAGGGCACGAGCGAAGGCAGGGATTGAAAGAAAGTATTAAGGGTGCGGCTTCCATGGAATAATAAAGGAAAAAAAGAGAAAAGTGAAACGACAAACAACGCGTTCAGTATGAGAGACGCGGACAACTAAGAGCGATAGTCCACTCGATTGCCATCGAAAATGTTGCGAATTCTATTGCGTCTCAAACACGTGCTATGTCACTTCTTAGACATTTCTACGATGGTACGCGACTTTCCCAAGGACCCCCTAAGATCGCGAGTCGAAAAACATCAGACCACTTCCAGATTCCCATGTCTCGTGTCACGTGTTGAGAAATAGCATTGCGTTAAGAGTCTTTGACCGCAAGATTCATGATGGTAACGTCAGTCGCGTCTCGTTTCCTCATAAGCTATAGTTGCCCTTCTTTTCATGGAACTTTTTCCGCACTACTCCGATGCAATAGCTCCCCGCAGAGTAATCCCAACAAAGTCACTGCAAAGCTACTCACTCGTCTACGGTTGTGTTGGCCGCCCTAAGGCATTCCCGTGCCCTTAAGGATCCAAGTGCTCATGCGCACACTCTCTCTCTCTCTCCTTTCTACCTCGAAAAGGACTCCTTCCTCACTAACGACGAAGCACACGCTCCATCTGTGAGCCTTGTCAAGATGAATTTTTCGATAAGAGCCGTTCCATTAAAAATCTCATCGCTTATGTCTCCTGGACAACTTAATTTCGTGGTGGTGCCATTCAATAGAAGAATGACAGCGAGCGTTTGGTTGTTCGTTTTTTTCCTTATCGACCACACGGTGTGTGACGAACGCCTTTCCACTGGGTAACTGAAATCTTAAGCGCGGTTCTCGGCGTCACTTCCGATCTGCTCTCACAACGTCTCTACGCATCGGGTTTCGCCTCGCGCTGAAATCGTAGACGAACGAGGCGAGGCAAGGGACGCAAGCTAATGAGCAGCGTAAACGCCTCGGAGAGAATTCGATCCCACCTGTCGCACCCGAGCACGGCAATCGCGCCGCCTCTTCCGTCATCTCCACGCGTTCGGCCAGTCCCTTGGAGAAAGACGAAGCTTCTTTGTTTTTGCCATCGGGGTTAGGTTAGGTCTCCACAGGCGCCTCCATTGTGTCGCGTCGCGTCGCTCCAGTACATAATCCTGGGCTACAGGAAGGATGAAACGGAAACTCTCCTCCCACTGCTCTCAGCCGGACGTCGTCTCGACTCATCAAATCTTCCTTGCTGGCGCTTTTTAGCCACAAACGCTCTCGTGAGGCACACTAAGTTCAAGGCATTACTGTGACAGCAATTCTCTCGAGTAATTGTCTCCTACTTTGTAGTTTTAACGAGAAATTAACCCTCCTCAAGAGAACAGAGCAAAATAGCGGAAACACCGAATTCAAGGAAATTAGTCAAAAAATTTACTTTTCTCGAATTAGAAATATTTAGAAAACGGAGAAAGAACGCTTATCTTCTTTCGTTCCTCACCACTTCCGATCAAATGACATATCCCGTGCCTTAGGTTACCATTGACTATGTGCCTATCTCCCCTCCTCCCTCAACTCCAACCTCCAGGTAGCCCAAACTCCGCCTTCATAGTGGCATACCAATTTCACTTCTTTATACAAATGGTAGATAATGATAGATCATGGTATAGTGATGCATTTTGTCCCTACTAATTTATTAGTCGGAACTCCCCCATTTTGGAGATATGGGGGAGAGAAAAGTGGGTTGATTCCTCAGCAAGGTGGCTTCCTGGCGGTTGCAGTACAATATCGTCGCACACAGGAAATACCTAATGCAAATGCAGTTGCAAGGTTGTCTCCATTCAGTTTCTGTTAGTCACACGACTGTCCATACACCCACACTGCAGTTTGAAATCAAGAGGGCGTGCACTGAACGCTTCTAAGTGTGATCGCACGATGTACCACATCACACGTGAAGAACTGGCTGACACGCATTTGACGTATGGTTCCGCTCATGGCAACAGTGCAGCAGCTCACGGTTGTATCGTGCCACCGAGCAACTGAAACGTTACTTGGCAGACTGGTGGACGTAATTTTGAGCACCTTTTGTAAGGGACAGGGGGACTAACGTACGAGTATTTGTTTGTCTTATGCAGCGCGGTAGCAAAAACGTGTTCACGATGGGTTCCGCGCCGTCTTACGGAGGAACACAAAGCTCTGAGAAAAAAAACATTTCTTCTGAGTTGCTGCTGGAACGTTTTGAAGCCTTCTTGTCCTGGATTGTGACAGATGATGAAACCTAGGTGCACCATTTTGAGCCCGAAACAAAACGACAATCGATGGAATGGCGTCATCCGCACTCTCCACAGAAGAAAAAATTCAAAGCTACTGCTTCCGCTGGTAAGCTCATGATCACCGTATTTTGGGACTGTGATGCCGAGAGGCAGCACCCTTAATTCTGAGCCATTTGTGAACACAAGAAGCGTTTCCAGCGACTTGGACGCCATAACAACCCAGCTGATTGTTTGCTTCAACACGATAAGGCTCGCCCTCACCACTTTGAGGATGTCGGAACCAACGAGATAGAATACACCGACTGCTTACAGCGCCGCCAAACTGATTAACAGTGTACTAAGAGCGGCCATGACAGAAGAGGGCAAAAACAAGCAGCAGATTACATGACTAAACGTTTATTTTTTGTCAAAATTCTAAAAAATAAAATATGTTGGAAAATTTCGTTGATCTGGAAAGTGTTCATGCTAGAAATCAACTGTGAAACTAACACAGATAAAAAATGAATGAATAATAATTGAATAATTCTATTGTTTTAATTAAATTACCTTTTGGATATATTAAGTTGGTTGCTTTTTGGTATAAAATACTGAGGAAAAAAAATAAAAGTTAAAAAAATCAGTACAACGTTAGTATAAAATGTAAATATTATTTAATATTCTGATAATAAATGCAATGAAAATACCATTTAAAATTTTAAAAAATGGGAGGGGTGGTCAAAGAGGCGGGCGGGTCGTAAATTTGAGCTATTGTGTTGCTAAAGCAATGGATCATTTGTGCAGATTACAAGAGAAAGAAAAGCGCTAGTTTTTGGTTTTTGGACCTTTTATTAATTAAGAGGAATTTCTTTGGTGTGATAGTGAAATTTGAAAATATCTCTTGACGAGAAGACTAAGTGAAGATAATTTAGAATTATTTGTCTCGTCAATCAGAAACCGTGGAGGAAATAAAAACAATCCTAATGCTCTTTAGTTTCGCTTAATTGCACGCATTGATCGCTCATAGAATGGCAATGAAAAATTTACTTATCTTAATAGTCGCCGCCCTCAAATACATGCCGCTTCATAAAAAGTAAAAAAAAATTTAAGAATAAGGTAAATATAAGGTGATTTTATTAAGAAAACAAGTGAAAAGGAGCAAGCGATGGGATCATGATTATGTGCCCTTAGTTTATTTTGTGAGAATGCCTGCGGGTAATGTTAGTAAATTAGGTTGCAAATAGTAAAGCAGTGCTTACATGCAGAAGAAAAGTGAAGATAGTAGGCTAAAAGAAAACTGTTTCATTCATGTTTCTAGAGACGTTGTTAAGTTGTGCAAAATATTTTCTTAATGAAGGGCAGTATTATGTCACACAATGAGCCATTTATTCCTAGGCTACTGATGAGGAATCACATTATTCCACTAAAATTCTACTAATTTTAATAATTAATCGTTCGGATTCATCGACATTGCCGACAAAAAACCTCACAATTGCAAGGAATGGCCCAAAAGTTAGTTTATTTAAAATATTTTGTAAAACAACAATAATAGTATTGAATTGTAAAACAATAACAATATTATGGGGCTTTTAATTATAGAAAAAAAATTAAACGTTGAAATTTTATATAAACAGAATAAAATTTTAAAATGATTTTTTATTTAATAAAAATTATTTATTAGACTCTGGAAACAACATTTAAAGGAAGATCTCTAGTTATATTTAATGAAACTGTCCAAATATTCTCCAGTGAAATTAAATGCCTAGAAGTTAGTTAGTTAGTTTTCGGCCTTTATAAACCTTACGGTTTTTAGCCCCAAGCACCACCTTCAGGTGACTGCTTGTTTCTAGACCTTGTTATTTTTTTTTATGTGGCAGGGGGGTCGGCCCTACGCACAACCTCCATTTCTGGGGGATGATGACGACTGCTGTAAGGTGGTCACAGCAGCCGGGACCGACGGCTTTACGTGCCCTCCGAAGCACGGGGGGAGATGGAAATTTCCAGGTGGTCACCCTACCTGTAACTAGCCGCGCCCAAGGTTGCTTAACTCCACCAATGCATTGAGCAAGGCGAGACGGGATTTATTACCAGCATCACACAGATTTCTGTCTATTGACTCTGTCATGGCCACAGAAAAGCAATTCCAAACAAAGATGGCGGTCGGTGTGCCACTCTATGTATTCTATCTCGTTGGTCGGAACACATCACAATCAGGGTTGGGCAATTGGGATGCGTTTGGGCCATTGAAGAATGCCATTCGTGGAAGACAAAGAGCTGATTCGCACAGTGAAGACATGGCTGCGTGAACAGAACAAGGACTCGTACCGACAGAGCGGGCATATACTCCCTTGTGTGTCGCCATAGAAGGGGAAAAATGGGGAGTGTAGAAGTTTCATTGTGTTCAATAAATAATTGCAATGCATTACTCTGGGCTACCCTGATGGGGCTCCTCTAACTCTTAGCTCCGTCACTCCGACCTAGGTGGGCCAAATAGTGAAGGAGGTTAGGCCATGGCCCATAGTAAGCTGCACCTTCGTTACCGCCCGATATCAACATTGTCGATTTTCTCAAAAACATTTGGCGAAATTATTTCATATCCGTTTATCGAAGCTTACCAGTTGCTATTTTCAACCCCCTTCTTTGCTTTGGATTGCTAACCTAGCAGAATTTTTTTTATTCCACACCCAAAGGAGTAAATAGAACAATGCCCGTGCTTGCTGTTAAGTCTTTGTGCCCGTACTTGGCATCCAGAAAATTTGGTAAGCTTAGTTTATCCCAATTTATTTCTACAAATAGTTGAGGGCATGTTTCGAATTTGCAGCGGCTCAAATGTCTTCTACTAAATTTGTAAATTCTCTTTTTATTTTTTAAAAGCATTCGCTTCTATTCCTTTTTTAGTAACATCTTCCTTCCGATAAATGCTCATCCCATTCTCTTGCTTTTGCTTTTTAATTTATTTCTCCTTTTATCTTCATGCTACGTATTTGATTTTCGGATTTCAATATTGCTCACCTCATCATCAAGTTTTTTTTAACTCATTTAAAGCAATGGAATCTCGCGAATTCTCTTCCACTGCTGAAATGGAGATAAATACACCAATTGTTTTTTTATCAACATAATAAACGTCATATTTCCGTTAATCCATCTCATTTGTCTCGTGACTTGCACGTTGATACTTTGCTGACAAAACTTAACAAAACGCAAGGGATGACTACAATTTCTTCCGGCTCACACAATCATTTATGTTATTTACCTTACTAGACTTCTCAAATGACAAGAAAGAAAGGGTTCCTTCGTACTCTTTTTGTAATGACGCGAATCCCACCCAGTTTCTCACCGTTTTTCACCTCTGGGCATCTTGACCACGAGTCAAATCTATTTTGTTCAAACAGGCTCGTTTATTGAACAAGTCACTTAAGCATCGACCACAACCAAGTCCATACTCATCTCACTCGGTCAGACTTCCTCTGGTTAAGATAACTCCTACAGAGGCATTACAAGTTGGTCACAGTGACCTGCCTACTTAGAATTCATTTAAAAAAAGCAGTTCACTTTTCGTTTTCTACAAGTGAGAGAGAGTTCAATGTAATCTTAACCTAAATATACAAATTAAAATAAATAAAATCATATTGCAATTTGAGAAAATTTGCTTGCTGAAACTAGGTGATTCGTCTAGACTAAGTTGCCATGACGATTCGTGTAGAGAAGTAACGACGGCTTATTAATTAGAAGAAAACAAACAAACGATGAGAAACCACAATAAGCATTTTTACGCTCCCTTCATCACCGAAAAGGTAGCTAGCTACATTACAAACCACGATTAGTGTGCAGCAATTTAACAACAACAACAACAACAACAACGATTGGGTTAAGACATTATACAAGATTTCTCCTAAATTCAAATACTGACAATTTGCAAACCCAACGATAAAACAACTGAGCTAGTATGAGAAACAGTAGCCCACCCCATCCCCAATGCCTAAAATGTAACAAGTCTAACATTTCAAAATTAACTATAAAATGTAGCAATGATGTAAAACAATTTTAAAAACCAGCAATTTTTTGAAGATGAGCAAAAATTTAGAATTATCTTCCAAATTTAGAAATCCGTACAAAAAGAAATCCAGTTTAAAAGTTTCCCAAGATGGTGTGGCCGAAACAATTACTACTTAGGAGCAGGTTCGTAAAAAAATCCTTAGAAGGTTGAACGGACTTCTTTTGGACTTCTTTTTGTACGGATTTCTAAGTTTGCTCATCTTCAAAAAAATTGCATGAAATCATTGCTCTAGTTTAGTTGTATGGTTAATTTTGAAATGTTAGATCTGTTACATTTTAGGCACTGGGGGAGGGCGGGCTGCTCTTTCTCATTTCATGTTCAGTCTTCAATTTATTCTTCAGTTTCTAAATTGTCTCCCTTAATTCTCCATCTTTATTACTCAAAAACTATTATACACATTTTAACGTGATTTTTTTTTTATTCACAAAGGAAAATTCAAAAAGTTTGCTAGCATGCCTTAATAAATTTCAATCTGCCCCCCCCCCCCC
The DNA here is from genome assembly GCA_023313115.1 of Rhysida immarginata. NCBI lineage: Eukaryota > Metazoa > Arthropoda > Chilopoda > Scolopendromorpha > Scolopendridae > Rhysida > Rhysida immarginata. The sequence continues at coordinate 1,476,582 of JAHWFO010007316.1, forward strand.
CCTCTCATTAATGGCGTGAAGGACGTCAAAGCGAAACTCGATTTTCTCCCATGTTCATTTCGGGGATGATTTCAATTATTCTGTTCTTGAGAGTCTCAATGTCGTCAACGTTGGTTTTGTACACACTATCCCCGGAAGAAAAAATCCAGAGGGTTCGCATCGGGTGAGCGAGGGGGCCAAAAGATTGGCCCATCCCTTCCAATCCATCGTTCTGGAAAGTTCGTATCGAGGCACTGCCTAACTTGCAGGCCCCAGTGAGAAGGTGCTCCATTTCATTGGGCTGCAGTTCTTCCATCTGTGGACTCCAGCATATCTAGGCAGGTTACAGCGGTAATGATGTCTTTAGCGAAAAAGAAAGGTCCGATTACTCGACATGCATTGAACCAAACATTAACCTTTGGGCTGTCGTGTATATGCTCCCTTAGAACGTGGGGAGGGGGGGTTGTGAGCCCCAAATGCGGGAGTTGTGTCGGTTTACTGCTCCGGAAGTATGGAATGTTGCCTCATCAGAAAACAAAATCTCCTCGAGGAAGGTGGGATCACTGTCGATTTTTTGGAGCATATCCTCAGCCAACTTCTTGCGCTTCGGTCGCTCATTTGGCTTCAGTTCGTGCATCATCTGGATTTTGTAGGGTGTAAGACGAAGGCGGTGCTTCGCTATTTTATGCACGGATGTCATTGCCCTATCCAGTTGACGAGCTACTTGGCGAAGATATTTACGGGGACTACGACTGAATGCCTCCCTGACCGTTTCTACTCTCTGTGGTGTCGCTGAAGGTGTAACAGGCTTAATTGACTTATGATTTGGAGGATCCTTTTTAAACTTTGTTTTGAATATTCTCTGAACTGTAATCATTGACTTAAATTCCGCAAGCCATAACACGCATCGAGCTTTTTTTCTCGAACACTCGCCATTGTTTACTGCACCAACCGCGTGTTTCATTATCAACTCACGTGAGGCTAAGAAACTTTTTGAGTTTTTCTTTGTGAATAAAAAAAATCACGTTAAAATCTGTAATAGTTTTTGAGTAATAAACATGGAGAATTAAGGGAGACAATTTAGAAACGCCCTGTATAGTTTTTATCGTTGTCAAAGTTTGAATTTAGGGGACACCTTATTTATATGATTAGTGTGCATTTGTGGTTTCTTATCGTCTACAGTTTCTTGGGTGAATTTTCTTCTCGTAACATTTACGGTCTGCAATGACATAATTGATGTTATTTTAAATATTCAATTAACATAACAAACAACTTGATGGCCCTACTTCTCTGTACGAGTTAAATATTTGTTTTATTTCTTCAACTCCCTTTCCCCCCTTCACTTTCCCCTTGCTCTATTGATCTCTGCAGTGAAGCCATTGTGAAGTTACGGCTTCACAGGACGACAAAAAGGAAATCCGCGGTCCTGGTAGTCGACTATAAGGATCTTCACCAAAATCAATTAAAGGGAAAGAATAGCCCAGACCTAGTGATCTATTTCATCTGGATCTGCTAATACTCACTTCGTCAAACAAAGCGTTAAAGGCATTTGATCCGTCACCATCACGAGCATAGGGGCTGCGACCAGGCGTGAAATGAGCCAGACTCCCCTCCCATTCTGGAAACTATAAATGATCCGGCCATCGTCGATCCACTTACTGATCCAAGAGGATTCGACGGAGCCATTGAGGAACACTAAAAAACAAAAAAAAAAATAAGACCCCCCCTCCCCCCTCAACTCATCACCTTCCGCGCTGTTAAAACTCCGACCCCGGGGAAACAAAGAGAAGTGCGGAGGTTGGGGGCTTAAAGGAGAATGGGAAGATTAGGCTGCAATGCCAAAAGGAAAACAACAAACAACAAAAGCAGAGAAAGAGAGAGACACGGACGCTCATCTTTTCTTCGTTCAGACACCTAATCAGCGCTCGACAGCCCACGGCGAGAAAATTGGCGCCCAACAATGGAAGGATTAGAGAGCGTTCACCAGACGACCCCTGCTACGAGGCAAAAGACGCCCGCCCGCTCGCCCGCCCACCTTCCGACAAAATATCGGACGTTTCAGGCGGGGCTGCGCGTTTACTTTTGTGTTCGCAGTGGAAGATTAAAACGAGTCTCGCTATCATCCGCTCCGTCGCCCGTCTTTACCTCCCAGTTCATTTTCATTTATGTGACGCTCTACCCCCCCTCCTCCCTCACCTTTCTTCTTTTTTAATTTATGTTTCTCTCTCTCTCTTTGGCAGATGTCGACCGACGACAGGAGGCGCCTCTACGACGACGTGGGCCGCGGGGGTACGCCGTCGTACGGCTCCTTCATCTACCAAATGCGAGACGCTAGCGACGAGGCCACGGGTACGTGCGACTTCGTGACGCGGGCCTTCTCCATTCTCGGCAATTCAGGTGAGCGGTCTACACAGTCGCGTACAGTCTTTAGTCTCCACTCACACACATATACGCCTACATACACAGGGACATATTATCCAACCGAAGAACTTGACAGCAGAGCATCTCGGAAGGGACGAAAGCCCAGCGAACAAATTAGACGGTCGGGCCGTTTTCAAGGTCCCTGATTAAAAAATGTTGAAACGAACCAAGCCGATAAACAGAAGCAGCGAGTGAAATAGAGTCTGGTGAAGCTTCCTAACTCTATATAACTTAGAGATGCCTAAGTCGGGAGTACAACGCGTACAACCGCAGCTCATCTGAGCACACGGAAATTGAGCGCGTTTTCGTGCAGCAGTGCAACATGTCATTTCGATCCTACAGCGCGAATGGAGTAAACTGAACGAACAAAATTGATTCGAGAATTGGAGGGGGGGGGGGGGGAGCTTACGTTCTACTCTGTCAGGTGGCGACATCGAGCGCCGGAATCGGCAAATTCTCACGGTGGGCACGTGTGACGTCGGGATCACAAGTACTCTTTTTTTTTCTCTCTCTCTTTCTCTGAAATGCGAGCAACGTCTACTCTTGTTTACTTTAATAACCAAATGATTGACATGGCAGCTTCTCTTTAAACAACAATCCAATTCTCAGTGGTCAGCTATGACTAGAAATCTCAACTAGAATTCAAAACTAAATAACAATAATGGTATTCATATTATTAATTTTACGTTCCCATTTCTCGGCTTCACGGCACTGTGCTCCGACTTCCAGGGCCAGTTCTGTTGGTCGAAGAGTGCGAGTGCAAGACGTCAACTCAAACAAACCCCCACTCTCACGGAGTGTTAATAAAATTCCGAACCGAAACAAATCTAGGCCCAATATTAGATCGCTTATAATCGAAGCCAACGCCGAGAAACAGGGCAGAGCACTCAAAAGTCGCCTGGCTATCGGGGTCCGAGGAACAATCTATCCTCCATTGTTTCCAAGAAATGCAAAAACACTCATTGTTAAAATCCCGGATGGAGACAATGAAGGATGGATTGTTACATGGTCAGGTGACTTGAGTGGCCGGGCCTGTCTCTCGTTGGTCTCGATTATAACATTATGACGTGCCACCGTGATTTAATAGGCACCCATTAAAAATACATGCAAACAGTCAAAGGAAACTGATCTATTTTTACCCTTTAAAGGAGACTGCTTTTTTAATAGCAACTTGACAAATGAGCATAACAATAAAGTGTAAAATTTATTTCCTACTTGACTATTTCGCGCCTCTCTTGATCTGTCTGCGTAATTTAATGTGCCTACGAAATGATTGAATATGAATTGTGGCACGTCCTAATAACCGAACTCTTAGTGGATATACATACGTAGATGGTGGTTGTGGTGGTGGTGGTGGTGTTAACTAGATTAGTTTCGGTTCGGAATTTTATTATCACTTCGAGCAACTTTTTTTTTTTATTAATTTCTTGTCGTTGTTGTCTCTTTCTTTCTTAGCCGCCGCCACTTTCCTCATCGTGTGCTGCTCCACAATGCCTCTGCTCATGGTGATCCTCGGTGAGTCCATGTCCGTTCTATGCTCTCTTCTCTATTGGCTTTCATGTACATCCTCGTGGGGGTAAATGAGGAAATGGACTGCCTCGACGATTCCACTTAATTCGTTGCTCCGTCAAAATCCTTCTACCACGAATAGAAAGAGGAGAAGGTCTTTTCTCCATTTTATTTTTGGGGGAGGGGTCGTGTTGCCAATCAGAGCGCGTTTAAAGCTTGGCTCCTTTTTTCCAAGAACCTCTTCATTCATTCACCTTTCTCTGCACCGCACAAAGCAAATAGACTCTGCCCAACCCAAGAGAAACGTCCCAACAATTTTATGTAAACGGACAACTTGTCCGGGACAAGCCCAGTTTCTCTTTTCGACGAAGCGCGATCGTAGACGCCATCTGAATCGACGACTCCACTTAGCATTCCCGCCACCAAAGCGGGAAACTTCACTTTTTCCGCTGGCGGAGGGAGAAAACCCTTCCGGCATCCGTAAAGCCGTCGTCGCTGGTGGATCGACATGTCCGACAATGACGTTAACTTTCGACGCAGTCCATTTCCCCAAGACGCACGCAATCGACTCTGCTTTAGCATTTTTGTTTCATTGAGTAACGATCTGTCACCATGTTTTCAAAGCCTCCTCGCACCCCATTTACTGTCAGCGGCGTGTGCTAGATTTTCTCGGTATGATGCGAGTTTATGCAAATGCCGTTCGCCTCCTCCCCCCCCCCCCCCCCCCCCCTCCCCTTATGCTTATGCCGCCTGATGCGGCTGCCTCTCTGCATCCTAGCATCCACGGCCCTGTTTACTGTATCTTTCTTATGATCCCTCCCACTGTTTCGGGATGGACGCCATTCCATCGGCCATGAATGTCTTTAAACAAATGCAATGAACGTCACAAACAATCTAAAGGAAAGAGGAAAGGGAACTGCCACTCACAAAGAGCATACTTTGGGCGACATTTCGGTCATCTTCCGTAGGAATCAACGTCTACAATTCGTGGCCACTCTTCGTGGGTTGCATTCTTTCACAGAGTGGACCATTCTTCAGTAGGTCGACTTGAAATAACAATTCTAAAAACTATCCAATTTTCTACGACATCTTCAACAAAGGTGGACAAGTGAAACGTGAATTTCCCCATCTTTTCACCGCCACAGTGTTCATAGACACCCTAGAGTTAAATCGACAGGAACCTAGTATATTAGACCATTAATCTGATAGTAAATGGCCTTTCACTCAACTCTGTGTAAAGTTAACTTGCCTTTGCAGCTGTATCACGCCACGATCATGAAACGATAAGCTGAAGTCCTTAGAACTTCTTGGGCGGTTGAAAATAAAAAAAAAATGGCAATCGCTTAAATAAACATACCGCCTCATCTAGTGTGACCACGTCTTTCCTCTTTTCATCCACCAGGTAGCGTTCATACACAGTTATCCGTCGCTCTTGAACATGACGCGACAACAACTTTTGAATGTGGCTCTCGTGTCGCTTCTCCAGTTGTAAATCACGGTTCATCTTTGTGTTTAAGATGTGCAATGGCCCGTTGTGCTGGCGGGTTACATCCGGACGAGTTCAGGAGTATGACTAGTGGATGATCTCGGATCGACCTTTAGGAATGGCGCCGCTTCTAGTTTTGCCAATGTTATTGAGTACACTTGATATCCCTTTCTTGTAAACCTACGAACCCTCGCTTCTTGCACCCTTTCATCATTTCGGCAAGGGCTGTTATGTAGCCTCCCAATACCTTTCAATTTTCGGTGGCAGAACTCAATATTTTTAGCTCGCTGTTCGAATACTAACTATTTTAATACCTGCCCTAACAATACCTGCTCGTCACATTTAAACTGCGCTAATTGTTAGCACAGATCCTTTGCAGCCCTTTGGAGTAAAAAAAGAGCACTCTTCCAAATGCAACGGCTTCGGGCTCCAATTGTCTATGGAATTGTAAGAAAAAAGAAGCTGCTCTTATGGAAGGCGAAATTTTGTATTTCTGAGTAGACCTGCTCACACGATCAAAAGTAGTCAACCAGTGCAACTCATTCATAGCCCTGTGGAGTTCCTTCAATTGGGATAGTTCAATCATGCAAAGCTGACAAATCGGTCTTGATGGCCTATACGGAGACAGGTATCTTATTTAAATGATATAGACCATGTTATTCTATTCAGTTCGTACACAATTGACGTTTGATGTTGACATGCGGATGCCCAAATAACGAATCACCGGAAATACAGAGTGTTTCTAAAGTCGCGCACTCTACATTTCGGTTGATATCGCTCATAAAGAGAGAGAGATTTGAATTTCGCGCTATCGATGCACTATTAGGAGGCGTTGCTAGTAAAAGAGTCAGATCACATAGTTTTAAAATGTGTTTATAGTGGAGTGTTATTCAAAGAAGAATTCTTACAAAAGTGTTCGTTCAGAGTTTCGCAAACATTTTGATACACGAATCAATCGTCGATACGTCGTATAGTCAAAAAGATTCAGGACAACGGGTTCTGTGAATGACAGTCCACGAAGCGGTAGACCTGCAGTGAGTGCGGATAACATTTCGGAGATTGAAGCAACACTGCACAGAAGCCCCCAAAAAGTCTTCGTAGGTGTGTCGTTGAGTTCATGTCAAGAAATTGAAATTTCACCCGCATAAAGTGCGTGTTGTGCAAGAACTTAAGGAAGCAGATAAAGAAAAAAATGAGTCGGTGGTTTCAAGAGCATTTTCAACCTGACATACACATTCAGGATCTGACGTTTTTCAGCGATGAAGCCTGGTTTCATCTTAGTCAGACCACTCGTTATTGGTGTACAGAAAATCCACATTTACTGCACCAGCAGCCTTTGCATTCTGTAGAGGTGTTTGGTGTGCGATTTCACGGTGCAGAATAATCGGATCCATTTTCTTTGAGAACACTGTCAACTCTGATGTTTGAAGAATTTTTTGAGCAGTTAACGGATGTATTATCATCTTTTTATGTGTTTTGTGTTCGAAAATATCAACCGAAATGAAATATCACGGAGTACGCGACTTTAGAAACACCCATGAGCTTTGACTTAGTCGTCCAAGTTGGGTTTTTTTTTTTTACACCGTTCTCTTTAGTTGCCTTTAAAAATCGAGGATTATCAAAAAGAAGTCCTAGAATTTTGTGGAGTGGAAGTAAGTCAATAGGTTAGTTAGACTTATCACAAGAAACCCTTACGTTTACTCCTCAAGTCCTTTAACGATAATATTAGCAGAAAAAAAAAATGGAAGGAAAAATTCCACGACTTGGAACTTTTTCTGATAATATCGTTTACTTATGCTTGGAGCATTATCTCCATTTTCCACTTATTCATTTCTTAAAGTAAGTTTAACTTCTTTTGAATGTCGTCCTTTGCCTATCCAACATAAGATTGGCGGCCCTTGACACTGAGCCATTCATTTGTCTGACGCAACGTGTAAAAACCCCTATCAACGCATTGCAAACCCGTCTGCCCAAAAAAAGCTCGGGAACGCATCGAAAGAGGTGGGATCGGGGAAACGCAAGGGTCTGGGAGTAGATCACTTTTGAGTTGTTCTTTAAAGAATATTACGTACGCCATTAGGAAGGACATTCCCGACCTGCGTAACTGCTCTAACCAACTCAAAAAACACGTAGATAGCATAAGATTTCCATGTCCACGTGGCTCAACGCGATGAGCCGAACGTTCCTGGTTGAAGTTCAGGTTTGGGATGTTCTTTTTCCTATATTAAACCCTATATTTTCTTTTTTTTCTCTTTTTTAGGTGTGCAGCATTTGCGCGACTGTCCCAAGGAGCCCAACATCCCGATCTACCTGTTGGTGGGCGGCTGCTTCGGACTCGTTCGGCTGGCGCTGCTCCTTTGGCGGAGGACGCGCGCCCGACGCCACGACCGCCTCGACCCGCCGGTCCACCCCCTCGACGCCGACGCCGCCACGGCCACCTGCACCCGATTCATGGAGATCGTGCTCACTCTCTTCCTGGCCGCCTGGTTCGGCGCCGGCAACCGATGGGTCTACGGCATCTACGAGCCTCTCTACGAGGCCCCTCTCCTGGCCCCGACAAACTGGTGCCACCGTACACTCTACTCCTTCGCCCTCGTCCACCTCCTCCTCTGCTACGCCCTCGCCGCCGCACTCCTCCTCCTCCTTCTCTGCCTCGCTCTCGCCCACAAGCTCAATGCCGCCTTCTTCCTCTCCTCCTCCTCCTCCTCCTCCAGGACGACGACGACAACGACACGCTACAAGTGAAACGACCACTAACAACCACTTTGTTCCTTTCCTTCTCTTCTCTTCTCTTTGCTTTCTTTATTTTTATCATCATCCTTCGTTCAACTGTCTGTTTTGTGTGTGAAAACAACTTTTTCCAATTATTATGCTTTCCAATGAACTGAGAGCGCGGCTGTCGATCGTTTTGTTTATTAAACATTCCCAGTGCATCGACGTCGGAGGAGGCCTTCTTCTCCAGACGAAAAATAATAAGAAGCCAATCCAATCGATGAGTCGACGTTTAAATGGCGCTTCCAATTTCTGTCGACATACGAAAAACAACCGAGCAACTGGGGGAAAAATGAAAGAAAGATATTAAGGGGGGGGGGGG
>JAHWFO010007316.1:1486695-1577807 GCA_023313115.1 Rhysida immarginata
GGCCCTAGTTCCCGAATAGATACGACCTGTACCTATTCTAACTTTTACTTGGCAACGGAACGACCGACTTCGATGTTTATAATCAAAGTCAATGACAAATAAGTTGTATGCTAATTAGAACTGCAACGAAATTGAAATTCTCTCGCTGATCATTTCATTCAGTAAAAGAATTCAACTTAGGAAAACAAAACTAAATTTCCGGATAATTCGATAAAGACTGATCTAAAAATGATGAAATTCCGAGGCTTCGCTCGGGGGTTTTGTCCTCCTTTTCATTTTATTACGTGGGGGTTTATGTCCGGAGCGGCTCTTCGCAACATAGGCGGTCCTTGCGGATGGGGTTTAAAAAGAAGGCGCACCACGTTTCCTCGAAATGGCGCTTTGATGTTGTTGTTGTTGTTGTTATCAGAGTCAGTGGATTCTGCATCTCTGATTGTTATTGAGAGCTTCATATCCAGAGGCTTTAGTTATTGTTTTGGCTTATTTTTACGGAACAGCCTCCTCGATCTTCATCTTCTCCGCCTCCATCGGGTTCCGACAATTTCGAGAATGGGGAGGGGCGGCAAAACCCCAACATCCGACGATTTCCGCCTCCGCAAAAAAAGGGGTCGCGTGGCGGGCGGTGATGTCGCCGGTGGCCGCGTGGGAAACCGCAAGGGCGACCTCCGCCTTGAATCCTTTTGTCATCCTCCGGGAGCCATCCTCCGAGGACAGTCCAAAAGACGTGATTCGCATGGCAGGGAGCGTTAGATTAGGTTAGAGCAGGCTTCCCTTCGACCCTGCCCACGTGACCCTACCTTTTAATCAGGCGCAGCGTTGACCTTCCGGTGGCCGGCGTAACCGGAGCCGTTCGAAAAACGCCATCGAATCGCGAATCCAATGGACCCACCCTCACGCTCGTTTGGGCAAATGGGAAACGGATGAGGAAAGGATGGGCAAAGGAGAACTGGCTGCTCGTCCCAGTTCCCTTCTTCTTTCAGGTGAAACTCACCTTAACCACTCTAAAGGTCATAAACACCAACAAAACAAGAGAAATCCCAAGCTGCTGAGGGTGCGCTAGAAAGTGCCCAAAAACTCGAGAGAACTGCTGATGAGGATGACGTTCGGGGTGGTTGGGGTGGGTGTAGCGTGTAATTGAAATCCAATCACCTCTGAGGAGTGCGCTGCCGCCCTATTTAGAGGAGAATTTATCAGCTTTTGTCGCCCATTTCCTGGGAACCCGTGGGGAGGGAGCGGGCAACAGCTGGTGGGAGCGCACGCGCGGGTCCGATCCGATTGCGTGAGAACTCACGTGCCACCTAATTACTATCTGTTACACGCTGTCCCTCTTCCCATTCAACCTCTCGGGGGGGGGGGGGGAGAGACAACTCATTAGGCAAACGGTTTGCTTATGAGGGCACACCAAAGCGACGCGCGTCAATAAAATCAATCAGGACAACGACGATGATGTGTGAACCGTTGCATTGAAAAAAAAATTCATTAACGACCCTCGACGGTCACATGGGTCAACTTTGTCTTCTCCGCATCCATCGCCTTAAAATCGTCAATTCGACAGCTGAGCGATACCAGTCAAATGTCGCGTCTCAGGTAAGCCATGACATTAAAGCACTCCTCGAAGGGAGGGGTCGGTATTGGGAAGAAGAAGAAGAAAGAAAATAACTTTTTTTTTTCTTTGGCACTGACCGCATCAATTATCGCTTATGTAGACCAAGCGGGCGGGTCTCAACAACGACTGAGACGCGATTCGGTCCATAGCGTATTTTCGCGTCAATAACCCGCGGAGTTTACAGGTTTTTACATCCCAAAGAGGGTGACGGCGGATTCTAAACTTTCCCGATGCTCTAGCGGCCATGATAGAATATACTAAGCAAACTTGAGGGAGCCCTAGAGACAAGTAATAATAAAGAAAGTATGTACACTTTGCTGCCTATTTCATATGATGATTGCTTCTTGTTTTGAAAGTGTTGTGCAGTAAATTCATACTTACTGCAGATTGAACACTTGCTTTTTCACAAAAGTTAGAGGGGGAATGTGCGTCTGAGGTTTGAATTAGCTGCAAAACAAGAAGCAATCATTAGATGAAAAAGGATACATAATGGATTATCCATACTTTCTTTATACACTGCTTTAATTAAAGTTATCCAGGACTTTGAAGTTGCCATCTTTTTTGAGAAGTTACTTTCGTATTAGCTTTTGGTGGCGGGAAATTCAAATAAAAAGTGAATTAATGTTCAATTAAAGTACACTCATGTGCTAAATCATGGGATTGCAGTAGACTATTTTTTCAAGTAGCAGTAGCATCGTGTGCAAACAGTACAAATAAGCAAACCAGTGTCAGTAGCTTTAGTTACACTATCATGAGTAAAGGATGAGGTGTTCAGTGTGACAATGGCTACACGACGAGAGCTATCAGAGTTCGAACGTGGAGCACGACGTATGGGACGGAGGTGACTCAAGAATTCAACATGCCATGGTCCACAGTTTCAAGAGTCTGCCGAGAGTACAATGGACAACGCAGTGGTCGACCACACCTTCCCAATGAACGGGACCGACGGCGTCTGAGTAGGATGATCACCGCAACTGACAGGCAACTGACAGGCATCTCCAGTTTATAATCATTATTATTTACTTGTGAGTTCATCAACTTTCTGATGGTTTGGAGTGGAGAAATTCTCGATCTGCGGGCCAGGTTCCCGTCTCCCATTGGGCTTTCAACCGTGACAACTTGGTTGTCTTTAAGACACCTTGAGACAGCTTGGCTGTCCAAGTGTCTGCGATAGCCCAATTGGTAGAGGCGTCGGCCATGATAGTCGAGGTTCCTGGTTCGAATCCAGGTCGCAGAATTTTTCCTTTCATTTTTCAATCGAAAAATCATTAACTGACATTACGCCAGATGACATCACATTTTAACCAGGGTCGTGATACTAGAGCTGTATCGATGCGAACTGCAACGAAATCTGGTGTCCATGGGATATGGAAGCAGAAGACCACGAGCAGCAACGTCTCTCCTGGGCCCATGAACACATCGACTGGACACTTGACAACTGGAAACGTGTCACCTGATCTGATGAGTCGATTCCAGCTGATACGAGCTGTTAGTAGGGCTCGAGTGTGGCGGAGACTCCATGAAGGCCATGGACCCAAATTGTCAAGCATGCTCCGTGCAAGCCGTTGATGGCTCCGTCATGGGCAATTGTGAGAAGCTCTCCAGTCAGAATGGTTGGCATTGTCTTCACATGTCTTACATCGACTTGTGGCACTTCGCCGGGTTAGAGGAGGTCCCACACGTTATTAGGTTCTATCCCATGACTTTTTGGCACGTGAGTGTATATTATACGTTAATTTCACGGGGAATACAAGAGTGCGGGGCAAACGAAATTTTCATGGGTTATTGAGGGGAGCGGTTTTTCTCGTTCGCGGGTTAGTGACACGAAAATATGGTATGCGAACGCCGGGAAAAGTTCATCTAATTAATCATGCTATAAACTAAACTACAACATATCTTTATTGTCAGAATGGTTAAGCAAACGAGGCATGTATTTAAATAATCAAAAAACAAAAACAGTGATAGAAGGCATCAAAGGAGAGTCCACAACACAAAATTTATTAACTTGTATACGTATTTGGGGCGCTACGCCTCCATTTTTCAACAAGACTCGTAGCGCCCGAAATACAAGCCAATCAATTTTGTGACTCTCCTTTGGTTCCTTCTATGTTGCTATCCACAGATAAGATAAACTATTTTATTTCTTAAAAAAAACACTGATCTTTTTGCTGGATAAAGGTGCGAGAAGTAACAACCCCTAAGTGCTTGGGCATCCTATTGGACTCCCGCCTGCAATACCGCGACCATCTTGAAAGCTTAACTAAACAACCGAATCAATCGGCCGTCCTTCTTAATGAACAGATTAACAAGAACTATGACCGACAAGGAATTGAGAAGAGTTATAAAAACTAGCGATGGGGCTTATCTTTGGTTAACTGCCAATAAAAATACATTATCCGGACCAAAAACGTATAAAAACGACATCAATAACCCAAAAATATAATAGCCTCCCACTCTTTACATTTGGCAAAACCTAAAAGAATTCTACAGAACAATTCCTCAAATGGACCATCCAGCACTTTTCTAAATTGCTCTTTAGCAACCTGTGTGTGTGTGTCTGTCCATACAAAACAAGATTCCAAAGACTTCAATTTTGACTAGGTACTCCTCTAGTGATTACAACATCAGTGCCTTATGGTTAATGCAGTTCAATACTGTTGCTCTCAGTTCATCAGAAGGAGGTGCCCTAATTCTTTACGGTAGTTCCAATTTAAATATTCATCGAAAAATTATTCTTTATTCATTTGGGAATTAAAGTGAGGGGTCACACAGGGCCTATTGTAATGCTCTAGTCTACTACATTGGCCAGGTAGCATTCAATGTCGCTTCTCCTCGTTCCTCAACGAAACCTGACTCCAGAGAGCTGGCGTCAAAGACGGTAAAAAAGGGACTAACTAAATTGAAAGGAGATAATAAAGAGAGGGGTGTGCGGACGGGGGGTTATTTTATGATATTTCAAAATGGCGAGGAGAGGAGTAGGATATTCTCCTCTTTCATGTTTAATCTCCCAGTCAATGAACAGAGAAGGGCGCTACGAAAAGCCTCCTTCTTTCCCCGAGCCGCCTCGCCACTCGAGTGAGAACGCCAAATGAATTTGGGCAAAAGACGAAGAAAGAGGAGAAGAGTCCCCTTTTGACGACACACTGCCACAGTGCGGAGGTCGAAGGAAAAGAGGCAAAATTAGAGCGATTGCGCGTGGACGAAAGGGGCCTGATTGGGGGGAGGGGGGCTGTTAAAGAGAAGAGCCCTACGCGAGCGAAGTGGACTGACAAAGCCCTCTCTCGGACAAAAAAGGCGCTGGGGCTAGTCGTCGGCTGCCTCTTCTCTCTCTTTGAGCTTTTTTCAAAAATATGGAAACGCGCCAAGCATCCTGGGAAATTTTTCACGCGTTCAAAAGAGCGCCACCCCGTCTTTGTCCCTCTCTCTCTCTCTCTCTCTACTGGTGTTGTCATTGCGCTTCCGTCTCCTCACAATGGGTTCGCCACTTCCAAAAATACGGGGTCTATTCTGCCCCCGCTTCAATTTCTTGTCCGACTGACAGCGAATCGCTCAAAAGGTGGACTCATAGAAAACGCTTCAATTTCTTTTTAATGATCGTTTTCCAGTTCAGTTTTCTTTCTGCTTTGCGGCTTCTCGATAAGAGCGAGAGCCCTCTTTGGAACTTTTTCGAGCAAACCATCAACGCCCAACAAGACGCCCCCTCCATTTATTTACCTTCTCACCGCTCCACTTCCACCCACCGCAAAAAATGCGTCCTGTGCGCGTGTGTGGGTTTTTTTTTCCTTTCATTCCCTCTCCTTTTCTTCTACAGAGCCGTTTTCGATGACGGGGCTGTTCTTTTGAAGGCGACGCCCTTTGTGGTGTCATTAGCGCAAGATGCCCACAATTCAGTCTTCCTCCTTCCAGCACATTTTCCAGGGAGAGAAAAAAGGAGAAGTTTCGGACCTTGCTCCACTCCGTGACGTGACGCTGCGAACGAGGATGACGCGAGGACGGCGCACCAGAGGGAGGGAGGGAGGGAGGGCTAGGTCATTAGGTCCACGAGTGTCTTTCTTCCTTTCGAGCTCATCCAATCATGAACCGGGTCGTCCCTGTCACATCCATGGCTGTTCACTTGTCAGAAGTTCCGTCTGGCCAAGGGCCCCGTCACGTGATTCACAATGGCACACAAGGGACGCGATTATTGCGTCATTGTTCCCAACAAGGACAGGGGGATCATCCTCCTTCTTTTCAGTGGGAAAGGGATCCTCATCTAAATTGTCTCTTGTCTCGTTCGATCCCTGCCGAAAGAAAATAAGCCATCCCCCTAATTAGCTTCCATTCCCTTCATCTTCGCCTTTCGTCCACTTCACCGGGTTCCACTAAAGAAGGGCAACGAGGGATGCTCGGAGGAGAGTCTCGGGCAAAGGTGGACCCACAACCGCCTCCGCCTATTCCTATTCTTCGTCTTAGACCCGAATTCCAGTGGCCCAAGAGACAGGAAAGCAGCCTTCTTACGTCTCAAGAGTTCGCAAACACAAGCTGCGACATCCACTTTCCTGGTGCATTTGACTCGACTCAGAAGGGCAAATCAAACCAAATCGGTCGTTCTGATTGGCAAGATCATGACTGAATTTGCCAAATCGGTCGTTCTGTTGCCAATTTTATTCGTTTTTTTTTTTATTTTGACTTGAGATTCGGACAGAGCATCAAAAAGTAAGTCAAGATTTTGAACACGCGTCCTATCTACTCGGGAACAAGGCTAAAATGATGATCACAAGCTCGGTTACCTATTCCTTGATTGTCCTATCCGAATCTCAAGTTAAAATCGAAAACTTGGAAAAAAATAATTGGCAACAGAAAGACCAACTTCGCAAATACTGTAAACGATGTTTTAATTGGCTGGCGCTTTTAACACAGTGCACTAGGCTACAACGCATTCTCAACAGGTTGATTCTGAGTCGTTAATTCCTCCGGATCAAATGGGACGTTGTATCCATTCTTTGCGTGTTATCGGTCAAAGCATTCGTGTGTCCATCTCGAGACAAATAGGTTTAGTGTCTCTTCCTTAATGAAGCGTGAGATATGCCTCTTTTTTTTTTTTTTAACTCTCTCCGCACGGCAAGAGTCTGCACTTGATGCTTTTCAATTTCGTCGATAACAACTCCTTTAGCGAAAGCTTACGCTTTAGTTAAGCTCCGTGGAAGTTTTGTGTGTGCAATTAGGAAGTGAGTGACTAGGTTCGTATTTGTATTCTTGAAATTGAATGCGAATAATAAAATTCCTGCTTGTAAATTAAGTGCCGCGGGATAAAACGGCAAATCGTCAGAGCAAACGTCAGAGCGGCCGTTTTTGTGATATTACTGTGTGTATAAAATCGTATTCGTTCATTCTACGAGGGTTACAGTGAGGTGTATCTCACGTGTAATAATGGTTATGATAAGTCGATGCTTAAATTAGAATTCTTCATGAGTTTCTAAGTGTATCTCAGCATTCGTTAGTGAGAGTGCTACAAGTAGAATGATTGAAAAGTGTGTTTCTGTAATATCTGAATCCCACGTGTTATGGTGAAGGCCAGCTTCAGTGGCATCAGTGTCAACGTCGTTTGTCGTATTGGTTCTTTTCGCCAGAGCTTCAGAATCGTCATGCTCATCTTTAATTAAGCCTCTGCAATTGTATTGGAGCGAGATCTTCAACAAATTCATCCGACAGATCCGCCACAGCTTCCCGTGTGCATCGGAGATCATATTTCTCGATAGCGCTTCTTCTCTACAGGGTCAGCGCTCTTCCATCACAGCTAGACTTGGATCTAACGACATCAAGGATTCCGCCCTTGCTCGTCTTGCCAAGTTAACTGGAGACGCCATTGCTTCAGCTCAACTCACCGAAACTGTTAATAGTGTTGCGAGTTGCTACGCTGTTGTTTATTCAATTTTCAAGAACTTTATTTAAAAATGCTTCCACTGCAAAAACTTTTAATTTCAATAAATTTCAAGAACTTTGAAATTACAATAAACTTTATTTCTGAAAAATTGTTTTCTAAACCAATAAAATATTTTTCAACCATTTTCTATCGTTTCCCTCCTCTGCAAAATACACGTGACAGTCTCACTTTTCCCTAATGTAAAACTAACGTGGACTTCTCTACTCCTTGTAAATCAACGCTCAATATACTTCAAGTGGTTCTTCTCAGTTTCAAAATATAAATCCATAGTTTACCGAGACTTGAAAGTTTAATTAAACAAAATAGTAAATCTCACTCCGACTCACTCACTTAACTGAGACCGCCTTCTTGTAAGAAAGAAATCCAGGTTGTCCCAAACGTCCGCTCGTATCAATACCTGCTCAAGAGCGGATCAATTTAAACATTTGTTGCCGTGAGTCCAAGAAGACCGCTAGACCGTATTCTATTTAGTCCTAATCTGCAACAATTCAATATTCCCTTTTGGGACACCCTGTAGAAGAAGCGCATTTCACTTAAAACTCAACTTACACGCAACCTTACTGAAATGGAAAGATTAGCGCGTTAATAAACACGGTGGCCTATTAAAAAAAATTAATTCGAACTCTAAAAAACGAAAATTCCAATAGAGAGGCGTCATCTCGGTGTTATTAATGCGCTAATATTTCCATTTCAATAAAGTTATTTGTAAGTGATCGTAGAGCTGTCCTTCACTTATTGTCGTTTCTCTACAACACCTTCAACATCTCCAAATCACACGTCAAAGACTCCCAAGCGGTGGCATTGATGGCTCATTCCTTTTTTTTGCATTCTTGGGAATGAAAATTAAAATTAATAAAAAGATTTGGAACTTACCCTCAACTCATTTTGTGGCCGCAGATGCATTCTCCTTAGAAAAACGAGTCGCACCGGACATGTCTTCTACAATCACGCAGACTCACTAAAAAGATAAAAAGGAGAAAAAAAAGTCATTTCACTCGACTAAATCGGCTCGTTCCTAATACCGAGAAGGTAGAAAAATAAGTCGACAGATAGGCCTAAACGTACAAGACAATGGTAACAAACAAGAACCAATCTTGTAAGATAGGCAGGCTAAAGAAATCATGATACAAAATCATGTAAGAACATTTTCGTCCACTGTACGATCAGCAAAGCTACCACAAACATCCTCTCTCTTTCACACACACGCGCACACACACGCGCACACACACACACACACACACACACACATATATATATACGCGCACGCCACTTACACACTCAACTAAATGGCAATAAAACAAAGAGAGAAACGACCAATTAATGCGTAAGTTATTCACAAGGTGTCGCCGTCTTCCTAAGCTCGACCCAATCAAAGTCGGAGGTGGGGAAGGGGACAAAGGCGATTACGATTAATCCCAAATGACAAAAGGCCGCCTCAGTCACTCTCTTTTTTTATTTCCCTCGCCTAACACCTTTGACGGCTTCATTCCATGTTTCCCGCCCGAAAAAGAGAGCGAGAGAGAGTGACAAATGAAATGTCAGTGCCAAGGAGACTGTCTGTAACGGCAAATATTTGCACACCGGGGAGATGGCTCGCTCCACCGTACCTCTCGCTGACAAACCATTAGTTAGCGAGTGCGACGTTTCAATCCAAAATTTGCCTTCCAAAAAACACACAGACGACAACAACAACGGGGCCTATTGAATCCGCGACCCACCCGCTTTAAATTCACCGGCCTTTCTTTCGAGGATAATACCAGTTCACTCGCTATCACCATTACCTTAAAACAGGCTACAAAAAGACGGCAAAATGTCGCAGAGAGGGTCCGATGCCATCAAGTTACAGGAGTGTACAGGGCAAACATTAATGTCAACGGCAAACGGCTTTTCTTTATTCCAATCAGCAACGCAAAGCGTTTGTCGAGTTATTGTGTGAGCATATTGTTGAAAACAAGGCCTATATCAACTGTCGCCTTTTAAGTCCATTCAACGCCGTCCGTAGCTTCTTGTGCATGGACTGAAAGTGCCGCAGAAATGAAATTTTAGGTAAGAGTCCGTGGAGATAGAACTCTGATTTCAGGCACATGCGCTCGTGCCGGTCTTCTTTTGCCAATTTTCTAAAGACCTTTTCTTCTCCTCCTATTCAAAGATGCGTTTCTTTTTCCGAGGATAGTGTTCCCGAAACGTTGGTTTATAGCCAGTGATGTTGATTGAGGTGAACACATCTCGTCGTACCGGGTAAAGCTCAACAAAAGTTTCCGATTCGAATGAAAGAAATATGAAAGGAGTCCATTGATTTCTTCTTGGAACTAAACAGCCATTAACCTTAGCAGATCAGTCTTGCCCACTTTTCCCTTACTAGCTTAAATATCTTTTATGGTCTGTTCTCGGCCGTCCTAAAGTAAAGGGAAATAGACTGTTGCCTTTATGTATGTGCCCTTTTAACTAGTGAGTTTTGAATCTATTTAAAATTGCCTTATTCTTTTAAATGACTCGCTATCGACCCATACATGAACTGAGATGAAGCAAAAGCGTCGTAACTGTCCTTCCGACTTTTCAACCAAGTCCACTTTGATTGGATGAACTTAAGATATTCGGATACCTGTACGTAAATGATGACAATCTGCAGTTAGTAATCTAATTCTCCACCGTTTTATCACAAATCAGTGAACGTTGTCGTTTCTAAGCATCAGACAGTTCCAGTTAATTCTCATTTATGAAATGATCAAATGCTGATCCTTTACGGTTAAGATAGATGGCAAATCAACAGTGTCTTTCAGTGCTAAGGAAACAATTTGCGGACGCCTTCTTACCTTCACGGAACAATGTGCAAGATTTTCAATTTCTGTTGCCAACCTCGCACGTACGCCCACCTCATTTCTCCTTTGCTGTTGCTATTCACAATGACAGAAAAACCTTAAACACACGCACAACTCGCTTCCTTAAACGTTCTCCAGCAGAGAGATGACGACTACAACTCTCCAAGTGAACGCTACAGGGTAAACCCACTAGAGAAGGTCACCGAGGTCTTATCGATAAAAAGACAGTTCAGGGGGAAAAGGTTCTGTTTTCGTGCACCCCTTTTAGTGTCCGACCTACCCCCGAGTGACGATCCTGCATTTCAATGACGACGACGAGTGGGACACGCACTCGAGCTGCGAGCGCCTGCGCAGTTGGGCTCCACCGCAGAAAAGGAAGGAAGGAAGAGAGGAGGGTGAGAGAGACCATCGATTCCGTATGTTCCTGGCTCTCATTCAACGACTGTTATCAACCACTTGGGTGTCCCATTGTCATCATCGTTTTCAGGGCAATTCCTCTTCCCTCTTTGTGGTCGACTCTAAAAGATCCCATCCCATCACCTCCCCCCCCCCCCCCCCCCCCCCCCCCCCCCACTCATCCACTCTTCCTACCCATTTGCCAGTGAAATCTCGTCGCTCCGAGGCAAACGTACAGAATATCCTCCGAGCAACAACTCTTAAAGAGATGTTGTCCCTTTCTCGAGGGCTGGAGGAGTCTAGCATCCCACAATGGTTCACTTATAAACAGCGCTCCCGTAAACGGCTGATCGAAAGGATTATGCCGTCGCTGACCCAAGGCCTATGATTAAGAACGAAAAATAAGCAAATACTGTGGAATGGAACAACCAAAAAGGGGACACCTCTAACCCACAAGAAATAAAATTGATATACCTGCTAATATTTCGGATACCAGGTACCCATCTTCTTTCTTTTTTTCTCTGCACTTGTCTTCCCTGGTACCCGAAATACGTCTCCGGTGTTTCAATTTTATTCCTTGTGGATTAGAGGTTTTCCCTTTTTGGTTATCCCTTGATAAGAAAGCGAAAGGGATAAGGGGTCTTCAAGGACTATGACACATCAAAACACTGCCACCCCATCGGCATGATGAGGAAACTCTGAAAATTTCCTTCCAACCAGCGGAAAAGAACAGGAGTTCCACGTTTGAAATCCAACTTCGTCTCTAGTAGAGAAGAAGTGTGCGGCAACCCATCACTTTTTAGACTCAGCGCCCCTTTACAGCATCCCATCCCCATAAGGATTCATTTTTAATAGGAGATCAAATTAAAAAGAAGGACAGGTTGCAGCAAACGTGGGCAGTCGATATTACAATGCAACGAACTTTTAATGTAACGTGAAGAAGTTCTTGATGGTATCAGATACGTTTACTTAGACGACCATCAGTTTGGTTACCCATTTTCTCTGCGGAGGCGTTTCAGAACGTGGCGATAATAACTCTAGTTCAAAGTCTGACCAGATGGGAGGAGGAATTCGTGATGAACAATGGCATCGTTGTTTGGTGACATGAGTTGGACATTGCATCAACCTGGCGTTCAGTAAGTTAATTTACAACAAATGAACCAAATACGAGTACTTTTATTTCTCCGCATAATCTCCCTTCGATGGATTAAGAGGACCGAACAGCTTCATCGTAGGGAAAGTGTTCACCCGAAAGATGATGTAAACAAATGGAGCAAGGTCAGGGCTAAACGGAGAATGATGTTGGCAATAAGAGGATGTTCGCAGTCTTCTGGGATGACGAGGACATATTGCCTGTCCTATAGCTCTCACTTTGCTTGCATTTGTTCGGTTCTCTTAAACATCGTGTTTCGGCCTGTACAAAGGGAAGCCACCGCCTGGTTCAAAGAGCAGCTCAAAGAATTTTATCTTACTGGTTTTGAGGGGCTTGTGAAACGATGGGACAAGTGCGGAGAAATAAGTACAAGTACTTCTCTTATTTGTTTTAACTTACTGAATTTTCCAACATATAAGAAAGACAATTCTCAACATTTAAGAAAACGTTAACGTATTAATAAAAGAGGTGAAATTTATTATCAGTAATGAAGACATGTAAGCGATTCAAAACTATGGTGATACACTCTATTAGCACAACCTACCTAAGATGCTTTACCATCCTTCGATCTATGCTTATAGCCTTCAGGTAGATCGGGGCCAGAATTGGATTGGCTGATTAATGGCTCTCCACCGGACTTTTTTTTTCATTCCATGGTTGTGGTAAAACAGTTTTTTAATGTACTCATTATTGATATTCAATTTCACCTCTTTAATTGTTACAAACTACAGGGTATCCTATCCACTCTTCCTGAATTTATTGTACAAATACATCAAAGTTCATAGCGGTAAAATATCTATTGAATTTAAGAAATAAAATTGGGTCGCTTGTTCATGGCGGCAAAGAAGAAATTGGGACGCAGAAACTAAATGAAGCTCGATCAAGAACCTTGAACAGCCTCACTTTCCAAGGGTTCAAATAATATTTTTCTGTTGTTTGTAACACTCTAGTTCCATGGAGTAGTTCAACTAATCATCTATTATAATAATAATAATAATAATAATTAACGTTAATTCTCGATGATTAATTCCTAAGAGCTTCAGTGCTTCAGACAATTGAGGGCGTGATACAGAGCAAAAGCTGCTACAAATCTTGGGACTGCACTTATGCCTCTTTTAATGATGAGTAACCATTGTACCAGATGGAATCGCTCAAAGAATTTCGTTTGCTGCAACTTGGAGTGGCTTGCGTCTTTTCTTGTTTGCGTATCGTTTACGGGCTCGTGACGTTAAGCACGGAGAGCTACTGGAATTGTCCGCCTGTGACGCCCAGAGAGTCGCTTCCGTGGACGGACAAACTTGGTGGCAACAGACATCCTGCTCTTCTAATTCGACCCCTTTGAAAGCGTCATTGCATGAAGAGCGAAGGCGCACGTATGACACCGCCTCACGATTCCTTTGACGAAAGGGACACGAACCCGAAACCGTCAAGCAGGAGCCACGTGCAAAGTGTCCTCCCCGAAACGCTCGTTATGTCATTGCGCTTCGTGACGTCAGCTCGAGGTCGAGGCTCCTTTTTCGCTCTCTCTTTTCTCTTCTTCTTCCTGCACAATGGCGGTTGGGGTGACCACCTGGCGAGTGGGCGATGGAGCTACGAGGTGCTAACGCTGATGCGCGCTCGCTCGTGTAACGATGGGCGCCCATCCATCAAAGAAGAAGAAGAAGAGGAGGACAGTCGTCGTCGTTGTCTTCCAAGTTGCGACGGGACGCTTCTAATCGGGAGAGAGAGAGAGCGAAACAACGGGAGAGGGAGTCATTTATCATCGTTTTCCGCTCGAGAGGATCGGGTGCTGAACCCTACCCCACAATGACTCCTCCTCCCTCTCTTTTGCTCATTTCTACTTTTATCAATATCAAATTGAAAAGAAACCTCGTGCGCACGTGCGTGCAATGACGCTTTCAAAGGGGTCGAATGAGAAGACAAGACCGTCTGTTGTCACCGAGTTTGTTCGTCCACGGAAGCAACTCTCTGGGAGCCCGACTAAAGCGTCACGGGCGGGCAGTTCCGTAGTTACCCGTACTTAACCTCACGAGGCCGTAAGGGAGACGCAAGCCACCCCAAATTGTAAAAAATGAAATTCTTTGAGCGATGCCGTTTGGTACAATGGTTGCTCATCACGAATGGAGGCACAAGTGGAATCTCAAGATTTCTAGCAGTTTTTGCCTCTGTATCTCGCAATCAAGGCCTTAACGTTAATTATTATTATTATACATTAGTTGACTACTTTAGAAAAATATTTGAACCCTCCGAAAGAGGGGCTGTTCAAGGTTTACTCTCTACGCAGTGGCTTCTAATCCTACTGACCTTTCCCAGTAGAAAGAGTAGAATGTCAAATACAGGGTTAGCACAAATGAATGGCCGGTTTTTAAAAATTTAGATTTTCGAAACTATTACAATAAGGTATACACGAAATTGAAGAAAAACATACCAAATGGTGACGGATGGATAAGGAAGGGGACAGTGTCTCCGAAATATATCTTCATGGTTCTAGATTAAACAATTCATTTCATTCTTTCTGTAGTTTCTGTCTCTATTTAGTTTGGTAGCACCAGGTACCTCTTAAAAATGTCGATCCTATCGTTTGTAGGTGAGAATATTTTATCTAAAACATTAAAGAGCTACAAGGACATTCAAACTCTAAAAAAATGGTATCGAGCACATGGCTCGAAATGAATAAACCGGTTATGAAATTCTCGGACTAGATTAACGTTTAGAAATTATATGGACAAGCTTCTTAATCAACGGAGTGTAACGGGCCTAGTATTGGTAGCGTTTTTTATTGCGTTCTACGCGGTTCGAGAGTTACCTCATCTTCAGGAACTTTGTACGACTACAAACTCGCAGGGGGCCACAGCCCCGTTTTTTATGGAGGGTGCCCACCAATCATAGACACTATCCGCTTTATGTGTGGATCTTTCATTCTGATTGGTGGGCTTTATTACAAAAAATTATACAAAAAGAATTACAGCGTTTTTAAATTACATAATTATACAATTTAAATGACAGTGGATAAGGTGTCATAATATCATGAATGTCAAAGTAAAATGGAACACGTGATATTTGTATTAAGTTACATAGGAGGACAGATAACTATTAGGAAATAATAAAAATGTTAAAAGTATAAGGGGCCGAATATATAGACCATGATGCAACTAGTTAAAAGATTAATAAATGATCACAAAAATACAAATGCCTTATAATGCCGCCCTCTCTCCCTCCCATCGTACATAGCGACAACTGTGAACTGTTCCGAGTAGAATTCAATATTTGGCCTTAACCGATATTGACTATCCTGCCCATTTCGCAATACTGACAACTTCTTGAGAACATGAGAACTAACCAGCTAGCCACGTACGTAGAAATAAATGCTTTGCTTGGTCAGTCATTTCCATAAAATTAAATGGAAACTAGAAACAATGCTATTTATTATTATTATTATTATTATTATTAGAAGGAAAAAAATTCCACGACCTGGATTCGAAGGCAACGAGCGTGGTATGCGTGGTTCCTGCTTCAAATCCAAGTCGTGGAATTTTTCCTTTCCTTTTTTCTGATTTCCATATATTTCCTTTGACGACTGGAAATTGTTAAATTGCCAGGTACCCAATTGTTCTAACCATGGAAATAAAACTCATCTTTAATTACGTTTCTCAACAACAAGCCCGAGTTTGTCTACTTCGCCATTTTACTACTGCATATCCCCTTTGGAATTCAAACTTTAAAATTATTATAATCATAAAAATTATACGTCAACTAAAACCTTCGGTTAGTATTGACCCCCTCGGATTTCGAGCAGATATAATAAAATCAGTAGCCTCTAGCTTAGCAACTCCCCTGTCTCACATTTTTAACACCTCTATTGTTTGTGGAACCTTTCCTAAAAGTCTTCGACGTGCTAAGATTATCCCTATATTTAAACAAGGAAATTCAATGGACTTTGGTAACTATCGACCCATCTCAATTGTTCCTATATTCTCTAAAATTTTCGAAAAACTCTATTTTAGTCGTTTATCTAACTATGTGTTTAGTAAAAAATTAATCTCCTCGACACAACATGGTTTTACACCAAAACGTGGTACCGACACTGCTATTTATGAATTAATGGAATATATAACAATGAATATGACCGAAAGCAGGCATGTAATTTCTATATTCCTGGACTTCTCAAAAGCCTTTGATTCTGTCCCAATAAACCTCCTGATTTATAAACTTTCCAACTTCTATAACATACGGGGTCCCCCACTAAACTGGCTAACTGAATTTTTAACCGATCGACAGTATACTTTAACTTTAGGAAATATAACTTCCAGAACTTTAGTACGTAATCTAGGTGTTCCCCAAGGATCAATACTATCTCCGCTACTTTTCAGCCTTTTTATAAACGACCTATCACATGCTCTTTCGCCCTCTTTCACTATCTTGTATGCTGATGATGTTACTCTCTCTTATGCTGATAGTACAATTGCGAATCTACAAACTTCTATCAATCAATCCCTGATTATCTTAAGTAATTGGATCCAATTAAATCAATTATCTCTTAACCTTAATAAAACTAAATACATGATCTTTGCACAACGGAATAAACAATCTGTACCTCGTGAATTACCCATTTACTACAATTCTCAACCTCTATCCTTTACTGAAACTTTTAAATTCTTAGGATTGCATATATCCCCTGATTTATCATGGAACAATCACGTAAAAGAATTATCTAAAACTCTTAGTAAACGACTTGGCATAATCTCGCAACATCACTATCTTCCATCTAGAATATTATTACTATTATACAGTACACTGATACATTCAACTATCTGCTATGGAATACAGTTCTGGGGCTCTACCTCTAAATTTAACTTAACAAAAATCCTACGCATCCAAAAAAGGTTTCTTAGGATTCTTCTGAAGCTCCCAATACGTTCTCATGTATCGCCCTACTTTGAATACTATAAAATATTAACTATTTTTCAAATATATATCCAACAATTACTTACGTTTATATTTAAAATTATTAATGGACATTTAATTGTATCTAATCCTCCAATAATACATCATCAACAAGATTTTCACAATTACCCTACCCGATTTGCCTCCTCAATAAGATGCCCATTGACCCGTCGAAATTATCATAACAACTGTGTTTCTGTTGCTGGTATAAATTGGTGGGCCCGTGTACCTGAACATCTACAGCAAGCTCCAACCCCTGCCTCATTTAAAAGAAAGTTAAAGCCCTTTCTAAATACATCCAACCTCTCCTCTTCCCTCTAATCTTAACCTTATATAAATTTATTCTTTGCCAATGTATTAATAAGATTGTATCATTTCTTATATATATATTTTGATAATTTTTGTTGATAATTAAATTTATCTACTTAATAATTTGCAACTTTATATATATTTTATATTCATTAAATTAGACTATCCTTCACTTCAAAAAACTGACATTAACCCATATTTATTTTCTATTATCTATTTTTTTTATTTATTTTTTAAAACTTTTATTCTGTATTCTTTCTGCTACATCACGTTTGTAATTTGAATGATGGAGCCCCTAAGACCTAACTTGTCGGTGTAATACCATACTGGTCTTAGACGAGCTCCGATGTACTATACTTAACTAATAAATAAATAAATAAATAAATAAATGAGTAAAAATATGAGATAGAATCAATTGGGAGTTTCTACGTGGCAACCAACAGAGAAACCTGAAAAGATCCAAGAGTCGACGAAAGCCCATTCACTCGTATTGCTCATCCACTGCATTGTTTGAAAAATTTCATAATCCCCCGCCCAAATCTACGCACTCCTTCCTCCCTTCCTTATATCAATTCCCAAATTATAATGCGATTAAAGAGTGGAGCGACATTCCTTATATTTATCGAATTGCCCCAACTTCACCACCTTTAGCACTTTGAACTGTTTGCGAATGGCACTGGGTAATAAAGATTTTGTATATTTGTAAGCAATGTCGTTCCTTGAAGATGCATCACACTCCATGGTTTTTGAGGTGTTGCCACATTCTAGTCCCTCGCAAAGACTCCGTCCGCGACGACACGAGGCCAACGCTGATTTGACGGCAAAGCCGTGGCGACCCCACGGACGCGGAGATGGGTCATCAGTGTGAAGGGAGAATGGACTGGAAACTCATTAATCCACACACAGACACACGCTCTTACTCATTTTACTCACCGGAGCTGACCATTCATCAGTGTGCAAAACGAGTGAGCGAGAAGGCGGGTGGGCGACTATTTGCTCAACAACTCGTTATTTATAGAGGCGGTCGGGGAGAGCACACAGTCTATTCCAAATCGTTATTAATCGACGATGATCTATGTGCGAGGGAGGAGGAGGAGAGCACGGAGACACGTGCGTTCCACCGTAAAATCATCAGCAGAGGTTGGCTGGTGGTGAGTCGCGCGCGTTCCATCCGCTCGGAACGAATCGTTCTCTGAAACGGCTTCTGGCTTTCCAACGTGGACGACGCGGGTTCGGCTCCCGTCAAGACAACCGCGACCGATCCACTCGATTGTTTGCCTCCCCTCACTCTCCGTTGCTGCTTATTTATTGGCTCGACGAGAAGAAGCATCTCTCCTTTTTAATTCGGTGCAGCGCGTAATTTGTGGGGAGTGACGCAGCAGCACGTGAAGACCCCTGCTTCACAACCCCCTCTACCGAGCGAGGGAGGGGATCATCATCGTCATCATGAATAATTTGCACTCTCCATCCAAAGAAAGAAACCTTTTGTGAGGGTGGCCTAGGGATTTTTCATTATGCTCGCAACGAGCCAAGTGGCCGGGGATCGAACCAGGTGAGGGGAAACACAAAGGGCAATTTAGGCCCCCGACACGATAACGACCCAGTTGGCAAAGAGGCAGAAACACGTGCGACCAAACTCTTCAAATACATTCCAGTGCAACCCATGAATTTATGTCGCTCGAGAAAATGCCAAGCACGTACGACGTACGATTCATCGCGTCCAACGAGCTAAGTGTGTCTGATTTACAAGAGGTAGAAAAAAAATACCTTTCATTCGGTAAGATCACCAGGCAACTGGCGTATCAGCAACCTGGCTACCTGGTGTTAAGAAAACAGTCTCGGAGACCTACGAAGGTACAATTTTTACCCATGTTTTCGGAAGTTTGAATAGAAGTTTCACGTTACAAAAAAGAAACACGATAAAAACGCTTTATTGGGCCTCCACGTTGACTACTTTGTAGGCAGACACGCCAAGCATCCAGGTGGCAGAATTTCCATTTTTCACGTCAATATCTTTACCTTATGTTACTCCTGTTTCGAATTTATTACTTTATGTTACAGCGGTGAGCACTATCGTATCATTGACGGTTTGCCAGCGCTTTATGGTGCGGCCACACTGAGCACGACGGCGTCCAAAAGACATCCTCCTATCGCTAAATGGCAACACAGAGCTGCGGATACTACGGACGCGACGTGCTGGACCTTTTATTTGCGCAAATATTGACAAGCAATAATCATCGCCTGCAGCTTAAGCTACGGCCACAGATTTACGAAAAGAGAAGATAAATTTAAATGTTTATTACAATTATAATGAATTAATATTTATACTGTAATTAATTAGAACGATGATCAAAAAGTAAGATTACAAAGCCTTCAGTGAAACGTGTACATTTTATTTCATACAATATGATAGATAGTACATATATTAGGTTAGTTTTCGGCATAGCGTCCATGTCGGTTCGTGGGATGAGAATATTCCCTCCTCCTTGCGTGTTCAGCCACGTTGTCCTTGCGGAGTGTTTCACCTCCTCCACGTTGTCGACAAAGCGAATCGTCGGTCTCCAAGGTGCTCGCTCCTTCAAGTGAGGAAAGAGGTGAAAGTCGCTTGGATGGTGTTCGATGATGACCCAGCGTGGTGGTCTTCTGGGCTGTATGAGGTGAAGGAGGATGACGCCCTCGGTGAGAATAAGCATTCTTTCTTGTCAATTTAAATTTAGCCTTCTCTTCAACTAAGCAATGAAACAAACAGCCAACATAGCTTTCGTCGCATCGCCTTCTTTGTCCGTCGCATGACCGTAGCTTTGCACAGAGAGAAGATGCCAATGAAACTGTTGTTGACGCGATTTAAATTTAACTAAGAGGAAAAGACGACTCTGTCAAAGTGTAATTTTTCTCTTCATTTTTAATTATTTTACGAAGTGAAGCCCCATCTAAAAGGGTTTCGCTCCAGACGCCTTCGTTTTTTAAAAATTCGAGCTCCATTCGAGGCCGTTTACAAACGTAAAGAGTTGCATTCAATAAAATCGAATTGGTGGCCTAAGGAACCGAACATGGCGAATCCGAGTCTCGTGACGTTTCTTTCTTTTCGAGTGATTAAATTAACAATAAAACTTCAAGTAAAAACAATTTTTTGATCATTTTTGACACAACGTTTGACAAAATCACGCTTCAATTATTGTTCGATCCCTGTCTCTAATCGTGAAAATACGTATATAACATATCACTGAATACACTGCGAATTATCTTAGGCTCTATTAATTGGGGTTGGCTTTCTTGGAGTTAAATGATCGTCTGCCTAGGTTTCTTCCTTAGAACGTGAATTGTATTATAAGGTTAACCCTGCTTTAAAGCGGTACTCGCACAATGAGGTTTCCATAAACAACGCGGAACACAACTTTTGACAACGCAGTATTCTTCTACAGGGTGACCAACATTTCAAAACTTTATTACAAAGAAACTAGAACAAGAGAAAGACTAACTCACGAGAGATTTTTTTTTCTTTTTTCTTTTACAATTTTTGGTTAATGTTCACGATGACTGATCATGCAACCAAGGTAAATAAATGAAGGAATTACGTTGGGCGATCACAGACTTGTTAGTGCAGCGCATTATTGGTCAGTTGATAAACAAAACAGAAGAATGAAAACAGTCAAAAGAATTTTCTAACTCCAATTCCCTCAGAGAACAAATCTTAGAATAATACCTATCCTCATCTTTCATCAGGCCATAATGAGATGCCGATCGTCGTTGAACGTCTCGCAGAAGCGTTGCCATCACCAACGTATTGATAACCTAGAGCCAACTAAAAATACCACTTATCGATAACCTACAAGCCACCTTGAGGTGTCACCTGTCAAGGTGGGAAGAGTGGACCACGTCACGTGTAGCAAAAGTCTACAAACAAAAATGGAAGAAAGAAACCAAAATGAACATAAAAAGTGGCAACATTCTGTCTGCTGTACGAAGCCGTCGATCGAGCCGAGGTGCCTCGCCCACTACGCCGACCGAACAGATGGCCACTCGAAAGGTGCAGGTGAAAAAAGAGATTGACCTTTCACCTTCCGGCCATACACCTCACTAGGCACGCCATAATTAACGGAAAAAGCCATTAAATAACGAGGGGTTCTTCGACCTCTGACCCCCTCTCCAACGATCGAATTTGGAAAACAATTAAGAGGAAAGGAGTGCAATCCGCCCGCACCAACGCCCCGTTTCAAATACAATTGCCATCACCTTTACTTCGTTTGCTATCTATCCCACCCTGTCGAGTCCATGCAGCTGAGTGGAATGCACACACGAAAAGGACGCCGCTTCACTTAAAAGAACACGCCAGAAAGTAACAGAAAAACGAATTCAATTGGCATTTTGTACAATTTTCTTTTTTTCTTTGCAAAAATTCTTCGAATCGAGTTGAACGTGAGAAATCCCGAGGCAATGCCGGTTTGGGGATGCACTGGAAAATGCCGTAGTGAGCGGTTGATGCGCATGTCTCCTCTCTCTTACATATAATCTCGTAATCTAGTCGTCTTTGTCTGGTTCCCGTGACCTCACTTAACCCTTTAGTCTTATCCCTTTTCTGATTCGTCGTGGATATTGCGCTCCGAGCCCTCAACCATCGCAATCGCTTCCTTTTTCTTCTTTCTATGGATGTGTTCCCGACGGCAACAGTTTCATGGGGGTCTCGTTTTGCCGCCTTCATCATCATCTTCTTCATCATCTCTTTTCATCGCCAAGACCCAAAATTCAAATGGCGAGGCATTCCGAGTCCCTTTGGGCGAAACTGTCGACCACCCCGCGTCGGCGACCCCTTTCTCTCCTTTCTCTATTTCCCTTTCTCTATTTGCCAAAAGGACCCCGACCGCACACAGATACGCAACAGTTGTCCAATTCTCCTAACAAAGCGAAAGTGAAACTGTTTCGTTCGCTTAGCCCAAGGCGTTCGCTTAGCCGTGGCTCCCAATTCCCTCCACCGAATCGCTTTCTTTCTCGTCAAAGAGTGTCTGCTGGTGACAAACAATGAGGCAAAACGATCGAGCCAACCCTCCACTTTGAAAACGGAGCTATACTCTCAATAAAATGAGAGCAAAGTAAAAGTACGAGTCAAACAAGAGCGTCTAGAGAAGAACAGAGCCAGTCACTGTTTGATGATGCGGCAAAGGAGTGCAAAGGTGTCCTCCTCGAGCGATTTCCACTTTGAAGAGCCAACTCCGAAGCATACAGAAGCAAATTCGTAGAAGAACGAGAGCGTTTCCTCTACCATTTCAGTTTCTTTTATCATTCAGCTTTTCGTACTGTTTGTGGCCATTTCGGCAACTTTTCCGAACGCTCTCTGGATCGTTTCCACATCTAGGCTTATGTTTTCCGAATGTTTATGTTTCTTAATGAGTGATTTTATAAACTGAAAAAGAGCCCACTGACCACTTCATTATCTACACTCTCAAGTGAGTTTTCTCAAGGGAGTCTTCAGCAACAATGGACTTGTAGTGTTGAGATGAGAAACACTTGATTACAACAATGTCACTGTACCGTTGATGAACTCTCACAATTCTCAGCTGAGAAAATAGATAATGAATTGACCCTAAGGGCTTATTAATACAGTAATACTCATTTGAGAAAATAGATAATCAACTGGCCCTTAATCTCTTTTCAGAGTCTTCGCTCTCGAGTCAGTAGTTATGCCTTAACGAGTATCGCTCCAGTTCTTGTTCATTTACTTGTTCTAAACATTCATTTTCGGTGATCAATAGGCCGGCCCTTTTATTTGCGATTTGATGCATTGCCCCTACAGTGTCCTATACGAGCGCCTGAGATGTGTTTTTTCTTTCGTGCCTATGCAGATATTTTATTAATAAGGCAACTCCTTCTCTTATTTCGACATGTATGCAAGGCAAGGTTCAAGTCTGCCTATGTAGTTAGTACCCATACTCTCTCCTCCCTTCACCTTAAGCTAAAGAACGTATGATCATCTCGTATAAATGGAATAGAAAATTTCAATCAATACTCGTGATTTCCATTTTACTCAATAATGAGTCACCAAAGACGCTACAAAGGGGCCAACCCTAGATTTAAAATATATACATCGGATGAGAAACAAAACAACAACACCATTTTATAGATCGAACAATCCTATTTGAAAATTACGTCGGCAAGAATCGATGCAACAGCCCACGCCGCACGAAAAAAAAAAAAAAAAGTTATTTGTCGCATGTTCGGACATGTTATCTCTCGTTTCGGAGACTTCGCTTGGTCTGTTCGGTCACCTGAACCAAGGCCTACTATTATTCTTTCATTCGAAATACTTGTAGTAGTAGAGTCATCGTCAAAAAAAAAACAAAAAAAACCAAAAAACTTGCACCCATAGAAAGGACGTTCCATTAAGACTCCACCGCTTACACAAGATCTGCTAGAGTTACGAGCCAAAGTTCAGTCAAAAACTTGTACGACTCCATGCCTCGAATGCGTTAGAAATGGCCACCCAACATCCTATTGAGAGTTGTAATGATTTTAATATTTTGCCCAATAAAACCTTATTGTTTAATCATTTGTTGTTGTTGTTGTTAGTAAGTACTAACTGCCTTTCAAATATCTTTTCATTGGAACGATTCCTTCCGAGTGCAACTTTTTGTTTTTTAAAGATGTATGCATTTCGTAGATGAATATTCCTGAACTTAGCGATTCAAACGGAGGTCATCTTTCTGACGTAATTTTTATAGAATAAATGGCATATTTCGGTCTATCCAATATTGGTGATGCTTATTTGTTTTCTTTTGCGTACTATTTTTAGGAACATTTAAAATATGTCAGTCGACTCGGCGCCACCCTGTAGAATATCTTCAAATAATGGGTTTTCCACAAGAAGAGATTTGAAGAATATTATCCAATGGACCGAACATTTGAGTTCACCCAGTAGAGGAAGAGATTTGCAACGAATAAACCAGGGCAGACTAAATTATACAACAACAAACCCTTTCTCAGCTTATAGGATAATTTGTGACTTAGATCAACAAAACGAATAACATTTTGAAAACGAGCGAACAAAAGTTCGATTTAGTTCACGTGACATCGAGTTAAAAGAAATAGGCTCCTGTAGGTATTCTAGAACGAGATTTGCATTTGCTCTGTTGATGCTAACAAGGGAGGGGACCAGGTCTGTTAAGCTTGGATTTAACTCAAATTTAAATATGTTGTTGCGCACCCTTCCCACTATTCTATGGCATAGTAACTAACCCATGCTAACAGGCATTAGTTTACGAGATAGAATTATTTAAAGTTAGTTAAACAAATTCGGACGTGGTCATGTGGGTAAGTCGATAGATTACAATGCTAAAGGTCCCGGGTTCCAATCCTGCTCCTTTCTCATTTCTCAGGTATGCCAATTTTGATGAATCCAATGAATAGGAAGTTGTGGGTGACCTATCCAAAACAAAAAAAAAATTGCAGAAATCAGAAGAATTCCAGGATGGCAAGATATACTGTTCCTGAAATGTACAACACTCGTAATATTCTGCTTTGGATTGGTGGTGATCCGTTCATCGGATTTTGGAATTTTTTTTTTTTTTTTTGTTTTGTTTTGTTCGGAATTCCATGCTGAAGAAGTCTTCAATTAGAATTTTTCGTGTACCTGTTACGGTTTTTAAGAGAGGATTTGAATGTGTCCTAATTTGCATATTTGGGATGATGAAAAATGCACCATGGGATAGGTCACCCACAACTTCCTATTCATTGGATTCATACAATAAAAGGGTTGGGGGGGGGGGGGGGGCTCATTTTTGTTTCCACGCTGTATAATAATTTAATAATAATAACTTAATAAAAAAATAATTTGTTACTTTCCTCAAATGAAAGTATAATATGCAAAAAATTATAAAAATATGTTTTGAATAATTAATATTAGTTTCATATATAATTTGTTCCAAAACATGCTTAAAAAACAAATATACATGAAATTGGGAAAAGAGCAGGATTTGAACCGGGGACCTTTAGCATTGTAATCTATCGACTTATCCACATGATCACGTTGACTACTTCGATAGCACACTGTCCGAATTTGTAAATAGACATCAATAGCCTACATAACTAACATTAAAATAATTATATCGCGTTAAGTAATGCCCACTAGCACGAGTTACTATGGGAGGGGTGCGTAACAACATATTTAAATCTCAGTTAAATCCAAGCTTAACAGACCTGGTCCCCCCCCCCCCCTTGTAAGTCAGAGACCAATTTTATTCCTTGTGGGTTAGAGGTTTTCTCTTTTTTAAAGGTCAAAATGAAAATTTTTGGACATTTGAAGAGAAAGTAGCCAAATTATAATAAAAATGTGGAATTAACAACAGAAGCCTCCTCCAGCTGTGGCTAAATTGACCAGAATGTAAATCCACATATTTTTAATGACTCGCTGGTCACTCTCCAATCATTCGCTGATGAAGGAAGCAAAGCTCCCGAAATGTACGTTCGAGTCATTAAAAATATTTCATTGTGGATTCCTTTGTTTACATTCTGTTATCAGGTAGAAATCTGGAGAAAGTATTCCGAAAATGGAGAAAAGAAAACGAAACATGCCGCGACCTGGGATCGAACCAGGGACGACGGGTGTCACTCTTAGCAATTGAGTGCCGCGATGGTTCTATAAGGAAGAGCAACGATATTCCAAGTCCTTGGTTCGATCCCAGGTTGCGGAATCTTCTTTCTTTTCTCCAGTGTCTTTGACTATTGCTTTGCGGAAGAGGTCTCGGCGCTCTCTCTCTCTCTCTCTCTCTCTCTCTCTCTCTCTCTCTCTCTCTCTCTCTCTCTCGGGCGCCACGAGTCGGTGAAGGGTGTGCATGCCATTGAAATGCGATCGGCTTTTTACGTGAGATGTCTGTCGGTGGACCGCGTCCTCTTGGTTTATTTTTCTCTACGGTGTGAGGAGGGATGCTAATTTGGTCACGGCTCCTTCGAGTGGCTCGATTCCTATTGAGCTCTCTCTCTCTTTCGGGGTAACGATCGGAGCGAGCAATTGAGAGGAAAGCGCACAATTAGGCAGAAGACGCCTCCCGGTGGCCACTCGAGACGATCCGGTCCCGCTCCATTATCTCTTGCCGAACCTGATTTGGTGGCACGCGCTCCTTCTCTACCACTCAGAGCGGAAACCCCCCTCTTCTTTTTCTTTCCTATTTCGTCAGGTTTTCGAGGAGACCGATTGAATTGATTGTCCATGGTGGCCCTCGTTAATGGTCCGCACACCAGGCCGTCGAGTGGTTTCGAACCCCCCTCCCGATGGCTCCTTTCCGATATTCAATTGGACCGCAAAGAGAGGAAGGAGAGGACGATACGCAGGCAGGCTGGCTGGCTGGCTGGCTGCTGGGGTAGTTCTGTGGAGAGAATGTATAGATGACGGCGACGACGATATCTTCAAAGAAGGTCGGCAAACCTCCCTCAGCCTCCCTTCCCTCGTTCGCATACCAAACACACCGTCGGGGAAGGGCAACCAGGCATCGGTGTCTCTCTCTCTCTCTCTCTCTTTCTTTCTTTAGTAGAAGAGAGCGGAGGCCATTGAGGGTTGGTTTTTTAGTGTAGAGCAGGCGACGATGGAAGGAGCCATTATGCTGGCGATGGCCCATGAATAAATTTATTTATCTGGTGATTGGGGGGAGGCGTGCCGGCGTTGTGGGTTCGAGTCTCGACGAGCGATAATTCGCAGGACTCTAACCGCATGTGAAGAGAGAGGATGTTAGAGGCCATTTTAGAGGGGCCTCAAAGTCAAATCCCATTTCACTTTCTAATAATAGTATTTGTAAAAGGTATAATTTTGAAGCGATGAAGGCGTAGAGTTCTATAAACCTATACCCTCCCTTTTAACATTACCGCTGTCGTGTGAAGCTTTAGTTAATCCTCTGTAAAAAAGAAGTTGATTAATAGTACTTTTTTAGGGATTTCATTAGTTAGTGTAGATGGATTAAAGAAAAGCAGCAGCCAATCACGTAAATAAAGAGGAATTTATCCAAAGGAAAATACTAGAGATTTACCCTGACGAGGAGTTTGTTACACGGCAAAACTTCCACAAAGATAAGAGAAAGCACACAAAGATAGATCGTGGCGAGATAATTTTAACAAAATTTATCTTCACTAAAGGTGTGATTTACACTTTAGGGAAAAGGAGAAACAAAAGTTTACCAACATATCGGTTATTCACTTTAACAATCGTATTCTCTATATTTTTAATACAGCTTCTAACTCTTTGTACTCATTAGGCTAGAGTTAGATTAGCATGAGGAGATGGGTCAAATCGCTAAAACACATTGTTGCTTTTACTAAACTTGAAATATTTACACTATGCAGTCTATAGACCATGCCAACTAGAAGAAGACGGTGTGACGCACTTCTTTCTTTTTGCGAAATTGTTCCGTTGAAATGTTCTTGTAAGCTACTCCCCAAACAAGAAAAGGTTCGGAGAGTGGGTTTTGTTTCCTTAGTTTCCGAATTACTGTATTATGTTCATCTCCACTGAGTCAGTCTTTCAGTAGCCCATTGCAGCCTATTTTAAGTGGACTCAAGATCAGTGGAACCGAATAATATTCAGTGACGAGTCAACGTTTCACATTTGTGTTGGAGATGAACGTAATACAGTGATTCGGAACAAGGAGCGATTGTCTAAAGCGTACTGTCAAATTTCCTAACAAGGGTGTGGGGGATGCATGTCCGCTAAGGGAGTTGGCAAGATATGCTTCATTGATAGAACTGTGAATGCACCTCGTTACGAGCAAATCCTGGAATCGCATTTGCTCCCTTTCATTGATATGTTACACGCCGATGGACACGGCACATTTCAACAAGATGGGGCTAATTGTCATACGGGAAAAACAACAAGCAGCCCTGATCGAGAATCTATGGGAGTACACGAAGAGTGCGCTTTGTAAAAACCCACAACGCATTGTAGACGGTTTACGACGGAAAATTCAGGAAATTTGGGACGCTATCACTCCAGAACAGTGCCAAGAAATAGTGGATATAATGAAGGGTGATGTTACCAAGTGATGTTATTTCATCTAAAGGTGATGTTACCAAGTGAGTAGAAACATGTCCGAATCATTTTCTTTCCTATTTCCTTTAGTTGTTTAGTTTTTGTGTGTACACAATTAATTGTTGGAGCCATAACAATGAAATCAATTTTTATTTTTATAATAAATTTTACAAAAAAATCAAACTCCTATGTAAACAAAACCCACTGTCCGAACCTGGTTTAGATGAGAATAAGCAAGTTACCATGGGGAATTGAAATTTGGCAAAAATAGGAATGGGTCACTGTATTCGATAGCATATAAAGAGTGAATTAGATTTTGTATGATCATGTTTGAGTGAGATTTCTAAGTGGATGTGTATGAATAAACAAATTTGTGAATGGGTAAATAGTGAGGGTGGTGGGTGCATGAGAATAAAGCGTGAAACAGTAGGAATATACAGGGGTGAGTCTGAAACCCTGTCACAAACTTTTAGGAGAGGTAGTATGGATGGTTCATATGAATTTGACACTAATCCCTATTTATTATATATTTTTTTAAATTTCACTCTGTACTTATTGTGCTACATCACTTTTGCAATTTGAATCATGGAGCCCCCTAAGACCTAACTTGTCGGTTTATTACCACATTGGTCTTAGACGAGCTCCGATCTACAAGTAATGAATGGAAATAAAAATGCCGCCACTAAGATCAACAAGTTAATAGCTCACTTTCAACAACATCTAGGATGATGAAATTTGAAGAAATACATGTAATAGGGTACATACACATACAATTGTGTATATTGTTAAAATTTGAAATTTCATCTGTGTTTTGTCTACATCGGGTGACTTTTTTAATATTTATTTTATTTCTATTTTTTTTTTTTAATTTAAATGGAGTTATCATCTTTTAAAATAATTCTATAGAATTCAACTCCGACTCTTTTTTAATTATACTGTATAAACTAAAAAATATATAGGGTTCATCAGTTAAAGTAACGAAAAGCACATGCAAGTAGCAACTGTCCAATTCATGTCACTGTTGCAAGATCGCTCTCATTTATTGAGTTCATAAATTGAACCTCGTTGTTAAATGAGCAGTTCATATGATCGGTTGACGGGCTATATCTTTGTATCGATTGCTATAATCTTGAATTTTTTTTTCAAATGTACAGTAAAACCTGTGCTAACGACCACGTTAGCTTAACGACAACTTTTGCTTGGTCCCGCAGAAAGTTACATGGGAAATCCGTTAGCGTAACGACCACCGGTCTAACGCGACCAGCGACCGCCATTTTCGCTTGTAACTAAACCTATACTAAAAAAAACTGTCTATAACGACTTACGCAACCAACCAGGTCTTAACCTAACTACCAATTACATCACTACACTTTTCTCTGTGAAGAACCAATCAGGTGCTAACTTATATCACACTACAATATTCTCTGTAATCAACCCTGTAAACGACCCTGTAACCATTCAGGGTCAAGAGATACAAAAATGCAACAACGGGTTCTTTTAGCCTACTGAGAGTGTTAACCATGTCAAGTTCTGTCTTCGGGGACGCAAATGTTGCTCTAAAATCACTGAAGGTGTTTCCATAAAGTCCGACCAGTGCGGTTGCGAATAGCTTGTCTAAAAATAACTAACGACTGGTCGCGCACAGCGTTATCCTGATGTGCTCATTGTGTGCGAACGGTCGCGCACAACGAGAACGTACTCCAAAGCCGGAATCAAAATGGTGGACCAGTTCAAGAAATTCATCTCTTTACCTGTCTGGATAATCAAATGTTTTTAATCGTAATTTGTGCTTGAGGCAGCTTTGATGATGATTATTCGAAACTAAAACTTCATTATTAATACACTTTATGGCAACACACTGGACGAGTTCGAAAAATGTTTTGAATAATCAATTTTCAGTAGGAAGACAAGAAAGAGCAAACAAAGTAACTTATATCTTCTGTTTTTAATTATGTTGAGGATTTGTAATTTTTTATTCAACCTGCATATAACGACCATCTGAGCTTACGACCACTTTTTCTTGGTCCCGTGGGTGGTCTTTATAGACAGTTTTACTGTACACTTATTAATGCACATATCTAAGTAACAACGGCATCGGCGGCTGATTTTTCGCTGGTATCCGTAGGAATATTGACCACTGTTTGTCAATACAAAACAATTATTAATTTTATATTTACTATTAAACTGTTTTAACTCACCCTATGATTTCGTAATTTCTATTTTTGGGCAATATGTCGGGAACTATTGGTCCCACAGAAATTTGGATGTGATATTCGTCATCGACGATGAAAGACACCTTAAAAAAGCACGGACAGATGGAAATAAACAGGGTGATTCAAAATTTACTGTGCAGTGGCATTTAATATGGAAATAGATGTTGGAAATGCCCGCCACCTGCCTCACGACATCAGCTAGCACGCAGTTGCATGTTGCCAAACACTCTGCTCAATAGGGCTGGTGACATTTGCTGAATTTTCAGTGGTGATTCCTCCTTCAGCTCAGGCAAAAGTGTACACGTTTCCATGCACTCCGCACAATAACTTTTGAATCACCCTGCACAATTCAGTAAAGAAGTTTTGAAGTACAAATTCTAATATCGAACACGGAAGAGGGTCCACTGTAAGTGCAGAGGAGAAAACTCTCATTTTTAATTTCATTAAATCTCAATTTAAATAATAATTGGATTGAAATTGCTGATTTTGGGGGGGGGGGGGCCCCCAACCCAGCAAGGTAAGTTCTCCGTCATGCTCTTCGGGGCATTTTCGCACAAGGGTCGAAAGCTTCTTTGGATAACGCGCACACCCCCTCTGATGAGACGATCACCTCCGGTCGGTGGTTCGCGTCCCGTTCCTCTCCTCACAAACACCACGGAGTCGCAGCAAACGGTTGTGACCGAATGACCCCTTCATCCAACCGTCATTATCACCATCACCATCACCATCATCATCATCATCATCATCATCCATCGTCAAAGGGGACAAAATCCTGTGTCCGTCCACGGGAGCCGTTTACATTGAAGATAAAGCGCACCCCCTCTTCGTCGTTCTTAATTAGAGAACATCGCGTTCGAGCAGTACGGTTTACGCTATAGAGTGAGCTCTTTAGGAGCGGCTAAAAGAAGATCAAGCATAAAAGGGGGAGGGAAAACGAGGCGGGAATTTCTCCACCTCCCATTGGTGGACCACCCAATGCCCTACCCCCCTGCTCCAGCGAACGATTTACAAAGATGAGGCTTAAGCCTCCTCACGAGTTTCAATTAGAGGGCCTCCCTCCGGGCACAGCACAAAAGCGCTCCCTCCGAACAGGCTAATAAGATAATGAATGACCCTCGCTACGACGAACCCTCTCTACAAAAGCAAAATGTAAAGAAGGGGACTTGAATAGAGAAGAGACGATTTCGGGTGGTTGTAACGAGGGAAGAGCGCAGTTGAAAAAGCGCCTACTCACCCAGATCGCTTTCATCTTATCCCACTTTGATCAACCCTGCCTCCTCCTCCTCCTCCTCCTCTTCTTCTCCAATCTCTCACGCATACTTTGAGACAAACTATAAAGAATAATCTCCTCGTCCGTTTCCTTTTTTTTTTTTCTTTTTTTCTTTTTTTAAAAAGAAGGGGAATCTCGAATGTCCTCTCCAAAGCTCTACATGGGAAGCCGGCGGCGGTGGTGATGGAGTTGGTGGTAGTGGCGGTGGTGGTTGGTGGCGGCCGCGAACTGCTTTTTAATCCTATTAACTGACTCGCTGTGTACGAAAAGAAGAGAAGGAGGAGGAGTAGGGCTCGTGATGAAGTCGTCTCGTCACAGGTGACCTGTCCGAACCAGAAGGCGAATGTTTTGTCCCAAAGGGAGTCGCATGGCCCCGAGGCGTTTCCCTCTTTCTTCTTTTTTGCTTTCACACGCTCGCCAACTCGAAAACGACGACGAAAAACGGAAAGAGTGCAGTATCCTATGCAGTGCGTCAACTGAATTCTCAGGATCTCAGCGAAACCACGCGCTCATCTCACTCTCTTTTCTTCACCTAAAGTAGCTGCGCTCACAACCAACGTATACATTTCTACAAACGGCTTCAATTATTTCATACTTTCGCACGCGGAACAAGGCAACAAGACGCGGGACAATTTCATGTTTTGCGGGATTGTCCGACAGCATTGTACAGGGACAAATGTTAAAATGAGGTGTTGCGTACAAGATTATAGGGTACTTTAATAGAAAGCGATGAATGTACTGTATTATTCATAATCACAATAAAATACGCAAAAATAGAGTATTTGCGACTGTCGTGAAACTCCTCCGGGTTCATATACATGATATCGTCGATTTGTTGACAAACTGATCCTTCCACAATTAGAATAAAAAACTCTTCCCTTAGCAGTGCAATATTTCGCAGCTGAAGACGGAGTTCAAAATAAATTATTCGATTTTCATGAAAACTAAAATGAATCAGATGATGCAATAAACCATTAGAATAAATTAACTTTCATTAATGTAAGTGCAATGAGCGTACCAATTTTAGAGTTCGTCTCTCTCGAACATTAAGCTAGCAGGGGATCAGCCTATTGAGGTATTGCTTGCTCTTCCAAGTTTGTTAGTAAAAGGACAAACATAAAACATCCCTGCCCTTGGTAGGGTTCGAATCCGCGATTCGATGGTCTCGAAAGCGAAAAGACCTGCTTCTTTGCGCTCTCGGCTATCCAGCTATACCGTGGATTTATTTATTTATTTATTTATTTGTAATTTTGCAAGCAACTGGCTATGACAGCCCAATAACAGCTTACAAGAATAAAAATTATAAGTAATACAATAATTTAAAAATGATAAGAATTTGTTAAGCAATAATAAATATAAGCGGCAAGTTAAATAATAAACATTTTAAAATGTACTTCTTTTTTTCATTTAACCACTCATGTTCGTTATTTGTTAAAAAATAAGTGGCAACCCTAGACGTTTGTGAGCACAGCCTAAGGACATCCTAGCAACTAAGAATTGTGTAATCACTACTGATATTCACGCGGCTTATAATAATAATAATAATAATAATAATAATAATAATAATAATAATAATAATGAAGGTGCATCCTATGTCAAGTCATCTAGAAGAGCCTGCAGATTAAACCCAATTTGACGAAGGAGTCTACGTGCTGATTACATATACAATAATCTCTTGTCTAATATCGAAAGGAATAGTATTCAATCATCAATAGCATTATAAGGAAAAAATCCTGACGGCAGGAGGACCATTTACAATTTTTGTATATCTCTTGTTTTGTTTGAGTCAGAAAACCAAGATCTGATAAAGGAATTTGGATGATTTATATCCGTATAAGCAGCTTTTATTTTTGCATATAGTATTATAATGTGAAAAGTCGAAATGTCAAGCTGAGTACATATTTTGGTGATAGAAGAGTACATATTTTGGATAACGACAAAGCTATACGCAGCAAGTTGTTATACGCTGTTTTAACACGTGAAATTAGAACATTAGATGCAGAGGACCAAATAATAATTCCATATTCTAATTTAGGCACCAAAACGGACTTAATAACGTTGACAAGTTCATTCTTTGTTAAGCTTTTAAGGGGAAATTTTAGTCGATTTAAGTCAATTTGAAGATCTTCAATAGCTTCTTGAAGCGAAGATTGCAGTTAATCGTAACGCCTAAAATTTTACAAGGTATTTGTTATGTTAGCTTTTGCCTTGGTAATACACATGACTCTAGTCTATGATACCATGCCTTTAAAGTCTGTATATCCTCGTCTATATGTTTCAATGCCAAAGCTTGATCAGACACTTCATAAGCCTGACAATGTTGTTGGATAGATCAGTATTAATTAAACAGCACATTTGACCCTTATCTAATGAATTTCCAATAGACGTGATGGGATAGACAGCACAGCATAGATGATGAGGGCTTTCGGCCTCCTTCCAAATTGATTAGCTGGTAATACTGACCATAAAAACTTCATAAGCTTTATAAAAATAATTTTTTTTCATCAATTTTTGCTATAGTAGACTGTATACAGATTGGTCTATAATTATATGTTCGAAGACCTCCGTGTCCTAAATTAAAATATTATAAAAATACTGTATAATAGTGAAAAAAGCGACATAAACATCGAAAGTGAACAAGCAGTAGTTGAAACTGAAAAAATTTTATTGGTTCGCCAGGACGATGCTAAGAGGGAAAAGTTGCTCTGTCGGCGGACATGGTCAAGAGGAGAGAACTGCAAAGTTACACAAAACCAAAAAAAAAAACAAAAAAAAAAAAAACCGAATATAAAGGAAAGTGGATCCTCGATTCGTCTTTCGTCTAGTTTGGTTTTGAACAAACGGACTTTTAGTGCCACAGAAGAGAGCGCGAGAGACTGTACCGCTTCCTCGTGTGGAGTGACGGCAAAGATCGAATCACGATTAGACTGTCATCGCCCAAATTCGGAGCGGTCTAAAGTGCCGTTCGTTTAGTCGCCATCGAAACGCTGACTCGCCCATCAGCGAGGACTGGGAATCGACAAGGGGAATTAGTCAGCGGCCATGGTCCACGCCTCAAGGACGCTGCGGCGTCGCCGGTTGCGACCGACCCCTCCTCGCCCGCTGCCCAGCTTCCCGACGGACGAAGCCGCATTTTTGCGTCGCGCGTTCTACCATCTCCGTGCACCTGAGTGGGAAAAAGGGATTCTACCCCCTATTCCTCACGAGTGGCTCTTCCAGGACAAGTTCGTTCCAAGCTTCTCTCCCTCCCTCCCTACCTACCTACTCCGTTCTTCCCTTCTCTAGTGCAGCGCCTCCGCCCGCCCGCTGTTTAACTTGCACTCTTGCCGTCCCTTTCGTCCACACGCTCTGCCTATCGTCCGTCTGTCACTTCCATTTGCACAGGTGGAGGCGGAAAAGCAAGAGATAAAGGTGAACGACGTCAACTTCACCTTTGTTTTCACTTTGCGTTCTTACTCTCTTACGAAGCGATGTGCGTTCGTCCCGGAGGAGGAGGAGGAGGAGGAGAGCCACAGCCGTCGAAAGGAGAACCTCGGTCGACGATGATTAATGATGACGGGGAGGGGGTGGATAGGTGCCTCATATGGCGACAGATTGAGCAAGAGTGTGAAAACACCATATTACTCACCCCCTACCATCACCCGCGCGACTTTTCGACACCTTCTTTCCGACCTATTAGCCGCGCGCCCATCAAACGCTGCTTCTATCGCATCGTCCGTAACTCCCTCCTCACCGATAACCAGCTCCAACTCACGAGCATAAACAAAGCCCACGGAATATCACATCCTCCCTCCCCAGCTCATACTATGGCTTAACGCGTATGGTAACCCTAACACCTAGCTCCTATTACATAAAGACAGGCGCTGTTACTCCCTTGATACTGCTCTACTCTATTCTATGCGCTATCGTCTAACAGTTCCCCAAATACATCATCATCATTATCAACAGACAAAACGACATCCTACCGAAATCTCTTCTTCATCACCGTCATTGCTTTCAATCTAGTTCCGTCAAGCTACTTAGAAGCA
Source organism: Rhysida immarginata (assembly GCA_023313115.1). Taxonomy (NCBI): domain Eukaryota; kingdom Metazoa; phylum Arthropoda; class Chilopoda; order Scolopendromorpha; family Scolopendridae; genus Rhysida; species Rhysida immarginata. Next base: position 1,522,359 of record JAHWFO010007316.1, read on the forward strand.
AAGGCGCTTCTGCCCCAAATGGGAATGAGTTTGAGCGCAAAGAACTTTGTCGGTGTGTGGGCTTAGCAAGAATCTCCTCGTCTACGGCGTTCTATATCTCAACTACGTTTTTTGTGGTTGCAGGGTTTTGCCCCCTCCTTCCTTCGAACACAGGTTTTTGTAACCAAAACGCATTACCCACAGGGACATCCAATGAGTGAAAAAAGCCTATCCGGAAAAGCTCGCGCTCGACACTCTTTGCATCGGTTGATCACAAGGAATGAAAGTGGGTCTCGTACGTGAATGTGTCGCCAAAAAAAAAACCATGGACGAAACGTGGACAGCCTCCACAGAACGTTGCTAAGCCACCCCTTTATGATCAACCAAGATTATGGTCATTTGTTGGTGGGAGTGTCGCGGTGTAATCTACTATGAAGTTTTACCGAATCACCATACAATAACAGGAGCAGACTCTTACGTCGGTACACTGAAAATAAAGCGCCCAGCAGTGCTTAATCGACATGCGCCAAGGTAACAGCTCGAGCGCATGTGGCTTTATGGACCTTTGAAAAATTGCACACTCTAAATGGAGAACATTTGCCTTACCCTCCTTATTTCCCGGTATCATTTGTTTCGGCCTATGTCCAATTTTCTTGCTGGGAAGAACTTTACTCACGAGAATGAAGCGAAACGCTACTTGGACGAGTTCTTTACGTCCCATTCATGGATGAATATGTCGAAGCTCATCGATCGATGGAAAATATTTCTAATAGGACGATTAGGTTAAATTATTTAGAGCATACTCCTTAAAGCATCTGGAGTAAGAAGAAATTTGAAAGAACACGGGAGGAGGAGTTGGGCGATGGAAGCGGTGTGAACAATAAAAAATACGGCTACGTTGACAATTGCAGCTTTCTAAATTCAGGAACTTTTTTTTTTTCAATGGGTCCTGACTCAATTGAAACGCAAAATCAAAATGCAATAGAATCTCGATAATTCGAACTCCTCCATATGCTTTGACTGCTTTGATGTAAAGATCCATGGGTAACCACTACACAGAAACCTGGGCGTCCGCCATTTCGATGGGCCGCGGGGGGTGGGGGGTGGAGTATACGAGACCAGAGATTGTTGAGCAGTTCATTGAAGATGATTTTTTCCTATTAGTTTGGTTACTGGAGGTAGGGCTGATGACATGGGACGATAGTTTTCGTTTTGATTTTTGTTGCCTGATTTTAAATTGGAATAATTGTTGCTAATTTAATAGTCTTGGGAAGGATTTTTCAGAGTTGAAAGTGAGCCAGAGATTTAGTAGTTTCTGTAGACAGAAATTTATCAGGCCCCAAACTCTGAATAATTTAAAATGCTTCATTGAGAGCAAGAAATCTGTGGGTGATAGAAAAAAACTGAGGTCAGATACGGATTCAGCACAAAAAAACAGAAGAATCAGCTCTTAACATTAAATAAGTTTTTGGCCTGTGTTATTATTAAGGCAGGCTTCTACCATTACAGAATAGAAGAAAGATTCGAGTTGCCCTCTTTCTCTATAAACTGATAAACGAGTCTATTGATTCCTCCGAACGTCTAAGCAGAATTCATTTCAAAATTCCTAAATTATCGGCGTCCAAGTTACTAGTAATTCTACTCCTAAGGAATCGGATCTTTTTAATTGTAATTTATATCGCTTACTTATTGCTCTTTAGTATATGAATCAATAAATAGACAAAAAGATATCCTTTCTTTTTTTTTTTTTTTTCATTTTACTTAACCTTGATACATCGAAGCATTTTTGATTCTCCCTCGAGATCGATTTATCGAGGTTCTACTGTACATAAGTGCTCTTCTTAGAAGTTGGAAACACCTCGCTAGTCCACAAACAAATAAAACGCAGTCACCAAGTGATTCGTGCGGACTCTTCTTACCCAATTCTCCAACGTACAACACCCACACCAATTAGAGGCAGGTGGAAGCCGTTGCCCCAGCCCAATGTAGCCAGTGATTAAGCAGCAGAGACCGGCTTCTTTTTCCGGCGACACAAAACAAAGGGAGAAAAAAGACGCTAAAAAGTTTTTGAAAGACAAAATCAACATCTCAATGGTGTGGCCCCGTCACAGGCAGGCAAGCGCACGCACGCACGCACTCACTCACTCACTCACTATGAAGACGATGAGAAGCGTGGGGGTTGAGAGTCCCATTAGTCATGGAGGAAAGAGGAGCGTGAATGTAACATCCATTTCGGGTGCACTTTACCAAACCCATCTGCTAGTTCGGGCTACCTAACCCCGATACAGGAACGGGAAAAGTTCGCCGCTCATTTCGGCTCAACCCCCTTCGCATTTCAAAAAGTGTCGTGCTTTTCAAGTTTTTTTTTTTACTTCTTTTCAATGACGGGGAAAGCCATTTTCGTTATTTTTTGTCCCGTTCGTCCTTTTCTTCACCTCGTCCACCTCCGTCTCCTCCCACATTTGCCTTAAATGAAAAGCGAAGAGAGAGATGGGAGTGAGGAGGAGAGGACTCTGCGTGAGCGTCCTCCTCTGTATTTATTTTTTATTATAAAAAAGTCTTTTATTCCTTTTTCCAAGTTCCGATCCTCCCACTCGTCAGAGCCAAACAATGACCTTTCGACCCCCAAACGTTTTAACACCGCCGCGCCAAGGGGAAACCCGCGTTCACGTTTCGCCTTCCCTACGCGTGCCATCCTCCTTTCAATATTATTCAAATGGACTCCGCTGCTAAAAATCCATAAAACGGATCCTCTTCCCTTCTTCTGGGATTAAAAAAAAAAAGAGAGAGAGAGAGAAGAGGGAAGCCATTCCAACCGCCAACCCAATCGAGTTCCACGCAGCGTCCCCAATTGACGCGCCTAAACAGTATATGTATGGGTCTTCTCCTTTTCCTGTTCCCCCGTCATCATCATCAAATGAAAATCGTTTCCCATCTACATTGATAAGCAATCCCTCGAATCGACGACTCCGTCTCAAACTGTACACAACAGACTCTAATGAAATCCCTAGAAAAGTCATGAGAGACATCCACGAGGACCTCTCTTTACTTAAAAAATGGGATGACACTCGACGAATCCAAGACTAGTTTCTTTGAAATGACCAAGAGTAACAAGACCCCTCTCAACAAAGTTATCCTTTAAACGCTGATTTGAGCAACTCGTCACACAACTGAGCCTCCATAGATAGTGTGACAATTGGTTTATCAGCAATTAGATTCTATTTATTCTTTTATTAATTGATCCTTTTCCTGCTCTTATAAATGTTGTTTTGTCTGTTTATTTCACAGATTTGTCTCCGGTAGCTGCTTCTTTGTCATAACAATGCACTGTGTTTGATTGTTAATTATTTCTATAGAGGGTGTTTCAAAAATACTTTTACAAACTTTTAGGGGAAGTAGTGTGTATGGGTGATTCTAAGCAAACAAGTTCATTTGAACTTGGGTCCGAATTTGATGATGAAATTTGGGAGAATAATAGGGTACATACAACTGTGTAAACCATCAAAATTTAACTACCGATTGGCTTTTAATTGCGCTCAACGTTAGAAGATATCACGGCCTCCTAGAAACTATCAGGCCTGAACATTACGTCAATAGAGAGAGTATTGTTGAAGCACTAAGATTGTGACGTTGAACTAACTTTTGTAATAGCACCACCAGTTCGACGTAATAATGTGTTATCTTTTCCATGTTCAGGCCTGGTAGTTTCTAGAAGGCCGTGAAGATATCCAATACAAACGATTTACAATTAATACAACACGTTACAATGTTCCTGTACGAGGGGCAGTGAGGACGTGGATCACGGGAAGACTGGCGGAATTCTTCACAGATGGGATGAGAAAACTGGTTCGCCGTTAGTAGAAATGTGCACATAGAAATGTTGAAAAGTTTTTGTAGCTAATAAAATATATTCATAACTTGAATAACTCGTTTTTGCGAGTTATGAGCGACTAGGTATTAGTTTTCATTAGGTAGTGTAAAGGTACTGTACGATACTTAAAACATAGATTTGTAAGTCTCCGCGGGACGTTCAAACAAAAAATTAAAAGAAAGGATTTCTTGACTAAAAGACAATCATTAGGCCATAAAGTCGAGATTCAATTATTTGGCAATCCAGTTGAATTCTTTCATTTTTCTGTACGTCTCTGAGTTTTGTTTAGCACGCAAGCATTCAAAAAATATGTTTGTCTTCGAAATAAAGATTAGTTCTCGGCAATGAACAATGATAAAAGTGGACAGTGACAGAACAGCGGGAAGTGCGACAAGTAATAAACGAGACTGGAGCAATTTAACAAATACAAGACATAGTTCTGGAAAAACTGCTTATATTTTTCAAAGTAGTCCCCTTCTGAGGCTACACACTTATACAAGTTTTGCAAACATGCTTTAAAGTCCTTCTTCTGTCTTAACCCTTCGGCTGTAACGTTCTTTTTTCATACTAATTAGAAAATAGCCATAGGAGGATTTTTTTCACGCTATTACCTCCGATATTAATTAATAAATAGAGAAAAATAGTACAGAAAAATCCACGGCCTGGACTCCGGGTATACGCCCCAACGCTCTAACCACTAAGAAAGCCCTATGAGCATAGGTTAAAGCTGTTCGCAAGCCACAACTATCTTTACTATTAAACAAGAAGTATACGAAAGTAGCGGAAGCTCTGAAATCATCTATTTTTACCCTTTTATCTTACTTTTTAACCCTCTCCCCTCTTCCCAATTTTTTAAATCGAAAAATTGATTTTGTCGAACGTAGTATTTAGAAAGTGTAAAAGAGCTCTATCTTCTTTCGTCTCTCATCATTTCCGATCGAATGATATATGACATGCCATATGCTGCCTTAATTCTAAACACCAAGTAACTGCCACCCCCACAATTTGGCCCAAACATTATAGTAATGTTGATCTTGCTTAGAGGAATCTGCATACCGAATTTCACTCCTTTATATGCATAAATACGCGTAGACCTTTTGGTCCCCTCTAATTTCCGACCCCAGTGGGCCAATCAAAAACCAAACTAATTAGTAAAGGTGCACATGCCCCTAGTAAGCTACATTCCGAATTTCAACTTTCTACCTCAAAAAATATGGAAAAACTTGTGAAACGTTGACAGAGTTGGTGATTACATTGAAAAATAAGATGCTGTCGGGTAAGGACCTTCCAAGCTTTTGTCAATATCGCGCAAACTGCTGAAACTATCAGGAAGCAAAAAATTATCAAAACGATTGATAATTATTAAGGGGACGGACGGGCAGACGGACATTGTGAAATCAATAAGTAGCTTCTTTCTTCTGTTACTTAAGAATAAATTTTCATTTTGCTTTAATAATTTCGAATTGTTTCATTGTGACGCTGATTTTCTTACGGTCATCTGAAGTTTTTACGATTTCCATACTAGCCAATGGATGATCCGATGCAAGGAAGTGGCTAGCGAAAGTTGAGTTTCCATGTCAATTTAAATTGGAACCACCTTCTAGTATATTGCAGTCAACCGTAAAGAAGGCCTTTCCTCCTGCCCTACGAAATGAGAGCAACAGTGTTGAATTGTGTTAACCATAAAATCCACGTTAACAAGTAACTTCTTAACCAATCCAGGTAATAAAAAAAAAAAGCTAATCCATTGCAATTTCGTTTTCTCTTTCTGGAGTCCTCTAATTTCAAATAAATAATGATAATAAATAAAGAAATAAACTCGCATCACCCATGCGCTTCGTCCCATCCGTTTCATTGACTGGACACCGGAAGTCATCCGGTCGCGTTTGCTTTTAGTATCAAACGCTCAACCACGAGACACAAAAAAAGTTCTTTCTTCCCCGCCGTCACTGAGCCCCGTCCAACTTGTGATCCGCCATCATTAATCGGGATTGGGGTTGACAATCGGAGGTGTCGAAATGTTTGAGGCGCCATTCACCGTTGTCGAGGTGACGTCCACGAGGGGGTACGCTTTAAATTAAAATAAAAAAAAAGAAAATAGAGAGAGAGAGAGAGAGAGAGAGAGAGGCCACGAGGACGACGAGCGCCACCTTTTCTTCGGGGACCTCCCTCGCACCTGAGAGAAGGCCGCCACCAAACACAAAAAGGCGGGGATGGTGTCTTGCCTCGTTCTCGGGATAAATCGAAGGCACACCGGTGTCTGCATGTATATGCAACGGGCCGGATAACCCACCCCTTCCTCGTGGGAGAGGGTAATGAAAACCAAGGGGCGGGGGGGGGGTATTGATGGTTTGTGCGAAATATTTGCCGTTTGGAGTCGGGTGGGAGAACTTTTCTTTTGCTTCGCGGCCATCCATCAGCCATAGAAAAAAAAGGGGGGCGATTGGGATCGATTAGAGAGAGAGAGAGAGAGAGAATACAACCCCCCCCTACCCGCCCACGTGTGATTGGTGGCAGCGTCAACATTGCCAATTGTCTCCATCCGGTTCCCTTCTGCTCTTTCAGTCGGTGCCGCCCTTGCACGGGAGAAGCGAGTCCCCACGGCCAACGGACTTCCAACCGACGACTGAATCTCTTCATCGTGACCATCATTTCAGGAACCTTTAAATTGAAGTTGTTGAGCTGCTGTTAATTTTTCCATTCTGACTTTTTCTTCCCTTTCACTAGTTCACACTTCACGCCAACAAACCAACGCTCTTCCCATTGGACTGGGGATTTTTAATTTTCTTTGCAGGGTCAGTTGTGGATTTCAATCGTCTCCATTCTAACTAAATTCGTTGTCTAATGCGTTTTAAAATAAACCGCCCACGCGCTTTCATTTAGAGGAGAAAGCCGTCAGCCCCACGACTAAGTCGTCGATTGAGCCATTGGCGCAGTCTATAAATAGGCAACACTGATCGGATTAAGAGTAACAATGGACGCACGTGAGGTTCCAACGTCAGCCTCACCTACTCCACATTTAAATATTAAAAAAAAAAAAACCCAGATGAGAATGAGCAAACTATCATGACCAAAACGAACTTAAAAGTTTATATCTCCGTAATGATTGGTCCAAATCTTTTAATTGAGTCTACTCTATGCACATATAAAAGTCGCATCGGTATCGGATGTCCTATTTATAGATACGGAATATCGATTATATATAATTAAGATTTTTCGACAGAATCCTTCGGAATATTGACCACGGGTCAATACAAAATTTTTTGATTTCTTGTGTGACTATGTTGGCTCCATTTTGTTGTGACTCGCCATTTTCGAGATAGAGCTTATTTCGTTAATTCTATTTTTGGCAATATCTCGGGAACTATCGGTCCCATAGAAATTTGGATGCGATATTCGTCATCAGAATGAAAGACGCATTCATTTCATAGTGACCCGCACCTATGGACAGACGGTAATATAGAAAAGAATAACTGAGCGTCTGAAAGTCACCATAAAAGGAGACTATCTAAGAGGAGTTATAATGCAAAGAAAATGAGAGAAGATACAAAAGAGGAAAAAGGAAGGTGGTGTGGGGGGGGTTCGTTATCTGTTGGGACGCAGATCGATCGACATTTTTAAAGGGTCCTTGCTTGGCTCATTCGTCCCTGGCCTGACAGTGGGGCACGTGCGGCTATGAGAGTCCTCGCCGAGTGATGGAGAGTACATGAGAGACCACGTCCGGACTTGCCCCTAACCTACACAAAGCGCCTCCCACGGGCAAAGGAGAGCAATGGCCGCGGCGATGACAGGAATGGGGGGGGGGGGGGTCATGCGAAGCATTACCGAAACCCAGATCGTTCGTCACAACCTTTAAAGGTCAACGGGTAACTTCGTATGTTTAGAACGATATTAGTGATCATTAAAGCGTTCCAAACACAACCAGGAATTCTGGTTTTCTCTACACCAAAACAAACTCTTTATCCTATACGTACGTGACACATTCTTTCAAGCCTGCCCACCAGAAATTGGTGTAAAGCACAAAAGAAGAGAGAAAATAAACCAAATGTTGCGGATACGTACAATTGTGAAATCTTCAACAGTGGTGTAGAGAAAGTATGCAAATATACTGAATTTCCTCACCTTTGGCGTAGAGAGTCCTTTGAATTATTTGAAATCTGTTACAAATTGAGGAGAAGAGAATGTTTATTTCCCTTTGTCTCCTCGTCGTGCTGCCAAATAATAAAAATGCTTTTCTCTTAAAATGTAACGCGAGGCCCTAACTGTATAATTCCATATTCTCATTCGACTCTTCATGGCTATTGCAACGGTCTAAGTTTCTTCGCCTTATACAGCGGGTCAACGAGCTGGGATTATGAAGGAAATAGAAACTTTAATTGGGATCTCGGCAATTCTAACATCTACACTACTCCATAAGTAGGTTTGTCGGTTTTTAAAATGCAACTTCAAAGTAAGTGATAAAGTTGAAATTGTGGTGGAATACTATCACAATAATGGAAAAAATCCAAAACTGAAGTTAAGTCTCTCCAAAATACAGACATTAATAATCTCGATATCTACTACGTGTATATAAAATAAAAATCTATCTCAATCCATCTATTAATAAAGAGAGAAATAATTTAATACTCCTACATAGATGCCTATTTTGTAAAGATGCAATTTGGGAATTTTCTAGGCAAACCCAACGTGTACACAAATTACAATGCGAGCATTTTAAAGAATTCTTTTCAGTTCTCTATTCATTCTAAGGCTCTTTCACGTGGTCGACTTGAGATATTGCAAAATTTCATTAAACAAAGAGCCCGAGCAACTGCCGGGCATAACCAACACCTCCTAGACAGAAGGTTCCGCAATGAAACTTAATACATTATATCAGGCCTTATGTGTAGGTGGTGTTGGCATATCACCTCGTTGACAGTAAACACTCGATCAGAGGACTCGTGGCAACGTAAACATCAAAGTTTCACGTTAGAAATTCTGGGCGCTCAAGGATCAAATTTCGCTTTTCGTTGAAGACTTCCATGACTATTGTAAGAGTCCTATTCCAACACCACCTAGACCAACGATATAACGGGCCCCAGCGCGGAAAAGCAACGCCACCTAAAAAAACAAGGCCTGCTTGCTGACTGCGTCATCAAACGAGGGCTGACAATCCAACCTTCATTGTTTCAACAAACGAAAAAACACTGATTACAACAAGATTGGATTGCCAGCCTTCTTTTGATGACGCAGTAAGCAGGCTTTGTTTTTTAGGTGGCGTTGAGAAAAGTCCGAGTAACAATGCAATCTTCATTGTTTCCATCCTAATTTTAACAAGCCGTATTTTTTCATTTGTTGGAAATAATGAAGCTTGGATTATTGGCCGGACTAAAATGATCAGGTGACTTTACATGGCTGGGGCAATACCAATGACTGCTAGAAAGAAAGCCTATGCACTAACAATTCATACATTGTTACATCATCATAAAAAGGCAATGTTAATCGTATTTCTACCAATAATAAGCTCTAAATTATGACTTCTTATGATCATGTAACAACAAGGTATGAATTTTCAGTGCACAGGCTTTCTTTCTAGGAGGTGTTGGCAATACCGCCTACAGAGAAAGCCTGCTCACGGAAAAATCATACATTGTTACATCACCTACGGTAGGGTGTAGCCCACGTGAAAGACAGGCCCTGGCCAACACCTCCTAGAGAGAAGGCCTGCGGACAAAAGTCACCTGCGCAGGCCTTCTCTCTAGGAGGTGTTGCTCTGGCGCGGAAAAGTCACCTGACCATCTTAGTCCGAATAACAATGCAATCTTTACGTTACATCATCATAAGTCGACCAAATTTAAAGCTTATCATTGGTAGAAATGCGGTTAACAATGGTCGAAATATGACGATGTAACAATGTAGGACGTTTCAGTTGTTTGGCTTTCTTTCTAGGAGGTGTTGCTATTCCCCATCATCATTGTTACCTCAATTTAGGTAAAAAGCTTTCAACTGGAATCCAAAATTGCTTTAGTAATATACTACTGAAACTTCTAGAATATTTGTTAATGAAGAAATTTTTTTCATTTTTATTTGCTACTACTTTTACTATTACTACTATTACTACTACTACTACTATAATACAGCGTCGAGTCACTGAATTATGACCGCCACTTAGGTTTATGTAAATACGGTTCCGCCCCCTCACAGGGGGGGGGGGCGGCGCCGGATAAACCTGCCTGTTGAAAAACATATAAAGGTGGTTTCAGAGGAACTGTCGCTGTCATGGGTAAAGCAGGCGACTTAACAGAGCTTGATAAAGGTACGATCATCGGGTACCGTGCAAAAGATGGCAGCATTTCGGAAACCGCAGCTTTTGTGAACTGCTCGCGTAGTGCCGTTGTGAAGGTGTACAATGAATGGAAGAATGGGGACTGAGCGGAGTGAGCGGGACTACGGGCCGTCAATGAACGGAGTGAGCGGCGCTTGTGACGGCTTGTTAAGAGTGATCGACGCGCTACCGTGATCTCTGCTGTTCGCATGGACACACATTCCTGTTGCCACCTTCCAAGCACTCATCGAGTCCACGCCCCGTCGCCTAGTTGCTGTTTTCGCTGCAAAAGGAGGCTATTCGGGTTATTAGGTAGGTGGACTCGAACCTGTAATTATAAAAAAAAACTATTTCTTTAAAGTAATCAGGAGGTCATAAACTGTGACTAAAAGGGGAGGACCAGGTCTGTTAAGCTTGGATTTAACTGAAATTTAAATATGTTGTTACGCACCCTTCCCACTATTCTATGGCATAGTAATTCATGCTAATGAGCATTAGTTCACGAGATATAATTATTTAAAGTTAGTTATGTAGGCTAGTGATCTATACTTACGAATTCGGAGAGTGCGACATCTAAGTATCAACGTGGTCATGTGGGTAAATCGATAGATTACAATGCTGCTGATCCTGGGTTCAAATCCTACTCCTCTCCTAATTTCATATAATTTGTTTTTTAAACATGTTTTTGAACAAATTATATATGAAACTAATATTATTTATTAAAAACATATTTTTATAATATTTTGCATATTGTATTTCATTTGAGGAAGGTAACAAATTATTTATTTTTAATAAGTTATCATTATTACAAGATTTTCTCCGCGCGAAGTTTGTGCGGTAATTAATTTCAAATTCACTTCAAATTGTTCCGTGTGACGAACTCACACGTTCTCCTTTATTTATAGTTTGATGATATTATTATACAGGGTGGATACAAAAATCAGCCCCCCCCCTTTTTTTTTATTTTCGTAACCGAAGCAGATATGTCAATTTTGATGAATCCAATGAAGAGGAAGTTGTGCGTGACCTATCTCATGGTGCACTTTTCATCTTCCCAAATATGCAAATTAGGACACATTCATTATCCTATCTTAAAAACCATAACAGATACACGAAAAATTCCAATTGAAGACTTGTTCAGCATGGGATTCCCAACAAAACAAAAAAAAAATTCCAAAATCCGATGAACGGATCACCAACAATCACAGTTGAATTTATTAGTTACCTCCCTATGCACTTCACAGAAAAAATTAAATGAAATTGGGAAAGGCGCAGGATTTGAACCCGGGATCTTAAGCATTGTAATCTATCGACTTACCCACATGACCACATTGACTGCTTTGTTGAATTTCACACTCGACCGGATTTGTAAATATAATAACTAACTTTAAATAATTATATCTCGTAAAGTAATGCCCATTAGCACGAGTTACTATGCCACAGAATAGTGGGAGGGGTGCATAACAACATATTTAAATTGCAGTTAAATCCAAGCTTTAAGATACTTAAATAGTGTACACTAATGTACGAATATTAAAACACTTGAGTGTACACGACGTGTTTAAGTGAACTATCGTATTGTAAAGTGGCCAATGACCACAAAGACTGCAAGTAGTATCATAGCCCCCTAGAGAGTAAAAAATGCATTCTAAATAATCATAAAAAGTGGGGATTCAATTTGGAATTGGTTGATCTTAAAGGGAATCCGGTCGAGTTCGGAGGTGAGGTCGCTCGGCGTCCAAAAGCATCCATCCATTCATTCAAACGAACAAACTTCATAAATCAATAAACAAGTTTTCTCTTTATTAAGAAATCATTTTATTATTTCCATTATTATTGTTTTTGTTATTCTACATAAATAAATAAATAAACAAACAAATAAATAAATAGAGAAAGAAAGAAAGAAATAGAAAGTTATTTTGAGCAGTTTTGTTCATTTACAAAAATAACAACTTTTCTATAATAAAATACGACAAGTGATGTTTGTTACATTCAAAAATAACCGATCGCAATGGATGGAATTAAAATATAAAACAAGAATCGAAAAAACCATTTACAACAGTCTTTTCGGAGGACTAGAATTGTCGTAGAGACGTTGAATACGCGGAGGATCCCCTTCCTTTGACGTTGTGCAGAGGAGGAGATTAAGAGGCGGGGGTGGAAGCCGTAGGTCCTTGTTGAATCAGGTGAGTGCTGGTGGAGGTGGTGGTAGGGTAGTGGCCAGAATGCAATCGATTAAGGCGACGACAAGAGTGATGATTATTTGGCGTTTAATTCAGAATAAACCTTTCTTTCAGCTCGTTGAAGGGGGGGGGGGGGAGTGGCTGAAGCCCTTTTTTGCATATTTCATTGGAAGGCGCTCTCCAATCGCCGACTGGGCGTTCTTGGAGTATCATCCATCACGGGACGGTGGCACGTGCTTGCCGAGCTCATTGTTGTCGCATGGAAATGAATAATTCACAGTTTTTCCTCCTACCTACCTACCCCCTCCACAAATCCTCCTCCTCCTCCTCTTTTCTTTGCTCTCTCTCTCTCCCCTACCCCCCCCATGATGATGATGATGATGATGATAAGCATCTGAGAAAGAGCGCCGTCCGGTTCGGGGGGCGTCTGGAGGTCCCCGGGAACCCAAAATTTTACACAATTAAGGTGAAAAATGGCCGGAAGGGAGGCGCTAGATCTCCGCCACGTGATAAGTGGGGGCATTTGAAATAAAATCGGTGATAAATAAAGCTTTTTCGTTTTTTTAAAAAACCCTCTTTTCACTAGCCCACTCCCTCTTCATTTTTATAGTCACCGGAGAAAGGGGAGCCAAGAGACTTTGTGAACCAGTCCATTTTAAAAACTACTCGAGTGTATATAAAAAAAGGTCCGATGATGGATCCAGTAAGAGGACCCTCTCATGGTGAAGGCACGATCGGGAGTTCATTCGAGTCGTCGTTGGGCTTCACCGCCCCGAATTAAGGTCACTTTGACATACATACAACTGAGTGTTCGTTTAAACGACGGGTTCGGATGGAGACGCCAGGCGGGCGAGTCACCTAGGCGTAACGCAGAAAGAATCCGTGAGCGCATCCTCCTCGTTCCTCGGCAGTTCCGAGGCTCGGTCCTTGTCGCGGCACATCACCAGCGGCGCTCGGACTCCGGACTCCTTGCACCGCGGTGGTTTCATCCTCGACACGTGGTCATCGTGTTCGTGGTGATGGTGGTGGTGATGGTCGTCGTTATCGTCGTCGTCCTCCTCTTCCTCGTCCTGTTCCCCGTGCCGCTTGTCCCGTTGTCGGCGGGCGTCAGCGGCGACGCAAGTACGCAGGCATCGGCACCGTTCATGCGGCTCGACGACGCCTTCCTTCTTGTACTTGACCCGCCTGTTCTGGAACCATATCTTCACCTGCTTCTCGCTCAAGTTCAGGTAGGTGGCGATCTCGATGCGACGCAGGCGTGACAGATACATGTTGGCCGAGAACTCGCGCTCGAGCTCCAGTAGCTGGCGACTCGTGAACGCCGTCCGGATCCGCTTGCTGCTCGGCAGATCCTCGCCGACCACCGACGCATTCGTCCTGCCTGCAATCACAAGAAACGAGAACGAAAAACAAAAAGATCAATAACGATCCCTTTACCAAGTGGGACGCATAAAGAAGAAAACACACACACACAGATGACATACCAACAGACAGACAGACACCAGTATATCCGATATGGGGTCATTGTTTCTCGGCAAAGTCAATCGCGAACAACAGCATACAGGAAGAAGATATTAATATGAAAAGACGGAAGAAAAAATTCCGCGGCCTAGATTCGAACCAAAGACCACGCGTATTCAGCTGGTTTGGAAAGAAGAATTTCCCGATCTGCGACTATCATTAGTTCTCCACGCGTGGTCTACATTATAAAACACTTCATCCTATTGACGAAACGGTTTTGCAACTTAATCGTATGCAATTCGTAATGAGAAGACTCTCCAAGGTAATATATTAGGCGACTCCCACTGGTCCGCCACGACTCAATAAGCCATCACCAAGGTGAAAACGGCATAGAACCACTCAATCCGCAAGGCTTTTCCACTATCCAATTCGCTACTGTAATGAGATCAATCTCCTCACCCTTGACTCTATAGTGAAACTCTTTCAAATAAAGGAGTTTTATAAAGCATTAACCCATGCGCGACAGTGAGCACATCCCATGCATGGGCCTGCCGGTTGGCTCTTAACTACGCCCAACATTACAATTTAGAGAAAACATAAAATTCAAAGTCCCCCAATAATCTCGCCTTTCCATAGAGCACGATGGACATTCCCTAGGCAATTAACGATGCACTGCACTAGGCAATTGTAAAATTCCCACCACATCACTCATGCCAATAATTATAGAAGGTCTGTCCCAAAAATAGAAAGACAGCACTGTTAGTTATTAAAAAAGTAGCATAGAGCCACTGCAATCAATCGATTGTCAATTTTTTAATGAATAGGGAGGGTATCATATAATTAAGAAATCACCACATTTCTACGAATGTTTATAAGCACATAAATAATTAATTAAAAGTTCAGAACAAATTGTCCCATAAATTTAAAGACTCCTCCTGACTACTGACAAGGGGACCGCACGGACATGTAATCACGGATTTGGTTGAAATTTCAGGAGGTCAATCTATAACATTAATGTAAAAGGATTTGACTCAATGGCATTTTGTTTCGAAGAAAAAAAAAATATTTTACGTTGTACAACATTTGAGTCCCAGATAAGTCAAATGGGAAGAATGTTGTACAACTTAACAGCGGTGGCGTAGTGGTTAACGTCAGGTTCTGCGGATTTAATGGTCCGGGTTCAATTCCTTTAGTATTGAAATTTTTTTTTTCATTTATTCTTTTGTGCTTTTCGCCATTATTATTTGTTTGCCCTTTGTATAATAACATTCACATACATAAGCAAACTTTTTTCAATATTATCAATATTGAAAAATTTTATACATTATTTTCACGGATGGTCCGTGTTTTGGCGGCGACGATTGCGCATAGACCGTCAATAGTGCGAAGAGATATTTACACCGTGTATCTCAAAAGTCGCGTGCCAAATGGATTAATTGGTTGCTTTGATTTTGTACGTGAAATAGCGAAGTAGAGGAATAATACTGACACCGGAACAACGTGTAGAGCTGATACTTCTTTGTGTACCCGGCAAAGGATATGGTTTCAGCTTGATGGAGCAACATCGCATTATGCGCTGATGACTCGTCAAAAACTAAGCAACATGTTTCCGGACCACTGGATTGGGCGAGGTGGGGTGGCCCAGGCAGTTGGCCTCCACGTTCACCAGATCTTACACCATTTGACTTTTTCCTTTGGCGCTACGTGAAACAGCAGGTGTTTCAGACACAGCTCGAAAATCTGGATGACTTAAAGGAAAGAATCACCAACACCCTACACTGCATTCCACCAGCTACACTTTTACGCGTGACGGAAGAATATTTGGTTCGTGTGAGACATTGTCTTCGAGTGCATGGTGCCCATTTTGAACACGAACGAAAAGCTTGCGAAACCGTGTGAAATAAAGCCAACATTCAAAAACTTTTCATATGGCACGCGACTTTTGAGACATACGGTAGTTTTTTTTATTTCACACGCCACGGCAATGACTATTTTTCAATATTGTACAATACTGAAAACATTTTTGCTTATATATGTGAATGTTATTATACAAAGGGCAAACAAATAATAATGGCGAAAAACACAAAAAATGGAAAATAAAAACTATTTGCATAGAGTAATTAAATGAGAGTTATTGTCAGTGTTAGCAATGCTATACAAAGAAATTCGCGACATTCAAGCTTGTGACGTTTGGCGTTTGAAAGCCGAAGGAAAAAAAACTGTAAAAGACATTTGCCTTGCAACAGGACGATCAAAAGCATTTGTCTCGAGAATAATTTCTAAAAGACAAACACCAGGAACGCCACGGTTCGGAATGATTGGAGAATCTGATACTTGCAACGAAGGACCATCGCAGTCTCCGACAAATCTCCTCCTTCAAAAATCAACCCTTCATCGTTGCCTAAAAATAATTCCAATGTCGTTTATGGAAAAAAGGTCAAAAGAACCGCATCGTTACTGCAACATTGAAATGGGCTAGAAAACGCACGATGAATGGCTATTACAGACATGAAAATGGAATCTAGATGGGCGACATGGGAATTGACATGAACCTAAGATTTCTTCAGCAGACAGCCTGGTGGCGGTTCTGTCATGGTTTGGGGAAATTTTGCGTTTAGTGGCACTACAAGTACAGCCATTCTCAAAAGGGGGAGGGGAGGGGGAAACTTTGGTCCAGAACACGCTGAAGGATATATCTTTTGCCATTTTTGAAACTTTTTTCTGGAGAAAATAGTGTTTCAACATGGTCAATGCACCACTTCACACATCCAGATCAACAAAACAATAGCTAGATGACCATCACAACGACGTAATGAATGGATAGCAAGAAGCCCCGTAGAAAAAAAGCATATCATTACTCGAGAGATGTATCGAGATGGTCGGTACTATTCGCTTGTCAGAGAACTACAAGTCGCGATAGAAGAGTGCTTGGTGCGATATTGATACAGAAACAGTGGTCGTTTTATTTAAATTTTCGGTTTTTTATTGTTTGTAAAGTCTAGGACAAAGGAACTAATCATTTATGGTTAGTTTATTATTATTATTATTTATTAATTATGTGTTTGACCAACATGCGTATAATTCTAGAGATCGTCTCATTGTACTAGACGGAATTCAAATTGACAACCGAGTGCAGCGACTCTATGCTCCCTTTTTCAAGTAACAGTGCCGTCTCTATATTTTCGGGACACATTTTTAACTGAATGTCAAAATGAAACTGTTGGCGATCCATGTACTAGATTGGATTCATTGGATGAAATGAAAGGTATTGTTAAGGTATTGCTCGAATTTGAACTTTGTATTGAATTGTATGTGGCGTTGAGAGGTTCAAATAAGTAAATAAATTAAATAAATAAAGTCCAGTTCTTAGACAAGAAAAGGTTTATAAAAACTCCCTACCCGCTTGAATTCCGCTCTACCTGCCACGCCATCTCATAACGGTCCCCACTTCACTTATTCAATTGAGGCGTTTTGAAGCGTGTCGGGGGAGAGAAATAAATTAGAGGCGCGAGAAAAAAAGATCGGCAAGGGGTACTTCTACGGCTCTACACCTATTTTAACCTACCCCGCCATATTTATTACCCTTCCTTCTTTCCTTGCGTTTTTTACGGCTGCAAAATGGGAGCAAAAACCTCTGAGGAGCTGATAGCGATCGCTTTCAACGGGTGGCTGACGGCAGTTGGTGGCGGGGGGGGGGGGTGACCTGCAGCCCGACAGTGGTTCACCTCCTTCGCGTCAAAGAGCGAGAAACGATATAGGAGGCTAAGCAAATCACTAAGTCAACCCTTGGTCACACTATTTTTCGTGCGTTTTCGTTTACCTCAACATGAGGCATGAAGAAATGGGAGAGCAATAGAAAACAATCAACAGCCAGCGATCGTGGGGGTAAGTCAGTCCATGTTCATTATGTACACAGACAAATAAACATAAATGAAACGAGAGAGAGAGGGCTGGGTATCGATGATGTCGAGTGACGATTGGCCGTTATTTATGTTGCTTTCCACAATGGGACGTCAAAGGGCTGAGAGCAAAAAAGCCCCTCGACAAGCCCCCTCGTTAAAAAGGAGAGAAAAAAAGAGGCCTTCAAGAGGGTACCCAAAAAAGAAATTAAGTCATAAAAAAAGGGTTGCCATCTTTTTTTCCGTATGTCCAACTCCATACAAGTTCATGAAGTTAGCTCTGAGGGAGGGCAGCCGATGACAGACGACAGTAATCACGTTGTGTTGTTGGAAGAAGAGTCCAGTTCCTTTTTTTAATCGACGGGAGGGGAGATTCATCGAAGCCGGAGCAGAAGGGGTTGTTACAGAGGAGTGATGACGTCGTAGCTAGCTTATCGGTTATCGTCATCGCTACTGCCGTCTCCAAAAAAAGAAGACTAGAGACGGGTCAAAAAGTTAAAAAGAGCCTGAAAAGATACTCAGAATCTCCTCGGGTTCCCTAAAGTTCATCAAGGTAGAACCAACATCAAGGTCATTTCTACACTCGTTACTGATACTAACGTCCATAACCATGGCGGGATTCGAACCCGAGATCAGACAGACTCTCGGACATCTATCAAAAGTCCAAGCTTGTTTCTTACAACGAAAGTTGCATTTTGCACGTTTCATTTCTCTTTTCATGTGTACATGTGAGCATTATTTATGGACACCTTCTCGTTCTGATTCAAAGAACTCCATGAGCGTGTCGTTGTACTGGTGACCAGTGGCAGAATGTAACTCGAGACGAGGTCGATCAGCGGAGGAGTTCACTCAAATAAAACCTCAACAAAGAAAGATGTAAAAATAATTGAAAAATTTAATTTAAAATTGAAAAATAATATTCAATATGCTATCAAAATACAGCACAGAGCTTATACTCTCAACATTTAACTATCATTTTCATACATAGAGAATCCCAATTCCGATGACTGGACGTCGACAAACGAACGATCGTTCTAATACATTCGCAAAATTGGAAAGTGCTATGTGAACCTGGATTTTAAAAAAATATCGAACGTGTTTAGGTGAACTGTTGATTTGCCTATGTCGAGACCATAATGACTCTTCCTGCCTTTCTTTCTCAAGTTTGATTCTTTATTTCTTACTCTATATCCACCTACTTCTTCTGAGGCTCAGGGAAACAGGAAGCGGGTGTCACTTACAATTATCATCATCATTAGATTTTTCAACAAGAGTTGCGCTGTGGTCCTTTTATTAAGATCGGGACTCAAGTACAAATAGGAACTCGGCAACATAATCCAATGGGGTTGTCGTGATCTGAAGGATTTTAGTTTCTTTCTTTCTTTTCTTTTTAACATTATTATCTAACGACCGAAATGTAAGCATCTAGGCCCTCAGCGGGATACGATATCGCTGGTTTTGAGAACAAGCTTGAAAGCTTAAGTACAATCTCAGTAGGTGATCCCCTGCTAAGCTAATTTTTCCAAGATCCAACGGTTATATGTATATAGAAAAAGTAATAATGACCTACAACCATTAGAACTGTTATAATCACACCTTTCATGCCCCAAGGTTCATAGACTAAATTACTTTTGGACAGACAGGTCCCTCTGCCTTTATGGTTCTCGTCCTGAGCCCTATAGCCCCTAGAGTCTTTGTAATTAAATTATAATAATAAAAAAGAAAAGACTTCAGTTTTTTAGGATTTATTATAAGTGGACAAGTGGTGGTTCGGCTTCTTTAGGCTATTACTTAACTTATTATAATTTAGAATAAAAAATAATAATTCTCAATAAATACTTCATCGCGGTACACGGTTTGAAAATCGCTGTCCTAGAGGGATGCAGTTTTAGTAATGGTTTCCCTACCTTTAACCAATGCTATCATAAAATGACAAATCAAAGATAAGGCCCACCCTCCCATCCAAGCCTTTTTCCGTAGAGATGAAACTTAACTAAACATTCAATGCCCATTGTCTGCAGGAACCCATAATGCGGGGCACCAATGTCTGTGCAACATAAAAACATTCGTACAACATTCTCACACACGAAATGGAAGAACACAATACTCACCGACAGTCAGGTAGGAGGCAAGACGTCGAGGTACGTCGTCGTGGCCGAGAGTCCCCTTGGAGTCGAGGGCGTTGGGGCCGACCACGCTGTCCTGGCGGTGGTGGGCGATCGGCGAGGAGGGCAGAGTCGATAGGTGGTGACGGTGTTGGTGATGGTGGCGTGGCGCAGCGGCAGCGGCTGCTGCGGCGGCGGCGGCGTAAGCTCCGAGACCAGGCGGCAAGGGGCACGGTGCCGGCGGCAGGCAGAGGGGGCAGCTGCCGTAGAGGCCGAAGAGGTCGGACGGTTTTCGGCTGAAGAAGGGAAACGCGGCGACCGGGTCGGGGGTCCCGGGTGGGATATCGGACGGTCGATGAAAGTGGACGGGAAGTGTGGCCGGATTTGGCGAGGTGACGGGCGAGAGTCGGGTGGCGGGGACGTCGTCGTTGCCGGTCCGCTTGACATCCTTCACGATGAGCGAGTCGACGTAGAACGAGCGCGACATGACGCGGCCCGTCCCGTCCCTCCCCCTGTGGCTCATGTGTGACACGGCAGCTGGGGCTCCCTTCTTTCCTTGTCGCTCGCGATCGCTCCTCACTCCCCCTTATATAGGCGTCCCACACTCACCCACTCCCCCCCGTCGTTCGCACGCCAATCTTTCCATTGTGTGGGCCGGGGTCGTACACGTGGCTTACGCTCTCGCCGCCGATCGATTGGCCGAGCGCGACCGAGAGCGAGCCGGTCGGCGGGGCGGAGCCAAGGAGCGGAGGACCAGCACCGCCAATGGCGAGCTTTCTCGCCGGACAGCTTTGCGCAGGCGTCCACCACGAAAACCCCTTTTCTTCACGCCCAACTCACTTTTTCCCGAGTTTCTCACTTTTTTTCCCGATTTTCCTTCGCTCTCGACGGCGATTGGCTCGTTTGGTGACCGACGGCGCAAAAGAAAGTTGTCGGCGATCAGTAATGAACGCATCGACCACCACTTAAACCGCATCTCAACCATAACTTTTTACTTCAGTATGAAAAGAAGAAAAAAATCGTGGATACTCCAAAGGAATGAGAAGTGCACCTAATTCCTTTCACGTCATTTACCTAAACACATATACACTTACATACATACAGTCCTCCCCAAAGATATTTAGAAAATGAAAAGCCATCAGGAGAACAACTACACTGTGGCTCAAAAAATGTCTAGTCACTTTACTATAACTTTTTCTGTAACAGCAAAATTGAAAGCTTACATCCAAGATTATTGAATGAAGACGACCCCGATCGAAGAAGCCCACACGGGGTCGTGATGACTTGATAAGGAACTGGATAGGAGCAAACGTTCGCCGTATTCAAAAGTAGTTCGACGCTTAGAATAATCCTTTGAACACCTGTCGTCATTGAAGGGCTCGGGGCAATAAGGATGTCACCCAAAGGAAGAATTTTTTGAGAAAAGTGATGTTATATTTTTAAAAAATCTATAAATCTGTCTTGTTGATGTTTTGCTTTACTGTGATAGCAGTTTATTTATGCAATTGTTACTGAAACAAAACTGTAAATGGATTTCACAAGCATTTAGTAAGAACTTCTTCCTATGGATGACGTCCTTATTGCACCGAGCCCTTCAATCGTACAAGTCAAAGTGGAGTTATATTCATCCCTTCATCCCTTTTAGTGTTACAACTTTTATATAGTTTTTTTTTTTCGTTTGTTGAAGTGTGCATACATTTTTGGGCCACCCTGTATTTCGGGTGAGTCGGTTTATTAAGTTTTATTTAGTCCCCTCGACATGTAAATCATTTGCATCCCTTCATATAAATTTTATCTTTCATCTATGTCTACGACAAAATAGAAACTTCCTCGCTTGCGGCGGGATTCAAATACGAAAACTGGAAACCCTACGCCCCAGCTTTCTCGGGCATGGGTCGGCAAATCTGCTCTTGAAGACGTTGATAGAGGCCCCGCAGTACATAGCGAGAAAGAAAACGCATACACGTAATTCTGACCGGTTTCGCCTTTTATTCTGGGCGTCAAGGATGTACTTATTTAAATGTCTAGGGTGTATGTAAATGAAGTAGCTTCTAGTATTTTCGAGTAAAGTAAACAAATAAATAAAACCGATAGAAGAATATAGTGGAGTGATGACGTGAATAAACGGTCGACGGACACTTCTTTTCCTTATTCCAAAAAGAACGCAGAAGTTCGCCGACCCGAATCGGCCGCCTCCCTGCCTACTTCCCCGCAACGCACAAGAGTAACGTAAGACAAGCGCTGCTCCATCGCCCCCTGACGAGACCGCTTGTTCGTCGAGAGATAATTGTTCTTCTGGCTCGCTTGAATAGGGCAATATAAGATCAAACCACCGTTAAACAATAGACTGCAGGGTCAAACGGCAACCATTACAAGTGGAATGCAATCAAATAATTAGGACAATCTCGAAAATTGGAGATGATGAGTTCGTGAACTCTTTTGGTGCCTCAACATCGAAATGTTTTTGCGCCTTTCGCATAATTAATTCTTCACGCAACCCTGGGACTAATGCAAGTAGTCGTGTTCACGCCGAGATTCGAACCCGCGATCACGACGGATTCGAGAACTGGAAAGCCTACGCCTCAGCTCTGTCGGCCACAGGATCGGCTCGATTAATGCGACTCCAAGATAAGCTGTTATCACCTTACAATCCCAACGGCAATCCTATAAAGTGGGAACACCAAAGGGCTGGACAATCGGCCACCCTGGCATTTTATGATAAACTGGCACCTTAACCTAACCTAACCTAACATACTGCGTACCAAGGATAATAAAATTTCATATTGTACTTTATTTTTTTATTTTATTTAGTAGGTAATTACAATAGCCCACAACTGGGGCCTATATGACCAAACGACCGACGAGTTGGTTCCCCGGGGGCACTAAAAAAAATACAATATAAATAATCAAACGTATAAAATTAGTATAGAAATGTAGAGAAAGAAAAGATAACGCAAAAAAATTGAACATAAACGGAAACTTAGAAAATATTAGCAATTTACTGTTAGAATTTAGGATGTTAGAGAGAAGCAAAAGTTTCAGCAAGTTTCTTTTTAAATAAATTGCAAGAGGAGAGATTATGGATATTTACAGGAATTAATGACCACCGGCGTTGATATTTATTACGTACTAAAGGGAGTCTAATTTGAACTGGCAAAGCGGGTTGAGTAAGAGTGAAAATTATTATGTAAAATAATAGGCAACGAAGAAGACCGGTGTAAATGGCGATTGGTAACCTTGTAAATAAATAAGACAAATTTGATCTCTGCTTAGAATGCCCAGCTGGGAGAATGAAGAAGAAACAGAGTTAGCAAAATTCTCAAAGACCATTTTTGGAACTGATATAAACGCTTAAGATTATAAGCAGAGTCAATGAATTCCAAAACATAAAGAGGAATGGATTAAGGCATTATAGAAGAGTAACAGACATGGATTAGGCAAATCATTAAGACGTCATATCAATCCTAATTTCTTGTTAAGATTCAGCAATAGGTAATTTGGGTGACTATTCCAGGACATAGGTGAAGACCTAAACACTTAAATTCACTCACTCGTTTGGGAGTTATAGGTTATTTGCGAGTCTTCAACGGAAAATAATTTATTGCGCTGAAAGAAGATCATATATTTAGTCTTCTTCAAATTTAGTTGCATGGAGTTAGCCAGATTCCAAACAGTGTGATAAGTGTTGTATGTATTTAACCGGGAAAACAAGCTTGAAACATCATCAGCGTATAAGATACTAAGAGCTGGAGATAAAACAGACATAAATTAAATAAAAGAGGTGATAAAAAAAACAGAGCCTTGAGGGACCCCAACATTGCGCGATATAAGCCGAGAGGAGAAACCATGAGATGTTAGAAAAAAAGCAGAGATTGGATAAAAAAAAAAATCAACCAACCATTTTACTATTTATTAATTATTACCAATAATATTTAATTACTCTCAATTACTATTAATATTTAACATGCTCTTTCACTATCCTTAATCCGTTCACAATAGTTCTGGAACATTTTGAACAGCGCGCCTACAGACATCCGGGCAGGTAGGTTGTTTTCGTCATCCCTATTTTAATTGTCGATACGGAGCTAGTTCGTGTTTAGTATTGGTTGAGAAATTAAAAATTGAAAACTGGAGCAAACGGTAAAAATATTAATGGGAAAATATGGAAAGAAAAATTCCGCGACCAGGATTCGAACCAGGCATCGCGATTTCATTAATATCTCGTGTAATGTGATCTCCCGTGCGTTCTGCAATTTTCACGATGAGCAAATAATGCGCGAACAGCGTTAGATTCTGCGTCAAACTGGGGAAAACATTCACAGAAAGCCAACAAAAATTCGCCTCGGACGGAAAAAAGCACGCTAGGTCATGCTGACAATGATCAGTAATGATGCCAATAGCGTTAAAAGTCATGAATTCCTCCTCACAACTGGTGAGACTGTCAACTATCTCTAAGTTCCGAAACGACTCCTCAGGAGGAAAAGACCAGAACTTTGGTGTAATCAGGACTGTTTTTTTTTGTCCCATCATGACAACGATGTCTTAAATTTCGTAATTTTTTAATAGAAAAACATAGAATAAATGTACTTCCTCAACCCTGTGTACTTCCTGATCTGGCTCCAAACTAAAGAGATTGGGCACCATTGAGGAGATCAAGGAAAACGAGAACTAAAGATGATTTCAAAATGAGCGTTCAAGGAGAACTGCTTCAAAAAGAGGAAACTCCGTTGGGACAAGCGTATTTGTTGGAAAGGAGGGTGCTTTGAAGGAGATCTAACTTTGAAGACATCTAATTTGAACGAATTCTTAAAAAAGAAAAGTTCCGGAACCTTTGGAATAGGCCCTGTATTTAATTTTCCACTCAACACGTCAAATAGGTTCATTCATTTCCACTTGGCCTCCATTAAGACACGAATAGGTCATTTCCGATCCTTCATCCAACTTATTATTCTAACTTAACTGCTAATACTTCGGACGAAGAAGTATCAAAAAAAGGTGGGAATCGGAGAAGAGGGTAATGGGGAGGTGTGGAGTGAGTGGATGGTTCGCGTGATCGGGATCGCTTCTCGCACTGTTGAATATTAATGAGCGCCTATTACGTTCCACGCCCCGTGTTTGTAACCGAAAGATGAGCAGTAACGACAACAAACAATAAAAAAGAAGGCGACCGCAATTGTTCGTTCGCTCGCCGTTTCCGGAAAAATTACGCGGAGCCATCCACCAATTTCCTTTTCGCATTCGCTCTCTCTCTCTCTCGCTCTTTTTTGGACTTCATTTGTTTTGCTTAACGCTTTTAATATTGCTTACGGGGGCGTTCAATGGTGCTCTCCCATTTGGAAGACGACACTCACTCTCATTGCATTTCCATCATCTTTTGTTGCCGCCACGTTTTAACGACCGTCTTACGATCGGAGCTTTCCTTTTTTTTAAACAATTATTTCTCACGAGTCATAAAAATCGGGTTTCCGGCTTTCCTTTCATAGACGTTTTTAAAATGGCACGATAAATTTCACGAATCCACTGTTAAGCACTGGACAACGACACTTTCCTTCGCATAAGAAACGATTTTTGCGACAAAAGTCAAGTCCACGCTCCTCCTCATAAGAGAAGAACAGAGACTTCTCAAAAAAAAAAAAACAAAAGAAAACTACATCCAACAAAATTCTCGCTCCACTCTTAAAAAAGAAAGAGAGACGTTCCACTGGCGTTCCCTTCTTCTTCTCTTTATTTATGCGTTCTCCATTTTTTGTTTCTTCTTTTAACGCATGAAAAGCAACTTTTGATGAAAAAGTGTAGCCAAAATGAAACCGGAAATTGGCATTCGTTCGTTGCGTCGGCTCGTCCTCCTCCTCCTCCTCCCTCCCTTCCTTCCTTCCTCTTCTGAGAAGCAACATTGGAATCAAATGACGAATGATGATTCGCTCTATTTTTTTGCATTAACACTCTCATGATTACTCTCTATTTACCTGTATCGTTTGCTAATTCTCATTTCCGGCAGACGAACTCGATAAAAAGAGAGAAGCGAACACTGGATGCTTCGAAGAAAGAAAGAAAGAAAAAGAGAGAAAAAAATAGCAAAACGAAACGCACCTTCGTCACCCCATTACCATTTCGTTGTTATTATTACTTTTTTTTTAATCTTCCTGTTTGTCCATTTCGTCGTGTACCATCGCGTATCGAGTGGCCTCATTATAAGGGCAGGCTAATTAAAACCATTCGGCCTTTCGATGTCATTCGCTGAAACGGTCGGTCACTCCCGTTTCCGGCGCAGTGGCAACCGTTTCGCCACGACACTCGCCCACCCACCCACCTACTTCGATTTGAACGAAGGGGCATCGAAGTAGTCCTGACCAATTCGACACCTTAACGCTGTCGCATTCGCTTACTTGCTTTCGTTCAACACTTGTCCCACATATTCCGCCCATTATGACAGGACTCAAAATTTAGGAGAGGGGCCTAAAAAGGAATCAAAATTTGGCTAGATGAAGTTGGTTACATGAAAAGACGCTTTAACTAATTCCTCCCATAGCCTCATGCATATCTTGCCGATTGGCTTTTAACTGCGCTCAACATTAGAAGAGAAGAGAAGATATCCAATACAAACGCGTTACAATGCTCCAGTACGAGGGGCAGTGAGGACGTGGCGGAATTCTTCACGGATGGGATGAAAAAAACTGGTTCGCCGTTAGGAGAAATGTGTAGATATAAATGATGACTATGTTGAAAACTTTTTGTAGCTAATAAAATACACTGAAGAGCCAAAACATTATGACCGGATCACGTGGAAGGCACTTAATTAAGTGGGAATGGTATTTAACTGCTGCTGGAGAAGGTAAGGAATCAGTCTTGTACTTAATTTTGCGAGTGATGGAAAAGCTGCTGATCTAAGCGAATTTGATAGCGGGCAGACTGTAATGGCCCGAAGACTCGGAACGCGTATCTCCGAAACTGCACGACTGGTAAAGACGGCAAAGGTGAAACCAGTTGGATAAATGATGGATCTGCCGTTGTTAGTATTTATGCAAAGTGGATAAATGATGGTGAAACCAGCATTAGACGCCAAGGTGTTGGACGCCCACGCGTCACATCAAAGAAAAAGGACGTCGGAGACCGTCCCGCTTGGTAAAGCAAGATCGGCGCCAGTCAGAGGCCCAGCTGACAGCCTAATACAATGCAGGTCCAAGTGCAAGTTTTTCGGAAGAATACAGTTCAGCGGACACTGTTGGATATGGGAATGCGCAGCAGACGTCCCACTACGTCAACTACGCCTACAGTGGGCCCGGGAACATCGAGACTGGACCATGGATAAGTGTAAGAGTTGCCTGGTCGGATGAATCACGATTTCTTATTCATCACGTCGATGGTCGTGTTAGGGTACGCCGACTTCTAGGCGAACAGTTGCTTGTCCCCCCCCCCCCCCCATACATCAGGCCATACACAGGCTGGTGGTGGCGGTATTATGCTTTGGGGGGGACGTTCTCACGGGCGGCTCTGGGACCCGTAGTTGTGGTAGAACGGACCATGAAAGCTGCGGCCTATCTGAACATCATTGCGGACCAGTTGCACCCTTACGTGGCGTCTGTCTTCTCAACTGGAAATGGAATCTTCCAGCAGGACAACGCTCCGTGTCACGAGGCTCGAATTGTGTTGGAGTGGTTCGAGGAGCATAAGGATGAATTCCAATTAATGTCCTAGCTACCTAACTCGCCGGATCTTAATCCGATAGAGCACATTTGGGATGTCATGGAGCGGCAGCTCAGAGCTCAAACATCACCATGTCGAAATATCTCGACTTTGCGTGACCGCTGCTTAGACATTTAGTACAACCTGTCTCCAGTCACTTACCAAGAACTTGTGGCATCCTGTAGCTCTTTTGCAGGCCAAAGGTGGTCATAATGTTTTGGCTCTTCAGTGTATATTCATAACTTGAATAACTTTTTTTGCGAGTTATGAGCGACTGTGTACTAGTTTTCATTAGGTAGTGTTAAGGTATTGTACGATACTTGAACATTGTATTAGATTTGTAGACGTTCAAATAAATACATAAAAAAAACTTAATAGTCGTTTTGTTTCGGAATCCTATTAATAGTACCAAGTTTTGCCCTCTGTCACAATTGAATCAGAAAGTTCGTGCAAGTATCCACCGTTTTCTCTTTGCTCATATTAGGCGAACTGTTTCTCGGTTAAGGTTTAACACTTCTTCTATCATTTTCAGATTCATTCGCCGATCACTTAACAAAAGTTCTCTCACCTTCTCGACCGTTTCATGCGTTCGAACAATTTTCGGACGTCCCGTGTGTTCGTCGTTTTTCAACTCTTCCCGGCCATCACACAATCTAGCGAACCAATCTTTCACCATACACTTGCTTTATCAACTTGTAAGTTTCCTTATCGGTTTTTTCCAAGTTTAAAACAGAACTTAATATTTGCCCTTTGTTCCACGTTTAACATTGTAACGTCAACTAATGATTGCGTACGGTTGAAGTATGAGAATATATAGGCGCGCGCAATTTTGTTGTTGCAACTTTTACACGCGGCAGCGAGGATCGAAAACGCGCATCGTCGTGGTCGCGCATGCTTGAACACGTTCAAAGTTAGCGTCAGTCTCGTTTACTAAGTTATAAATTGGGAAATTTTATTTTGTTAACCCATTTACGCCGAAATTGGTAAAAATGGAAATGGAGAATTCATATCTTAAAGACAAAAAATATTTTACAAAGACATAAAAAAATTACAAAATTATTTTGAAATGCAGTACAAGTTTCGCCATCTATGGACGACAGCATATAATTTCAAATAATTTCAAAGTAACTTTGTATTTTTTTTTATGTCTTTGCAAATTATTTCTTATGCTACAGAATATAAATGTTAAGATATGAAGAAGTCTCAATTTCCATTTTTACCAATTTCGGCGTAAATGGGTTAACAAAATAAAATTTCCCAATTAGCATTTTATGAAGTGGCGCCTGAAGCGAGAGGATAGGCTACCCAGCACTACTGTCCTCTATAATTTTGCAACACCCTGTACATATGTGGTTTCGGCTCGAAGCCCATCTTCAGGGGCTAAATTAGACGTCAAAATGCAGTTAGACATAAATTGATCAAACAATTTGAAAATAATCAATAGACAGTAAGTATTTACACAATAATAGTGTCATTGTATTTATGCCGTAGTGTTAAGGAAACAACGGCGTAAAACGTAAAGTAACAAGATTATGTCTTTAATTTTTTCCACGTAATAAGATAACCTTTCAGATCTTATTTGCTTGTGTGTTTTTAATTGGCTTTTATCTAGGATCCCGTCAATAAAGTTCACCCATCTTTTATCATGTACGCTTCTGGTAGAAAGGTGACTTACCTGGTGAATACAATTCAGGGAGTTTGTTTGTTTGTTCGACAGCACTTAAGTTATTTTGCGCCCTTTCGCATGACTAATATCTGTACACAATCCGAGAATTCAACATGATTATTATCTTTTACGCATTCCGGGGACAAACACAAACATCCATGGCCACGGCGGGATTCGAACCCGCGACCTGACGGATTCGAGAACTGGAAAGCCTACGCCTCAGCCCCTCGGTCTGTTGTCGGCTACCTTTTCACTAGCGCTTCTCATCTCACCAAAACAAACGCTACACGCCTATGTGGCAGAAGAAGTGGATGGATGCTTGGGCTCTCCTTCACCTGTTCTGAACAAATGTCTTGTTATGCAGCAGATGCTTGGAAAAGAAAAGCGTAAAGATGTATCGAACCAATTTCTACGGGCAAACTGGACCAGAGAATCTTTCAATTCGACTGTACGTTAGATGACGCAATGGATACAATGCAAAGCCAAAGCTTAATATTAAACAAACTTAGATTCGTAGGGATTAAGAAAATAGTGTAGAAGTTGAGGTTGTATTCGTGTTGGCTACAAATAAGTTCCAAAATCTGTTGGTGATCAGATATTATGTGCAGCAATAAAAGTACGAGCAAGTGTCGATCAAATGGATTTCAGGGTGCCCCTTTTAATTGGAGCATCTGTCACTCTATGCAACCCAAATGTAAAGTGATTGCAGGTACAGGACAGCAATCACTGCGCAAATAATACCGAGTGGCTGAGTACCAATTGTTCGAAACAGATATTTTGGAAGATCAGCAATATTGCGAAACCTCAATCAAAGCTTACGAGTGGAAAAGAGTCATGGGGTCCGATAAAATCCCCAATAAAGCTTATGCCGTGAAATGTCCAACATAGGTATAGGTAGTGGTATTCATCTGGCTCTCAAGGGTCGTGTCACTCGGCCACGCTACGTCATTAGGGCCGCACTGAATGGAATAAGCTATCCCCCCCCCCCCCCACACACACACACAGAGTTAGAACAGTGTTTGTTTTAGTTTAACTGAGATGGGCTTTAACAGAACATAACCCACGACTTAACTATCATGGCAGTTGGATTCGAAGTTGCGGCAGACCCTGTCTGTCTTTAAACATCTCCGAAGTCTTTGGCAGAGGGTTACAACATTCCACCAGAGACTGTTCAAGGCAAACGGAGGTCCAACATCTCACCCATTAAGACACACGCTATCTTACCACATATCCGCATTCTTTTGTCCAGATACACACTATTTTAAGGACAGAATTTGTTTTCTTTCACATTCGTCACACTTGCCTTATATGAAGAGTAAAATACTTTGTAAGAACTGTAAACGTGAGGCTAATCTGATAAGCGGCTTTATCGAAGCGCCTTCTCACATTTGGTGTTCTAAGGGTGGATATATCCAACCCTCCAACTATTGCATTTATTTTATTAGATGCCCAACTATGTATGTATTAGAGTGAGAAGTGAGCGGGTGTCTTTCAAAGCGGCTCGTTTAATTCGTTGTCGCCTACAAATGAGGAGGACAACAACAATGCAGCTGCTAATCAGATTAGACTGACAAAAGAGACTTTAAATGTCCCGCGAAGACGCCGGCCTACAAAAGCGACCGACCAAGACGACGACGACTGTTGGAAACCGAGTCCAGCACCGCAGATACCCCCTACGACATTGACAGCGCGTGAAATCCCCGGCACACGAGCACGTGGCTCTTCCACAGTCGACCCCCCCCCCCCGTCCATTTTGGCTTTTTGGATTTCATTTTTGGCGTCGACGATCGAATGAGGACCGAATTGCCTTCAAAAAATATTCATGGGGTTTCATTTCCCGTTGATAGGGCGTGACATCGAGAACACGTGCGCGACAACTATTGCCACGTGCAGCTGCGGCCTTTCTCTTCTCCGACCCCCGCCACAGCGACTGGCTGCCCCCTCACCAAAGGCCCCTCTAATGCGCTCTAACGAGGTTGACGCCGCTACGGCCCTTCCGACTTCACTCTCCCCGCCGTAGAAAATCGCTGAGAGAGGAGGAGCTTCTTTTTTCTTTTTTTTCCTTTTGCCGTGTATTGCGTCACCAGATGTGGACGGGAGGGTCCGTCGTGGCCAATTTCTCAGCCTCCGTGGCGGATCGGAGCCCTTTTGAGCCGCGGGGTTCGGGCCGTCGACAACGGCGGCAGCTGTCACGGGCAGAGAAGCGGAAAATATCGGGGCTCCCGGTCGACATTGAATCCCATCCATCAACCCCCGATGCCGGAGACGGCTAAGCGACTCCGGCAAACGAAATCCAAACCCATCCGACACTGAAAATTTGCTAAGAGAGAGAGAGGAAAAAAAAACAGTAAAAAAATAAATAAAAAATGCACATTTAATGATTTTTAATAGAAAAAAAAATCCACCTCCAAGCAAGAAAGGCCTTACGGTAGCTAAAAAAATCCTCCCCGAGAGAGAAGCGACTCCGGAAAAATCCTCCCCAAGAGAGAGAAGGACATCATCATCCCCAAATTTTCACTTTCGAATCCTGGGTCCCTGATTTTTCAGTTGAGACGGATAATACTACGGATAATTTTTCAGTTCAAAAATTGAGACGGATTATGGGAGGGGGGGGGGGAGGCGGCGGAGATATTTTGCGTATAGAAATATTCTAATTTCTATAGAACAGAAAATTATTTTTAAAAGACAATTTTTTATTAAAACGCTACCAAAACAAGATTTTACTTTTTTCTTTGCTTTCCATACTATCAAAAATATAGAATTCTAATTCTGAAAATCATTTCCTCCCATAAATAATTACTCCCACATACAAAAAAAGGCATGATAAAAGATTTTACCAACTATCGTCCTATTTGTGCATTATCCGCTCTCTCTAAGATCACCGAAAAACTGATGTTTACTGCTTAACCAGATTTCTCTGGTCCGTAATCCCAAGAAATCAATTAGGAGGCAGACCCAAAACACCAATAGAATATACAATGTTAACTATCTGGCAGTACATTATTAATGCAATCGACAAAGGACAAATTAGCTACTTAGTCAACACAGACATACTATCAGCGGAATTAGCTGATTATTCACCTCAAAACGTCTTGGATTAGATGACCACTCTTTAGACTCCTCTGCGACTACTTTAATAATCGGATCAACTACATCGATACCCATCAGAACGTGTTCAAATGTCCCTCTATCAGGGGTATTCTGCAAGGCTCCCCCATTGCTACAGTTCAGTATGCCGCCCCTACAGCACAAATTTATGATTTACCACTGAATTGTAATACGAGGGTGGGCTGAAAATTAATGCCTCCATGGCTGTAACTTTTTTATTTTTTAACAGATTTTCAAAATTCTTTTTGTATCTGATACTCACATTTCTCCTCTATGTAATGCACTATTCACTTTTCGACATAGTCCCCATCCCTTTCCACGCATTGTACCAACGCGTGACTAGTCGGGTGAACCCGTCGGAGAGGAATTCCGGGGTTGTCGTCGACACGAGGATCGAATGGCAGCTTTGGATCCTCTTCTGCAGCACGATAACGCCACACGTCAGAGGGGGTTGCAGCGCCTACATTTCAAAGATGAAAAACTGCAGTTCAAAAATGAAAGACTTTGCACCTTGCGACTTTCACCACTTCCCAAAGAGGAAAGAGCACCTTAAGGAGCATGAGTTGCGTTCTGACGACGAGGTGAAACCTGCCGTTCGCTCTTGGTGTCGACAACAACCCCGGAATTCCTCTCCGACGGGTTCACCCGACTAGTCACGCGTCGGTACAATGCGTGGAAAGGGATGGGGACTATGTCGAAAAGTGAATAGTGCATTACATAGAGGAGAAATGTGAGTATCAGATACAAAAAGAATTTTGAAAATCTGTTAAAAAATAAAAAAGTTACAGCCATGGAGGCATTAATTTTCAGCCCACCCTCGTATATCATCCTATGTAGATGACAATTTCTTATACAACAAGTCTTTCGGTAATTCTGAGCGGTCTCTTGCTGAGCAGCAGATCCAACAGATGTTAAGGCATTAAGTGATGGATACACAACTCAAGGTTTATCTTTCAATGAGGCCAAAACGAACAGTGTAATCATTAACAAACAGAAACAGTTCCCACTGAAAACTTGCAAAGTATTGGGAATTAATTTTAAATATAAATTAAATATTGGGAATTAATTGTTAGTATTTGAAATTTCTTTCGGACATAAAACTGTTTTTCAGATATGATGCTATCATAAAGATGCTGTTGAAGTTGCTTTTCAATGTGCCAGAAACGATTCGCGCAGTTAAGGAGCTTTCAGTCTTAATTTAGTGTTGAATTCCCAAGTGACACACATTTCCGACCTCTGAGATGACCAAGTGAAAGTTGGAGAGAAATTATGAGCAAAGACATGGAAGAGAAAGACCTAGATGTAGGAATGTTGGAAAATCGTACACTTTATAAAAGATTCATAAAGAACAGCGACCCCCCCCCCCAGAAGGAAATGGGATAAGCAAAACGTCCTAGAATCTTTATATTCTTCCAAAACACATCGCATTGCTTTTCTTACTTTTGCAAATCTTGTCATTCTTAGCTTCGTTGTATCCCACCAGGAACACTGTCAAGTAAATAATGATAATAATAATAATGAATGCTACACAAATAAATTCGAATAACAACGGATAAGACTATACTGCACGAAAACAGACGTGTAGATAAACAAAACAAGGTAATAGAGTATAACTGATATTTCCATTCCATTTGTAAAAGACACAGACGGAAAAATATCTCTAAACAGATAGGCCTGTTTACAAAATTAGACCTTTTTAATGTTCGCTTTTGGGGGACAATAAAGTTCATAGTGTTCCAAACGCTCTTGGGGTTATTCCACACTCGCTCTACAAAGGACAAAATTGGCTCCATCAAGAAATCTGGAATTTATGAATTACCTTGTGGAACTTTGGGGCTGTTTACAAAAGTCAGTCAAAAAGTCCCGTGGAGGTGAGATGGAACGAACACACCACCGTAAACGCATTCTCCTGCTCTTCGAACCATGCACGGATACTGCGCGCTATATGGCACGTCGCATTGTCCTGCTGGAAGATGCCATCGTTCTGAGGAAACACAATCTGCATTAAGGGTGGACATGATCCGAAAGGACAGATGATCCATGGCGCCGTCCACAATGATGAGTGCACCCAGGAAATGCCATGAAAAAATTCCCTAGACCATAACGCTGCCTCCTCCGGCCTGGACCCTTGGGGCAGGAGTTGCAAGGTGTTTGTTTTCTGACACTGAACGCTGTAACGCCATCGCCCATCTGTTCGATGGAGCAAAAACCGTAATTCATCGAAAAAAGCCACCTTTCGCCACTCTGTTGCTATCCAGTTGCAGTACTTGCGTGCAATGTCAGTCTTTGTCGCCGGTGAACAGCCGTCGGCATCGGTGCACGAACCAACCGCCTGCTGCGAACGTTCGCTGAACTGTCGTCGAGGATTCACGTTTGGTAGCCCTCTTGTTCATCTGGGAGGTCAGTTGGTCCACGGTTGCACGTCTGTTCGCTTGCACGCAGCTCCGTAGCCGTCCTTCACCTCTGTCATCTATGGCCCGTGGTGCCACACATTCGGCACGTCGCTGATTTTGGATATTGCCATTCTGCCACGCACGGTACACTTTCACCACGGCGGCACGCGAACAGTTCATAAAACTAGCCGTTTCGGAAATACTGCCGCCCTTGACTCGGAAGCCGATGATTATGCCCTTTTGGAGGTCGGATAAATCGCTACGTTTCGCCAGGACTCCAACAATTACAATGTTTTCTGCTTCCCTCTGACACCCTTCCTACAACCCAATCTCAAAAGTATGGAATAATTCTATTTCATATGCTAAGAAGATCTTAGTTTATTCATAAAATTGTACACAGAAAATATATGCAAATAAGTTCTAGACAACATTTTTTAAAAAACATGTACTACAATTTCCAAAAAAACAGAAATAGCGAAATAAATTTATTGTTTTAGAAAAATTCTAGTTATTTAAAGTGATTAATCGTGTCTCATAATTATGGAATAACGAATATTTTGTCGCAGAATAATAGAATAATCTTAGAAATTGTGTGTTCTGATTACCATAGACTCCAATATTTTACTAGGGGATATGAGTTCAGCAATGTTTGTCATAAAGCATTCAGTATTTCTTTGACATATGAATCGTTACTTGATTGTTTTTGTTACAATGGGCAAATCAAAAAACTATTAGTTTCTCAGAAGGAATTGATTGTAAGTCTCAGAAAAACTAGAAAAACACAACAGCAAGTAGCAACAGAATTGCATATTTGGTCAAGGAAGTGTATCAAAAATATTCACAGAATTCAAGAAAAATGGATCTGTAACCTCAGCAAAGAAAAAAACTGGGAGACCAAGATGCACAACTAAGCGCGATGACATACAACTCAAAATGATCGTGCTTAAAAAAAGGTTCATATCAACTAGTTTGGAAAGATCATGGTGTGAATGTTAGCATAGAAGATTATTAGAAGCAGGGTTTAGATCAAAAGTTCCAAAGAAGAAACCTTTGTTGACACCACAGCAGAGATCAAAACGTGTTGCTTGGGCAAGGATCCATCGGTCATCACCTACAAAGTTTTGGCAAAGTGTTATCCTGTGTGTCGAAAGGAAACTTGAAGTGCCTGTTGGACAACTTGATCATGTGTGGAGAAGAGACGATGAAGCATTGGAGCCAGGGTGTGTGAAACAAGTCGTTAAGGATCCAGGTTAGTGTGATGGTGGGATGCATTTCTATCCATGGGCCAGGAAAAGTGTTATTCCTTAAAGAAAAGATAAATTCAGAAGCATATCAGTCGAATCCTGAGACAGGAATATTAGAAACAATTGAAAACCATTTTGGTGATGACAATGTTATTTTTCAACACGACCTAGCATCTTGCCACAACTTGAAATCTACCAGAGCATGGTAGTCTAATTTTGGAATTGATGTTTTGTCCTGGCCAAAAGAATCGCCAGACTTAAATCCTATCGAAATTTTATGGGAGGATATGAAAAAGTTCATTCGAAACACTGAGAACCCTCCTAAACAAAGTCTTCAACATTTAGGGGACAAACTCACAATTGAAAGATGCAAGCAGCTAATTTCTTCAATTCCTAATAGATGTGTGTCAGTAGTTAAACACCGAGGTTTTTCAACAAAATACTAAACCTTTTAAAAAAATTTTGTGTAATTATTCTATTATTTTGCGACACAATTTTTGTTATTCTTTATTTCTGAGACAACATGTATTTACATTTGTTACCTTTTCTTTTGATGTAATATTCATTACATTTTGTCCCTTCGTTTTTCTGATGAATGTGATACACAGATTACAAAAAAATATTGCTAAGTTATTTTCATAAAATTTGTTGAAGAATTCATGAATACAGTGTAAACCCATCATATGAAATTGAATTATTCCATACTTTTGAGATTGGGTTGTATACCCCCCCCCCCCCTTCTGATATTGGTACGTACCTTCTGGACGTAACCATTTTCCGCTGACGTTGAACGTAGGGGGTAGTCACATTAATGTGACTGGACTGTGTCTTTGTCTCCTAGATCCCTTTGAAACGCTTGAAATTAATCGAAATAAGTGGGAACAATTATTAAAAACCTTGACCCTGGTCTCTTGGTTGACTCAAAACTTGTTTCAATTAGCACTTATTTTTCGACCCTGTTTTTCTTGTTATTTTACCTGATAGGGTATGTATGTACTTTTACCTTATTGGCTCTCTATTAATGTCTTTGTAATTTTAGCTGAATGGCTCTTTATTGAATGACTTTATCTATTTAAACGAACCTGCTCTCTCATTATTTTATATTCTTGCTGAATGATGGCCATATGATCGTCGAAATGAACATACAAGAGGTAAAACCTATTTTATGTGGACAAGAGATTTCATTATTTCTACTATTCATTTATGTATGTCCACAGTTCGTGTCTTATTCATCAATAGTGGCAGTGCTAGTAGAGGTGCGTAAACCAAAATAAATGAACGTAACTGTGGAAGTAAGAAAGTGATGGACATGGAATAAGAAATTCCCAGCTACTGGTGACTTGTGTTCCTAGTGAAGAGAAAAATCTACCGGTTGTACACTTTCAATCTATCGAGCTACGGTCTCTTTGACGCTTATAGACCGGACCGCTGAGGCAATCGAAACCGACACGATTTGCCGTCCCCTTGGCTTTGGGTCTCTTCGAATCGATATTTTCACCGTGGGAAAGTACGTGCGTAGGCGTACACTTCGTTATTGCGCGTCCGCCGGTTACGTCATTCCAGCGCGAGTTTCATAGGCGTTCAACGCAAAACGAGTGACCTCTTAATAAACACAAAAAAATCGTTTCCTATCGGCTTGACCCAGCGGGTGGACGTGACGTAATCCTTCGGAGCAGACTGCGCTACGAGCTCCACAATCTGTTTGTAGAGGAGAATGGATTTGCGTTCACGTTATGAATGCTTAATGAGCGGGAGCCAACCTCCATCCATCATCGTTCTCCGTCGAACGGGACAAAAAAGGCCGACTGGTTCCTTCTTCCCATTTTTTACAGAATGGAAGGGATAAAAGGGGGCGATGAGAGGATAAAGAAGGTTCCTAATTGAACCCATAGAGCCATCGGATCCTCCTCCTCCTCCTTCTCCTGTAATCGAGTGCGCGGCTAAGTGTACGCCAACAGGGAGCATTCGAGCGCAGAAGGTGGCGTCGGAGTTAGACAACCGTAAGGCAAGTGAAACTCGAAAAAGCTCAAAAAGAATAACAAAACTCTATATTCCAAGTGTACCCTAAGGCATCGATAAATCTTGAAATGTTCTCCCCTTGACTTTCTTTCTCGTATTCAGCAAAAAATGTTGAAATAACGTCCCCCTAAAATGGGCTAACTTGCAAAATGAATCTGGTTTGGTTCAAACTGTGCCACGGATTGCCGAGATATGGCTTTTTTCGGGTATTTACTTTTCAATCATTAAGATACTTGGAGTCAGCCATGCTGTACCGTGCCTGCGTTAGCCCAATTGGTAGAGACATCAAACGTGATACTCGTAGTTCCTGGTGCGAATCCAGGGCGCAGAATTTTTCAAATATTGTCGTGACTGTTAAAAGGAATGGAGAAGTTTAATTGTTTACTTTTGTCGCTTCACTCGTTTTAGTTCAAGCAAAATACATACAGGGTGTTGCAAAAAAATACAGGGCAGTACTCCTGTCGCTTCATAAAATGCTAAATTTTACCCATTTACGCCGAAATTGGTAAAAATAGAAATTGAGACTTCTTCATATCTTAAATTTCTATTCTATAGCAAGTAAAGAAGTAAAAATTAATTTACAAAAATATAAAAACAATTACAAGAATCTAATTAAAAACTAATAAAATTTAAAAGATTACTAACAAGGGGACCGCACAGACATGTAATCACAGACCTTACAATCTATAACGTTGAGAATAAAATATTTTAAAACAACTTTTTACAACTTAAATCTCAACCATTTATTTTGACATGATCACTGTCTTATAATTATTTACATTAAAAATCCCAGTATTTAAAACTGAACCATTTACACAATTCCATTTTTTTCTTGACTACCTCACTGTGAGTGGAAGAATCCAATTCTGTGAGAAAAGTTCAATCCAACATGGTTCCCGAAGATGTTTGGAAACACTTAGGGCGTGTCTAAAAAGTGAGACCGATCGCGATCGCAGTGTCAAAAAAGTCAAAACCGGTTGAGATTAGTATGTCCATAAAGGGACCGGTCTCGTAGAAGTTCGAGATCGGACGCAAATTGCGAGCCCGAAGTTTTTGTTCGGGCTCAAAACAAAATTTGAGGATCAGAAATGGCGTCTCGTATTTGCGAAAGTGTATCTTTTTGGGATATTCAGCGATTTAAGAAGCAAATTAAACATTTTTAATCAAAAATTTTATATTTATGAGATAGAATAGCACAGAAGACTCTAATTTTAGGAGAAGTATAAACAGGTTTATAACATTACAAAATGCTCTCGAAATCGTTTCCTGCAAAATGCTCTCGAAATCGTCGCCGCTAACGGTACAGCTAACGGAACTTTACTTCGCTACATGAACAATCGGTTGACTGTGAAATTCAGCACTACATACAATTTGGGTAGGCGTTCGAAATATTTCAAACAGACGTCTGTGTAGTATTCATAGTTGAATTAAGTACTTAATATTAATTAAATTCATAATGGAAGATCGTTATTTGAATGGCTAATAATACGGCATTATTAGGCTATGGTCGCCATGCTTTTAAAGCAATTTAGGAGCCCTTGTGGTCAAAAAAGTTACAGAGCCCAGGCTTGTTTGGATGAAAACCGATCGTTTAAATCACGTGAGTTCAAAAACCCGGGTTTTACTTTTTAGACACGCCCTTAGTTCTTTTCTTCTCACCAATAGATCTTGAAATTGCGGTGATAACTTCCAAATGAGAAACTCCAAGCATTCCATGGAAACAATTACATCTTATGTCCGCCTAAACATGTTTTCGAGGCCATCTCGGCTCTCATCATACACTAAACTCAAAACTATACATAATTTTCACAACCAATTCTGGTCATGACGTCATTTTAAAATTGACAAATCCTCACTCAGATCGTACGTGGGTTTCGCTAAGTCACCATTTCCATTCTTTATTAAAAACGCTTCCTTAATTAATCTTTATTTAAAAATTCTATGCTGCCGTCCATAGATGGATTTTTTTTGGTAAATTATTTTATTATGTCTTTCCATGCTCCAGAATAGAAATGTTAAGATATGAAGAAGTCTCAATTTCCATTTTTACCAATTTCGGCGTAAATGGGTTAACAAAATAAAATTTCCCAATTGGAAAATGGGTTTCTAAAACGTCGAGATGCATCAAAATCTCGAAATTGAATTTTCTGACGCTTACAATACTTTTCTATTACGAGAAATTAAAAAGATAGTACAGAGTAAAGTCTGTGGTAAGTGAACAAGAAACGAAAACGTCTGCATAACCTCAGACTAGATACAGACGTTTCTAAGTAACCACTCCATCTCACTGCCGCTCAACACACACCTCTCTCTGTCTCTCTCTCTTTGTTGTTTGTGACGGTTAACTAACTCAATGAGATACCTACTGGGTTAGGAGTCCTGGGAGGAACAAACAACTCTAGAGGGACTCTTCACTGCGAATGGGACACGGGACACTTCCGGTCGAGAGAAGGTCGCGGTTCGATGACGAGAATAGGGGTTCGACGGCGACCACCACTATTACCACGGACCTCACGGTATCGATTTCCTTATTACTCGTCATTTACCGGTCCGTGGGGGTCAGCGAGGTAGGGGTAGCGTCGCCAGAGCGAGCGAGTGCCGGAAATCGAAAGGATTTCCCGTCACGTGCGCCGTGGAACCGTAAAAAAAATTCGCGGGTGTCACGTGCCATGGCGTCGCCTCCCATCGATCGCGGCGCTCTGGGAAACACAAACAAACCAACAACACAGTGGCAGACTAATGAGAAAGAGACTAATGGGAAGAAAATTAGTGATAAACAATTGGACACGCGATCCCCAATGAGGACGACTCATTCTCGTCGACGAACCTCAAGAGATAGGGACTGGGGCAGGATAAACCTTTGAGAAACCGAAACCGCGGGACAAAAACTTTTTCTCTCAGGCGCAAAAAAAGAAAGAAAGACGCGCGAACGGAACAGAGTCACGTGCGACCGAATCGACTCATTAGCATTAATGACGTTTCAATTCTCATAATGGACGACAGAGTGACGTCCTCGTGCGTGGGTTGGCCATTCTTCCGAGCCAGCAGAGCGTTGCCTCTCCGACAGCATCGCACGCGCTTCCAAAGGCAGCCATGAAACGTGCAATTAAACACTCTTTTCTCATGGGTCCCCGACTCGCACAATGGATCGATGGCCATTTGTCTCGCTGCATGTTGACGCGGGACTCGAACCCAGTAACGTAGGCTGAAGGAGAATGGGTGGCAAAAAGTTGCTCACGCGTCATCCTAATTAATGATCCCCGCGAGCACTCTCTCTTTTCATTTGTACTTTTGACGGTGAAGCACAAAGCTCCTATTTATTTGTTTGTTTGTTTGTTTGTTTTGGACGAGAGCAACCTCTCGTTCCCATTTGTTTACTGGCGCATTCGTTCCTCGGCCCTGCCCCCCCCCCCCCACCCCATGACTCCCGCCCCTCTCTCTACCTGGGTCCAGGATCTAAACCCCATCGGACAAAATCCCCATGGACAAGAATCCTACTGGACAAAAACTCTACCGAAAAAAGCACCCACTCCCTCTAGATCTTTGTAAATAGAAATAAATATCAAACCCAAACTACTTAAAGTTTGTAATAAGATAGAAAAAAAATAAATTAAGGTTTAATATCTACCTCGGGTGAATCAAATAAAACAACAGCAAATTGGATATTTTATTACAAATTTTAATTAATTCGCTTGAAAAGAATCGTCTCTTAAGATTCACCTATTTAATGAAACACTGATTCATTAAGTGAATCGTCTCTTAAGATTCACCTCGCTAAAATGAACCAAATTAAGTGACCATATGAAGATTGAAAAACGAAAGGAAAAATTTCGCGTTCGGGATTCGAACCAGAGACTCCTGCATATTCCAACCAAGACATCTCCGACTCATGGTCCCTGACTCGAATCCAAGTCGCAGAAACTTTGCGCGCGTTTGTCAAACTTAATGCATAGTCCAGTCACATTAATGTGACCACCTCAAACATTCAACATCAGCGGAAAATGGTTACTTTCAGAAGGTACGTACCAGTAACAGAGGTGGAGGGGGGGGTTATAGGAGGGGTGTCAGAGGGAACCAGAGAACATTGCAATTGTTGGAGTCATGGTGAAACGTAGCGATTTATCCGAGCTCCAAAAGGGCATGATCATCGGATAAATCGTGCGGCAGTATTTCCGAAATGGCTAATTTTATGAACTGTTCGTGTGCTGCCGTGGTGAAAGTGTACCGTGCATGGCAGAATGGCAATACCCAAAATCAGCGACGTGCCAAGTGTGAGGTACAACTGGCCATAGATGACAGAGGTGAACGACGGCTACGGAGCTGCGTGCAAGCGAGCAGACGTGCAACCGTGGACCAACTGACCTCCCAGATGAACCAGGGGGCTCCAAACGTGTATCCTTAACGACAGTTCAGCGAACGTTGCTGCGTATGGGGCTCCGCAGCAGACGGCTGGTTCGTGCACCGATGCCGACGGCTGTTCACCGGCGACAAAGACTGACATTGCACGCGAGTACTGCCACTGGACAGCAACAGAGTGGCGAAAAGTGGCTTTTTCCGCTGAATCACGCTTTATGCTCCAACGGACAGATGGGCGATGGCGTGTACGGCGTTCAGCGCCAGAAAACGAACACCCTGCAACGCGTGTCGCAAAAATCCAGGCCGGAGGAGGCAGCGTTATGGTCTGGGGAATGTTTTCGTGGCATTCCCTGGGTGCACTCATCATTGTGGACGGCACCGTGGATCAATGGATGTACGCATCTGTCCTTTCGGACCATGTCCACCGCTACATGCAGATTGTGTTTCCTCGGCACGATGGCATCTTCTAGCAGGACCACCTTGATTCTGGAGAATGTTTACGGTGGTCCCCTGGCCCCCAAACCCCCGGATTTAAACCCCATAGAGCATCCTCGATCGGGTTGTTCGCGCCATGGATCCTCCACCGCGCAACCTACGGCAGCTCGCCCCAGAACTAGAGTCGGCATGGCTTCACATCCCTGTCAATACCTTCCAGAACCTTATTGACTCTCTTCCTGCCCGTCTCGCAGCTGTCCGCGCCGCGAAACGTGGTTATTCTGGCTACTGACAGGTGGTCACATTAATGTCACTGGACTGTCATCTTCCTGGTTGTCCAGAATCCCCCTTTGTTAAAGGAGGGGCGCCAAATATGTGGAAAAAATATTAATGAAAAATAACTTTCTAAGCATGCCTAAACAGGTAGTCTGCACATTTCAATGTAGAATTTTATTTTTAGTAGACCAACGTGTCCACGTGCACAGGATTTGTTTGTTGTTGAACGGTTCACTGTGCACGTGGCCAGAGTGGGAAACGAAAAAAAAATAGGGAAACGGATGCTATATGAGCTAAACTGTGCGTTATTGGAGAGTCCTAACAGCAAAAGGAAAAGGTCGCTAATTAACCCTTTAATGTTATTCTTCCCTTCTTGAAACAGGAGTGCATTCTCCTCTGAAAGGACAGACAAGAAACTGAAAAGATTGACATTCTGAAGGGTAAAATGTGCAGATGACCAGGCAGGATTTGGAGCTCGCTGATAAGGTGCCATGTATGGCGGGTGGACAGTTAAAAAAGTTAATTTTCAGGTTTGAATTCATATCCGTCGCTTGAGTTCAACCTACTGGTAGTTTCAGATTGAGACAAGAACTCTGAACAGTCAAATAGTACAATTTCAGTTTATTTTCAAAAAACTAGATTTGCAATGTGGCAGGGAGCTCGAGCCTGTGTGAAGCTGAACGGACTTTAGCACATTACATCGAGTCAAAACATATTGTGAGGTCAACTATGACAAATACTGGTTAGGATTGTTGCACATTCAATAAACATACAAGAATTATTATATCAATTTACATCTGAAGCATAAACGAAGTATGGATAAATTCTATTTGAAAGGGTCATTTTGTTTTTCTTTTTAAATATTTTGATTGCGTAATATTTTTACAATAATTTGTTTTGATTTGATTATTTTACGTACAACTTTATTTAAATTTTTTTTAAATTTCCCAATAGCGGGGCGTCCATCTTGGTGAGGCATGATTTTGCTTAATCATCATTAATAAATACAAAAATAAATAAATTAAAATTGAATTAAATCTTGCCTTTACAATTTTCCATTTTTCACACATTTACGGTACGAATTAAAAAATTTTAAATCTTCCACTATGTTATTAATGCGCTAATCTTTGTTTGAACTTTAAGCGAAGGAAGATCCTAGAAGACTAAAATCCTATCATCAATCGTGTATATCTCTAATATCAACACACATTTCCAAGTTATCCCTCCCTGGATTCCCTAATTTTTTAATTAAATATATTTCTTGTAAGTTTTTAATGATTGTTTTTTTTTTCATGAATTTCGTAAAAATTAATTTATCATTTTTTTTTAACCAAAAACATTTCTTTTATCAAACTCTAAATGTGTAAAATTAATTATGAACGTCAAGAAATTTTATCTGGCGGGAGTGGAAGTTTTGTCCAGTGGTATGGGTCTTTGTCCGGATCCTCTCTATCTACCTATCTCGAAAGGAAAAAGGCGCCCGCGTTGACTCAGGGTCGCCTTCCCCTATTCTCCAAAACGGACCCTCTCGAATCATCACCTGGCCGACGAAGACTATTAGTTTGTATCCGAGAAGAAGACGCCTAATAATAGCAAATAAAAGAGGGTCCCAAATAGACCCTCTCCCTCCCTTCGTACTTCCCACTTTCCGTTCCTCAACGCCAGATTGACACGTCAATGCACGTCAGTCAGTGCGCGGTCACGGTCCCTCGTCAGATTTGTGCCGAGGCCACGGACGATTCTATTAAACAACCATCATAATGACGACGACGACGTTAACCGAAGAGAATGGACTGCACGAGCACGTGCTCATTTCCTTTCAAAAGAGAGGAGAACTAATCCCGAAACCTTTAGAC
Source organism: Rhysida immarginata (assembly GCA_023313115.1). Classification (NCBI taxonomy): domain Eukaryota; kingdom Metazoa; phylum Arthropoda; class Chilopoda; order Scolopendromorpha; family Scolopendridae; genus Rhysida; species Rhysida immarginata. Next base: position 1,567,197 of record JAHWFO010007316.1, read on the forward strand.
GACACAGAAATCGTTCCGAGACGAATTCACTGGGCACAATAGCGCACGGGCTCCGGAGTTCGACACCCGAACAAAGGCGGTGGGGGCGGCGGCGGCCACCTTCCTCGGACCCAAGCAGCGACATTTATGCCCCTTCACGACTTCCATCGTCCCCAGCCCCTTTCTTGCGCGGCATCCCAATGAGGCCCCGACAAAGTCGGCCGAACACTCCAAACGCTACTTCTCGAACCTCACGTCGCTCGGTGCGTGACAATCAAATCACGCGCAACAACCCCCCCCCCCCCCCCTGAGGAATTCTCATCAATTAAATATCCCACCCCCTCTCTTTACACGAAAAATGATCAACGCACATTCGTGCACCTGAAAAAAAAAACATAGGGGCTACCCTGTGCGCCACCTCGACGCCGGAGCATAAGGAGAGGAGCAGCAGCAGCAAATTCTCAAAGCTCAGCTCGTCGTCGGGCAATTAAAGCGTCGGAGACAGATGTAAACGGGGAGCAAATTTAATCTCTTCGCCGAGGGGGTTCCTTGTTCTCGTCATCATTAGTCCCCTCGGCGCTTTCCACTACAACTCCACCCTCACGGCTACACTTCACTTAATAACTCAATAAAAAAGGCCTCGTCTTCATTCTATCTCTCTCTCTCGCCTCACCCCCCTCCCTCAGTCCTCTAATTTTCGTCCATTTGACTGGAGGGGTCATTTGTTGCAGAGTCCCACCGGCCGGCTGAAACTCAGCGGCCTCTCGTCGTCATCTGCCGACGAATAGTACCCGGAATCACGGGAGGGTTGCGTTCATCATCGTCATCATCATCATGCGCTAATTGTTATCATCTCTCGTTATAATCCCTTAATCGAAAACTGCGCCATATTGCACCTCAATCTCTATTCCCGTCCCTTCGGGTTTAAAAAAGGAGAGGGATATCCGAGTTCGTATTCCTATCGCCCGAAACGCGAGAAACGAGAGGAGGAACACCTCAACACATATTCCTAACTTAACCTAACCTAACCCATCTGACTTCAACTCACTGGGCTTCAGCCTCTCGAAGCGAATAAGGTATATGCCTCGATATTAACAGAAAAAATAGAAGGAAAAACTTCCACGACCTGGATTCGAACCAGGGACCAGGAATATCACGGTCGTTGCCTCTACCAATTGGGCCATCGTGAAGACGGTATAGCAAGGCTGTCACCAGGAGTTCTTAATGACTGCAAGGTAGTCAGGCTGGTAACCAGTTCGCAGATCGGGAATTCCTCCGTTTCAACCATCTGAAAAGTTGATGGCACACAAGAAATTATTAAATGGAAACGGGAGATAATCCTCTAAGCATAAAAGGTTATGATATTATCAGAAAAAATGGAAGGAAAAATTTCGCGATCCGATTCGAACCAGGAGTATCACGCTTGTTGCCTCTACCATGATGGCACGCCCAATTGGTAGAGGCAATGAGCATTATACTCGTAGATCCTGGTTCGAATTCAGGTCGTGGATTTTTTCTTTCCATTTTTTCTGATAATATTATTACCTTCTGCTTTGAGTATTATCTCCAGTTTCCATTTAATAATTTCTTGCTATATGCCTCCTTGGATCCGGAGTTTTTGCGTGGAGTAGGAGAGAGTTGCATAAGTTGGGACGCGTCATAAGACGAGACAAAGCGATTTAAAAAAAATCTAAACTTTTGATACTACCTGTTGTTGATTTCAGTACCTCGTCGAAGGGGAAAGACGCACTGTAATCGTCGAGGCCAGACGTACAGCCGATTTCTCACAAAAAAATCTTGTAAGTTTTATCATGCTAAGCAATGTCTTGTGCACTCTGTCGGAAGATAGAATTACCGTACATTAACTGCGGATGGCTTATTGACGGGTTGTTTGCATAGCCACATGTGCCTCGTGAGACCACTAGTTTTTTTATGGTGCTAGATAACGTTCAAAAGTGCCCATTTTTATTAAGTCGGGACAGTTTGCTGTTGCCTAAGATGAGACAGTGAAGAGGCAGCGAGCATGCAAGGGAGCGGAAGTTCTCACTTCATCACCATACAAGAGAGCATTGGAAAAAAACAAAGAACAACGCAGAAGAAAAGGCAAGCAAACGTATAATTTACAATGGACCATATAAAGCATCTACTTGTAAGTGGATACAGTCCATCAAATGCAAAGAATGGGCACATCTGACATGTATAACAACATGGGCACATCAGTGAAGATCAAAACAAGTTGTGCTTTCCTATGTCCCATCTAAAGCTGCAGGGTCCATAAGATGGGGCATTTTTTGCTCTGATAAAAAACACATGATAACTTAATGATTATTTTATATTTTAGTGACAATAATTTTTCATATCTTGTATCTTAATGATTATCAAGTCTAGGTATCTTTTTTTCATCACAGTGTGATTAATAAAAATATGTTCTGGAAAACGTCCCATCTTTACAATAGCCACGCGTGTTTGAATATGAGGTCTTCTATGACAGTGAGTAAAGCGTTTCTCTTATTCAACTTATCATCCTTCATAACGATATAGTGAAGAAAGCAGTGACCTATTAAAACATAACTGCCTTGATTTGTTGGAGATTTACGTCCTTTTATTGTCTAGTCACAGCAGGTTAGAAGTGGTGGATTTGCAATACTTCCCTTTCTCGATCTCATTCATTCCAGAAGCAATGATAGTTTTAATTTAAACCAAAAACTCGAATTGGGGAGAAAAAAAGTGTTGGACAAGGCAATGCCATCATCATCATCGTCATCTCCAAATCACAACATTGATCATCAAGCAAATGTAGCAGACCATATTCTCAAAAAGAAAAAGGAAACTCGGACCATCTCAAACAGCTTAACACAATAGAATAAACCGAAAAGAGGACTAACTATACACATCTATGGAAATCCTCCTAATTTAAACATGAAAATTATTTATTAACCCAACAAAAAAGGAAATATGAAATTGTAAAAGAAGGGTTAATAAACAATTTTCATGTTTAAATTAGGAGGATTTCCATATATTTATATTTAATCTATAGCCAACCTACAAAATTCAAAGTAACTATGGCCACCTCCAACTTTGACCTGGCCTGATGGGTAGAAAAGAAACACAGTATATCAATAATCTTCAGACGTATCAGTGGTTGCTGACCTGGGTAAAACGAGCGATTTATCCCATTGGCTTCCGAGTCAAGGGTGACAGCATTTCCAAAACTGCCCAGTTTACCTGCTGCTATGGTTAAAGTGTACCATCACTGCGAATAAACCGCGGACCACCATATGCCTCATTTATATGAGAGATGACGATATATGCGGGTCGACCGACACGCAACAGTTGAGCAACGCACTGTCCAAATGAACTAAAGGACGTTCCAGACGTGTGTCAACAAAGATAGCACAGCGAACTCCGTAGCTGACGACTTTAGAAACGTCTACAATTTGAATTGCAGTACAGGAATGGGACCTCTCCTGATTGGCAAAAAGACTTGCCTTCTCCAATGAATCACGGTTTCGGTCCTGTCGAGTGGACGGTCATTGTCGTATTGCGAAAAGAATCACCTTGCAGCCACTGTTGAAAGAACACGCTCTGGTGATGGCCTACTGATCTAAGGTATGTTTTCTTGATATGGTCTGGGTCCATTGACATCCCTGAAAAACACTCATCCGATTTATCCATGATTGCAAATCCAGGAGCACGACCAAGACTTACAAATGCTTCCCTGGGACCTCAACTCAATCGTATACGAGATCCTCCGACACGCAATCATCCTTCATCGCAATCCAGCATCCTATTAACTCTCTCCCACAGGTAAAAAGCGCTCAGAAATTTCGCAAACCGCATAGGTCGCTTCTTAATTATCATATTTCAACATTCGTTAAATATAATGAGACAAGGAATTAAGAATTTTTTTATATTCTAACGAAATAATATAATCCATGTTGTTTTGGAAAAGCCAAATCTAGGACTTAGCAGAAGCCAAGTCCGAGAGGATAAGTCCCAAGAGAGAGCCAAAGCCCAAACGTCTCTATGTAGAGAACGGAAAAGTCATATGCTGACGGAAGTATTAATTTCTGGACAAGAATATTTTTTAACCAGAAAATGATAAAAATCAGAATATGCGAGATAATCCTGTTGATCAGAAAACCGTGGGTGGCCAGAAACTGTGAACAATGGTCTAATACACTCAAAAAAAAAAAAAGAAAATTTAAATCCACAACAGGTTTTTATGAATTTGTGTTTTCTTTTTATTGAGTGTATTGGAGATGTTGATTAAAACAGCTGTACAGGACTTTCTGGCCTTGATATTAGAATCTTTTAAAAATAGCTTCAGGTAAACTGTTAAAGAAAAAAAAAAGCATAAACCTCGTAAAACAGGGGAGAAAAATCCATCCATTCATGGATAGCCAATACCGTACGTTGCAGTATTCACGTGTACAACAGCAAGCGTACGAAATCGTTTATAAACTCGTGTTTGTAAAAATTGAACACCATGAAGGAATCATGAGAATTAAATGAAATTTAATACACAAACGACTTGTATTGATACAAATAAATGATTAGAGTTTCAAAGCAAAAAAACAAAAAATTAAGTGTCCGAAATCAGTATTTGGTGTAGCCACCACGCGCTGTAATGAGTGCTGCTCTACGACGTGGCATGGAGTCAAACAGATTTTGAATGTCTGCCTGGAGAAGAGCATTCCACATTGTTTGTAAGCGTGCCCAAAGTTCGTCGAAGAGGCATCATTTACCACTAGCAGATAAACATAGACTATTTTCAACATCCTGCTACAGCACCAGCAGTACTGTTTCAGCAGCAGTTCAGCCTACGTATGCTTGGTGACTCTGAAATTTTAATCATTTGCATAACACACTAGAATTTGCATTGGCTGAAAATTGCAGCTCAATCGCTCCATTCCTTTATGGTATTGCAATTTTTACAAACAGGAGTTTATTTAATACTTGCCGCAATGGAAGGTTGAATGTCCGTGCTGCATAAGACGGTTATTCTCGTTACTTGCTAGAAGTCTTCCTAAGGTGGCTCAATTTTGTATATACACGGCCCTAATATAGCAGTCGCGATGATGGACATGTTCAACATTATTTGCGGGTCTAACCCCCTCTCCCCCATGGGTTCCTAACTTTATGCGCATTGTGTACAATCTGTTTTGCCTTAGAGTTGGCGCTTTTTGTGATTTTCGCTTTTTATTTATAATTTCAAAGAAATAAAGGACTGGAGGGCTAACGAGACAGTCCGAAACCTCTCGCGTCAAACAGCCACTTTCCGACGACCTTTTGTCAAACATCCACCCTCAGATCAAAGTCGTACGTGGGTTTTGATATTTCTCGGGGACGTCCAGCGACTACAGAAAAAGGAGAGATATTGGGAAATAGCGGGGACAGGGAGGAAGGAGCGACTCCGGGAGACCAAAGCGCAAAGAGACGGAAGCTGCCGGACAGCGATTGACCACGGTCGGTTGAAGTCGATCACCCCGTGGGCTCGTTCACTTGGCCGCCGATAGAAAAGGAGTTTGGGGGATGGGGAGTACTCCGCTTTCTCTCTCTCTGGGGGAGCAGTGGTAGAAAGGGCGCCCCGCAGGAAAAGAAAGGGAAACGAGAACGAGCGACGACCCGGATTACGCGGCACCCATTGTGGGCGACCGATTTCGAGGCTCTCAATTACGGGGTCATTTTCGAACGACCGATCGGAGACGACACCTGGAAGAGGAAGAACCCCTTTCTCCGCATCCCCGCCATGATCCCATCTCCAGAGTAAGTCCTCCGCCATCATTAAACGCCAGCGGACAACGAGTGGAGGAGGGGAGGGGGGCATCCGTTCGAGCGAGTACATATACGTTTTGCGAATATTATTGACAAAAGAGAAATGTGCGTGGGTTTCCAGACATTTGAGGCAAATAAAAAGTGCCCACAGACGGGGAGGGCTCCCTTTGTCTACGGGAGCCAAGAAAACCATTTTCCCGGGGGCGAATTATTGGTGACAGACGGTTGTTTGTGTGGGGCGGTGCATTCGTCAATAAAGTTGCCGCGCCGCATTTCTACGTGTCGGGGGGCGTCGCCTCGGTTCCATTCACGCATCGACCGAAATGGAGGGTCACGGGGTCAAATCCCGGATGCGGATTGCCTTATGGACGAGGGATACAAACCTCACTATATTCGGACCCGCTAACGGGACACGCCTCAGTCGCCTCTCGTCGCCGCAGCAACCAAAAATCCCTCCTCCTCACGCCTCTTGTCTGCTTACCACGGTTTTGCCGCTTCTTTCTCGACACTTTTTGGCTGAAAATCGTTTTCTCTGCGTTCCTAAGCAACAGAATTTAGCGCTGATGGATTGGAGGCGACCAATTCACGAGGATTGACGGCTTGCTTATCGAACTCGTTCATCATCCTTAAGTCAACTACTTAAAGCTTTACTGTCAGAAATTATTATAAACGTATTTATTAATGGGGCCAACGGGAACTTCTCCAATCGAGAAAAGAAACCCCTACCCCACAACTACCCCCCCCCGCGCGCGGGCGGGGTCTTTTCTTCCCGTTCTCCCATTGTGAACGCGTGCGTTTGCGTGGCAGGTGGTTCCCTCGCTCTCTCTCTCTCTCTCTCTCTCTCTCCTCCCTACCTTCGTTCGTTGACTGAACTGGCCATAATCGCTCGTTTCACGGCCCTCGAGTCATTTGGTTCCGCCAACGACCGTTATCCAACGACCCATCATCGCTCCTTATTCCCCCCCCCCCACGTCTCTCTCTCTCTCTCTCTCTCTCTCTCTGTGTGTGTGTGTGTGTAAAAGCATAGGGCTCCTCTCCACTCTTCAATCCGTCTGCATCCCTATCTTCTTCAGATTGGACTAAAACATTTTTCTGTGTCCAGTGAAGGAGGGGGAGTGAAATCCGTCAAAAAACCCTTCTTCATCCGCAGCAAGCTCTCTGGCGGATATTCCAGTTAAACGGCTTTCCATTTCTGCACAGACTGAAGTTGCTTCGCATTTTGCCTAGAAAGGGAGGTCGAAAAACAGACCAGAGGGGGGGGGGGTATGAGGGGAAACTTTAAAAAATGTAAAGTAGGGTTGCGTGCGAAATATTTCTTTCCGTCGAGAGAGAGAAATCAGTTTTCTTTCCGTCGAGTGGGTTCTATTTCCGAAGGCTAATCGCGGGCAATTCTCTCGAAAATAAGGATTCCAGTCGCCTTTTAATTTATTCCACCATTCGGTTATGTTAAATATAAATCCAATTTTTCAATTCGCTAAGGTTATTTTTTAAAACCACAAAAGAATTTCAAATTGACATGTAGGTAAAGCCAGAGGCAATAGTTAATTTCGTTCATAATAAACTTCTGCTCTTAGAAATAGGAAATTGTAATTTAGTAGTGGCTAATGTGCTAATCAAAAATGTTAACAAAGGATACTTTTCTCCATCATTGATACTAGGGCGAGTCAAAAGCCCTTGGACACCTTCCTTCCTATCTTGGATACCAATTTAGTTATGCAGATTTCAATATAGAGAATGAATGGGAACTTGAGGATGCTCTATTTGATGGAGCACCTTTCATCATCTCAAATATGCAAATTAGGACACATCCAAATTCTATCGCGAAAACCGTAAGGGATACACAAAAAATTCCAATTGCCCATTTATTCAACACCAAATTCCAAACAAAACAAAAAAAAGTTCACCAAAATCCGATGCGCGGATCACCCACCCACAATCCTCATTGCAAGCTCTGCAAATTATTTCATGCACCATCCTTATCCTGTTCTGGAAAGTTTCACAATTTACCATAAAATCACCAGTTTCTTGTGCAATTGGTCTAAAAGGAAGGCATATTGAAGCTGAGAAAATATCAGACCAAAGCAAAAAGGCACAGTACATTAACCAGGAAATGATCGACATGGTCCTCTGCTTTGGTGAGGCGAGGCAAAATTATCATGCAACAACCATGCATCGTTGAAATGTCGCGCGGAATATGATATGGTGCAAGTGGATACTATCACATTGAACACTATCTGGATTGATGGGAAGACTTACTTTGTATCAGATGACTGTTTGTAAGCACAAACAGTAGAAGGGCCAGTTGTCCTGTTGCAGAGCTTGCAATGAGGATTGTGAGTGATCCGCTCATCGGATTTTGGTGAACTTTTTTTGTTCTGTTTAGAATTTGCCGCTGAACAACGTGCAATTGGAATTTTTTGTCTATCTCTTACGATTTTCGATATAGACTCGAGTGCAGTAAATTATAGTCCATAAAATCAGCTTTTCAAACGATTTTATTTCGTGTGCATTGGTGAGTGCTATTGCAAAAGCACAAAAGGATCTTGTGCGCTTGGCTATTGTGATCTTATGGTCGTCTGCGATTTTATCATGGACATTAAATCTGAAAACGAGCAATCTGAGGGAGGACGTTCGGCAAAAGCGTCCAGATCTCTGGCGTGAAAAAACTGGATGCTCCACCACGACAATGCACCCTCTCACCGAGCTCTCCTCACACGAAAATTTCTTGCGCAAAACATGATTTCGCTTCCACACCCATCTTACTCTCTTGCAGACTTTGCCCTCTTTCCGAAAATGGAGATCCAGCTGAAAGGTCGCCCCTTTTTTATACGATTGAGCAGATCCAGTGCTTGACTCGTTTCAACAAAGACTTCAGGACACATTCCTGAAGTGGCAGGAACGCTGGACTCATTGTATGGCATCAGTGACAAGGGGACTATTTTGAAGGGGACACCGTGTATATGTATTTAAAGTACTTTCTCTTTAAATGAACCAGTCTCGAAACGTTTTGATCGCAACTCGTACTGTATATCTTATAATTTCACTTTTGGAAGTACAGGGTGATTACAAAAGAACTTCACACTTGTAAAAATTTATTACATCAAAGCTATTCAGAATATAGACACATCACATACGGATTCTTAAAGAAAAACCCGTGAAGTTTATTGCGACACAGTTAAAGATGTTCAATATGCCCCCCTGTAGTCGAATTCGTCCCAAACCCGCATTAACATGTCTCCATCAATCCCACGTGTCGCTACCTACGTCTTTCAGCTCGTCTAGGTCACGGGGAAGGGGTAGGGTGAAGACCTTGTCCTTTACACACCCCCATAAAAAGAAATCACAGGGGTGGATTGGTCGAGCAAACAATAACCTGGAACTTGCAAAGTGGCCACCGCGGAGCCCCGACCTCACACCTTGACCCAGACTAGCTGAAAGAACACATTACGGTAGCGATACGTGGAATTGATGGAGACATGTTAATGCGGGTTTGGGACGAATTCGACTACAGGGGGGCATATTGAACATCTTTAACTGTGTCACAATAAACTTCAAGAGTTTTTCTTTAACAATCCATATGTGGTGTGTCTATTTTCTCAATAGCTTTGATGTAATAAATTTTTAAAAGTGTGAAGTTCTTTTGTAATCACCCTGTATTTTATGGATTTTCTCATATTTAACTAACAGAATCAACTATGTAAATATTTATGATAGGTATTCGTCTAGTTTTATCTCCTCCTCAGGTGTTCAGGACCTCTACTTTTTATTACATTTATCAATGATGTCCCAGAATCAGTAAAATTCCCAATTATTCCTTTTTGCAGATGACATTAAATTAGGAAAAATTATTAATACTTCTACTGACTCTCAAGAATTACAATTTGATCTTCAATCGATTGAATCATGGTGTAGTGAAAATAAAATGTCAGTTAATGAAAAATGTCACTGCATTACTTATTCGCTTAAAAAAACTGTTCATACTTTTGATTATATTTTAAATAACTCTCTTCTATAAAGAAAATCAAATACTAAAGATCTAGCAGCAATATTCAATTCGAAACTATCTTTCAATGACCATATTAATTTTATTACAACTAAAGATTACCAAACTACATATTTTATCATTAGAAATTCTCTAAGCTTTAGTAATATTAACTTTTCAGTATTTCTCTTTATTGTCTTGGTAAGACCAATATTACAATATTGTAGAATATGTCTCCACCATTTGGTTTCCGTCTCATGTTACGTTGCAATTCAGTTTGGAAAAAGTACAAACAAATTTCTTGCGTAATCTTTTCAAACTCTTTCATCCTACATCTTTAAATATAGTATGCATATAACTAATACTTATCTTACATGTGATAAACTATCTAAGAGAAGGTACAAATTTGATCTTTGCTATTTATTTAAGCCCTATCATAATATCATTTACTCTTCTAAATTTCTTAATTATGTCCAATTACGCGTACCCAAGCTCAATCCCCGAAACAATCACATTTTTTATTTACCTTTACTGAAGAAAACAATTGTAAATAATCATGCCCTTCTATAGAATGTTTAAATTATGCAAAGATGATTTATATCAATGCAACGATTAGAACCATTTCAAAAAAATTATTTAAAATATTTCACTCATCTGTAAATCTTGACTATCTTTCTTTGATTACAATTTTTTTCATATTAATATTTTCATTTTTATATAATCTATAATTTTATTTTACTTTAATTTCTCTCTTTCATTGGAATTGCTTAGCTGTAAGCCGCTGCTTATAATTTTAAATAAAATAAAATAAAATAAAATAAAATAAAATAAATAAATAAATAAATAAATAAATAAATAAATAAATAAATAAA